>JAHHFK020001048.1:0-204614 GCA_024533555.2 Aedes koreicus
AAAATGTTCTTCACTATTGTTTCTGCTTAACTGCCGTACGTGCTCTTACACAATATGGCGCTGACAACTTTCTAATTCTGACTTTACAAACTGAGCGGTGGTACTGAGTTGTGTTGAGATCATGTAAATTTCAAGCGTTTAAGACGCAAAAATAAGAGCGTGTCACATTATCATATGCTATCGGTTGCAAATATGAACTCGTGTTTTAAGATTGTTATGAATGTAATATAACTTTCCATGAAGGCAGTGCTTTTTTCTGTTTACGGTATTTCAAATTGAACATTGCATTCAACCATTTATTAAGTCAACATATTTTCAGTGAAGATTCAGATTACATCGTAAATAATATTCATATTTTTTTTTCTGTGTGGGGCATCTTTATGAATATGGCCTGAAGAAACTGAAACGTGTCTTGAACGGAGTCGATTTCCAAGGTGAACCCTTAGTGAATTGTGTTGTCTGCTTGGAGGGCAAACATGTAAGACGTTCGTTCCCAAGCAGGGAGTCAAAAGTTGTAGAACTATTGGGATTGGTACACTCTGACATCGGTGGTCCATTAGCGGTTCCGTCGATCTTATTATTATTATTATTATTAGCACCGTCTTCGATAAAAACAATCGTACAGACTGAACTACTTAATACTAGTTTTCAATAACTTAAAGTCTAAACAATTCTACTAATTCGATCTTTAAAAACATTTTTGGATATATCACAGTCGAATTCGTCTCATACAACATTAAAAGTGCGAAGACACGAATCTAACGGATTATTATACCCATAGTTAGTGCGGTGTAAGGAACAGCAAGCATCGGATAATTTCGAAGTCGACGAGGAGGAACGTTCGGTGAAATCTGCTCAAGCAGCGCAGGGCAGTTAATAACGCCGATTAGGATGTCAAAGATCAGCAGACGCTGCATTTTAACACGCCTGACAGTCAGTAGTTCCAAACTTATTAGTTTGCAACGGTCCGAGTACGGAGGGAGATTGTCCGGATCATTCCAAGGAAGTGAACGAAATGCGAAACGAACGAACTTCTTCTGTACGCGTTCAATGGAAATGATGGGTGCCACATAATAAGGAAACCAAACGGGGGCCGCATACTCAAGGATGTTCCGCACCAAACTGCAATAGAGTGATTTTAAAGCATAGATGTCATTGAACTCAGAGCCGTGCCGTCGGATTAGCCCTAACATTGAGAAGGCTTTAGCAGTCGTGATTCCCACATGCTGATTGAACTGTAGCTTGGCATCGATGGTAACTCCCAGGTCGCAGATTGAAGCCACACGATCCAGATGCGTAGACCCCATGCTGTACTGGTGGTGTCGGGATTGTTGGAGCGAGTGAAGGATATAACTACATTTATCGTTATTAACACGCATGCCATTGTCGCTACATCAGATTAACAATGTGTTAATATCCTCTTGTAAGGCGAAACAGTCGCGTGGAGAACATATTACACGAAAAAAATTGATATTATCAGCGAACGATAGTTTGAACGACGAAAGGCACAAGCTCAAATCGTTAACGAAGATGTTAAATAACAGCGGGCCCAATTCGCTGCCCTGGGGGGGTGTTGGGTTGACGAGGGGTGTGCGGCAGAAGAAAAAAAGAAAAAAAAAGAAAACTGAAGAGAGGGAAAAATAGATATGTGTTTAATTTTTTAATTGTGAAAATTGGGGAAACAGTGGAAGATTCCAAAAAACACCACGATAGTTTGTGGCTCGGTTGACATTTCCTGACTTATGGATGGGAACGATAGAAGCAGTCTTCCAAACGGAAGGAAATGTGTTTTCGCTAAGCGATCGGTTGAATAAAATCGTGACAGGGGCTGCGAGTCCCACAGCACACTTTTTCAGGAGTAGTGGTGGTATGCCGTCTGTTCCGGATCCTTTCTTGGAGTCGAGAGTGTAGATGACATTCAGCACTTCATCAGAGGAGAATTGGATGACGG
Organism: Aedes koreicus; assembly: GCA_024533555.2. Lineage (NCBI taxonomy): Eukaryota > Metazoa > Arthropoda > Insecta > Diptera > Culicidae > Aedes > Aedes koreicus. The sequence continues at coordinate 1,952 of JAHHFK020001048.1, forward strand.
GAAAGTTAATGTTGTGCGAAGGAGTATGACCGAAGCAATCGAGACGTGGTACAGGACACGACTTACTGAATACATTCTCGAAGAATTCGGCGAAGAGGTTAGCGGCTTCTGCGTTAGAGCTAGCATGAGCCTTTTCGTATGTAATGTGGCAAGGGATGCTAGCAGAGGATCTCAGTTTTCTAACGAAACCCCAGAAACATGTTGGTTCCTGTTTGATGCTTGCTTGAATCTCAGATAAATAGTCGTGAGTGGATTGCAAAACAGATTTGAATGTTGTCTCAACTTCTCTTAGAATGGTTTTGTCGGCTCCAGATAGGGAAGATGTCGCAACTCAGAGGTCCACCACGGTTTGTTGAAAGTCGAGTGACCCGCACGTCGTTTGCGCGGTAGAAAAATGCTGCAAATTTCGAAAAGCTTGTCGTAAAATGCTGCAGATGTTTCATCAATCGTTGCGATCCTCGCGAGGAAGCTCCAATCAACCTCTCCAAATGCTATTTTCAACTGATCGAAATCACACCTGTTAAAGTCGTAGCCAAAACTGTCAACATCCTCATCGAGGGAGGTTGGAATAACGTCACCCACGTCGAATAGTAAAACGAACGGCGCATGATGGTTGTCAATTGATAAAAGTGGCGCAGGAGGCTCAACTAGATCTAGAAATTCTGGCAGACTTACAAAAACTAGGTCAAGGATTCGACTGTTGATGTTCTCGAAGCCGGTAGCGAATAATGCTTCGATGAGAGACTGCTCGTGTTTCGATGAAATGTTCGTAGGGATGTAGCCATTTAACTCTTGGCAAATTTGGGAGGTTGAAGTCACCCAAAGACAAAATGATCTGTCCTGACGCACTGTTTACGAGATTGTGCACTGCATTTGCATGGTCAGAATAACGGTCAGCGGACGAGTTGGGGGGGTGTGGTTGTATAAATTGTGATGGTGTAGAGGAAGCGGTGGTCCAGACTCAATCGAACAGCTACTTGCTCCAATTGTTCGCTATTTGACAGTAAAAACGCCTCGCAGCGTAAGTGATGCTTCACGGCAATCAGCACACCACCACCTCGTGAGTGATGACTGCTTGCTGCACTGCGGTCGCAGCGGAAAAACGTGTAGTCGGGAGAAATCTCTGCGCTTTACAATAGTATGGCGTTTTTGGGCGACGCAAGCAAGCGAGTGGTGGAGGCATTCAAATCATTCAAGGACAGACAAATGGGTAAGAAGCTAAAATCTTGCGTTCAAACAACGGAAAGGAGTAGTGCATGCAGCATTTCTGAAGGCGGTAGAGTCGAATGGAATCCGGCACCAAACAACGTGCCCGTATACGCCTCAGAAGAACGGGGTGGCAGACAGAATGCACCACACGCTGGTTGCATGCTCAACGATAAGAAGCTATAAGGCTGAACAAGTGGAGCCGGTGGAATTCATGGAGCTTTGCTAAGACGAATTTCTTGATCATTTTGTGTTCGGCGAAATCAAGCCTGGTGCAGATGTTCAACGCGGTAGCAGCAGAGTGCCTGGTGTCGTGTTCCTTAGCGAGAACAACACTTGGTTGCTCGCTGATCTTCCCGAAGGAGGGAAAGCATTTCGGTACAAGTTGGTCTATAAAACAGAGAGAGTTTTCGACGGAAGCATCTAGAGGTACGCGGCCCGCCTTGTGGTGAAGGGCTGCTCTCACCGACCAGGCCTAGAGTTCAACGATGTGTATTCCCCGGTCATAAGGTACACGACCGTCCGGTATTTAAAAGCTTTGGCGGTGCGTTTGCAGAGGAGTTTGCAGTGTCGAATGGAAAAGTGTGCAGGCTGAAGAAGGCTCTCTACGGCCTGCAGCAGTCCATCCGCTTTTGGAACGGATATGGTGCTGCGAGAGTTTGGGTCAAAACGTTCGAGCGTAGATCCCTGCTTGTATTGGTCGATCCGTGGAGAGAAAATGATGTGTGTAAGCATCTACGTCGATGTTCTTCTGATTTTCAAGAATGATCAGAAGCAGCTCAAGGGTCAGCTGCATAAGCGATTCCAAATGAAAGACCTCGGGGAGGCGCAACATTGTCCTTGTATCAGAATCACAAGGAAGCGTGAAGATGGCAAGCCGTGGTTGGATCAACAAGCCAACATCGAGGATATCATTGATCGTTTCGGTATGGCCGATGGTCACACAGTTGCAACAAGAGCCAATCCTGGTTTCAAGTTGGACTAATATATAGCGCCGAAGACTAAATCTGAAACGGAAAAAATGAATTCAAGACTCGGATGTTTCTCGTTTGCTGCTCAAGTTGTTCGGCCGGATATTGCCTTTGCCATCAACACCGTGAGTCAGTACGGTGCCAAGAGAATAATTCGGTACCTGAAATGTACAATTAGCAAGAAGCTTGAATGTTCGGCAAGCGGTCCAGCAGGAATAGTTACAGCGATGCCAATTGGGAAGGAGATACAGACGACTGGAAATCCACAACCGGTTACGTAATCTTGATGCAGGGAGGAGCGATCTCTTTGAATGTGAAGAAGCTGCCTACCGTAGCCCTCTCGTCCTGCGAAGCGGAGTACATGGCTATGTCTCGGACCATACAGGAAGCTATGTGGTGGAGCAATCTTCGAAACTAAACGGGAATCGGCACGTTGCGATAATCGGTCGACAATCAGCATCGCAAACAACGGATCGTACTCTGCAGCATGGTGTCGTGAACTGGGCTACACATCTACAACGGAACAGCCAGTTGATGGGCTCACTAAACCGATGACTGCTCAGAAGTTGCAGAAGTTCAGACAGTTAACAGGCGTCGCGGATTATTGCGATTTTAGTTGCACAGTAATTCGCGTCGCTATGCAAATATTAAAAATACGTTATTCCTATTTGCTCTACACTACTTTTACAGTCGGTATGGGAGTTGTGGCAGACCTCGCACTGTCAAGATGGGATTTGCCAGATCAAGCCATGTTTACTGCCTATACTACCGTTATACGCATAACTGTCCCATGTCCTATGGGTATCCTTAAATACATAGGAAAGTTATGATTATAACGGCACTAAAAACAGGCTGTGATGAAGCAGACGAAATTAGTTTATCCTGCAGCCGGATTACTAGCAGGTACAATACTTGGATCCGTGACAAAGTTATGGAGAAACTGGGCGTAAATTAGGATTAGAATCAGCCGCCTTGTGTCTGGTTTCGGGTAATTTCAACGACGAATGTTACATACATCACTGCCCAGTTAGAGCAGCATCCGTGAATCATAGACTGTAATGCGTTTGAATTCGTGGAAACTGATTTTATAACACTCCATCCTTTATTTATCTCGTTGCAGGAATTTGCTTGGAATGAACACTTTACACTATTATTAAATCATAATAACGCTATAGTTTTTTGTTTTATTTTTTTAATGATTTATTATTTAAATTATTTAAACAAATCTTTTTATTATTTATAAACGAAAATGAATGAAACAAACAACAAAAATGTAACAAAACAAAGTGAAATGAAACAATACGCCGCATATATACACAAGTAAAAACAAACACACACACATACCTACATATATACAAAGAAACAAATGCGGAAAAGAGTAGAAGAAAAAGTAGGAAACAAAAGCAACATTATGTAACAAACGCGGCATGAGTGGAAACTAAAAAGCATTGGTAAAATCGCATCTTACTACTGAAACAAGCAGAAAACCTAATAATAATCAAAACAAAATCATTAATAAAGTCATGGATGTTTTACAAAGCAAAATATACACACCTACAATGAAATGTTGCTGGAACGGTGAACGAAAATAACCAAGCAAACAAACAGCAAACCCGTTCTCATTACTGTTTTTATTACCCGTCTTAGTCTGTTTGTGTATTGTCGCAGTAATTACGCAAATTTGTTATCGCTATTGTTTCTAAAACATACACATGCAAACACATTTGTATATTTTTTCCTCTGTGACAGAGAGAGTTAATTTTGAAATGATGATTTTTTAAAACACGTAAAACATTCGAGCGTTTTTGCCCACTCGTGCGCGTACCGTTCTTGATTGTTTTGTTTTTCGTAAATTTTTTAGCTGTATCAGTTAAGACTCGCACGAGTGGTATACTACTTTTCAGTACGAATATAACCTAATGCAAACAAATAATGAAGGAAAAAAGAAGAAAAGAATACAAGGAAAGCATACGCGAATAAGCCGCAACACGCGGTAAGAGATACATCATTAACCTAGAGTGTTATAATTATTAATGCAAGCAACCATTAAGACATGAATCTAATTCATCGTTCTACGAGAATCGCTAAATGTAAACACAAGTAAAACAATACAAGTAAAGAATACCAAAACCTATTTCTTTCGAAAGAAGAAACAAAAAAATAATAATTGGAAATCTTCAGACTGTTATTGCCCACACTTTTTCAATGTGTCTCTCCTGTCTTTTAGAATTTACCCTCGAATTACCTATTATACAAGAAGAAAAAAATGGTAGAAACACGCAAAACAAGCGTAACTTATAATGTCTGCTTACCCCACATCGATAGCCGCCTCTCCGGAAAGAAAGTGTAGGAAATTGCGTTTCTTTTGTAAATTTCGTTGATTTTTCAAGTGATTCAACCAAATATGTTTGGCATCGCGCACACTGATCAACAATAATTTCCAACGTTTTGCGAAATCATCCCTATTTTCTTCTTTTTTTTTTAAATCTAGATCTACTGATCAGTGTTGAAAATAAGACGTTTAACTGTTCAGTTTATTTCATCGATTTTGAACAGAGGTGGTATAGTTATAACTCAGTAGATACGAAACATAGACGGCTTCATGTCCAAAGGAACCTCGCCTGAAGTAAGGAATCACATTCTGCTAAGCTAAGCAAAACGCAACACAAAAAACTGATGAAATACACACATATATATTCAGCAAATAAATGCTTGAACACTCGTAAACGTACTATTTATAAGTGTGATTAAAAAGTGAAACTAATTTAGGGATTCTATTGAGAAGAAAATATGATGAAACTACCTTACAAGTAACAAAATCGGTTCATGAGCGAGAGGGAGGCTATCGTTATTGAGTAACAAACATCTTGATAAGCTCCCTATATATTTTTTTTATTAACCATCAACTTGATCTAGTCTTCGTAACAAAAGCAAAACAAACAACAAGAAGAAGAAAGGAGTAAGAAGCAACAAGTAAAAAATCGCAAAGAAACAAGAAAAGTAACATAATACAATAGACCCTTCACAGCCTGCTACTGCTGCTGAACAAAGCAACAAAACATTCACGCCAAGTACACACAAGTAAATCCACTACCTTCTGATTCATCCCCCCGAAGGATTCCTGTCTTATTTTCACTCCCCTATCATCAAAGCTGGAAATCGTTCATTAAAAAATACAACAACACATCGCAAAGGAAAATCATAGAACAAACACTACATAGCATACATGAAGGAAACAAACAAAAAATTAGAAATGAATAAAAGAAATAACTTCAAGAGACTACGGGATCAAAAATTGCATGTGAAAGCCATTGAGTGTTAACTTTTTTCACACCGATCAAAAATTAACTTAAAACAACAAGAAAAAAAAACAAGAAATGTGAAAGCAAACAAAAAAAAATCATTTTAAACATGTAACGAAACGCTTCTGATTTTTGTCCCGTGTATATTCAGACAAAAGTAAAACAAAAAAGAAAAGCTACTACACTACACACACAAACACACATAATGGAACAGCAAAAAAAAAAATACAACTAAAAACAAAAAAAAATAACAAAAAAGGAAACGAAAAAACAAGCCAAAAAAAATTGAGAAAAAAGAAACAAAAAACCAAGTGAAAAAAAATCAATAAACAATGTAATTTAAACGAAAATCTCTAATGTAACCAAGTAAAAGTAAAAGATAAATGAAACATTGTAAGGCTAATTACGCAAAACCAACGTATGAATTCTGAATGAAACAGAGAAAAACAAAACAAAAAAAAACATTGTGAACGCATGGTAAAACAAACAACACAAGATGAAAAAATGAAAATAAAAAAGCAAAAAAGAGATATCTAAAATCCAGTAACTAATGGTTCGTTCTCTAATGTTTCTAATAGGATCCGAAAGCCTCCGGGCAGGGCGAATCGACGGTTGCCTTTTCACAGGAGGTGAGTGGCGCGGTTCTTTCTTTCCCAGAAACTTTATTTATTCCTCATAACCCTTCATCCGTTCCTCACCCGGAGGAAAGGTCATCGGAAAATAAAAATAGTCGAATCAACTAAGAGTTACGACATGTATTTATTTACACTTTCATTTCAAGCATTTTATTAATCTTACAATGGTTACTACCTACATAAACATTACAATATAGCCTATTCGCGCCCGGTCCGTCATTGTTTTTGTTCTTGGCTTGATTAGTCTTCCAGTTATCAGCAGATGGTGTCAGCTTGCGTCGAGCAGTTTCAAACATCGGTTTGTGCCACGGTTCATGGAAAGACAGAAAACGACCGACACACATGTTGGAAATGATTATCGAAACATACGGCAGATCCACGGGAAGAGAAAAGAAAGAGTTTCATGTGGTGGCCGCCTTATCACTACTAGTATTCCTTCTCGTTTAAAAAGAAATGCTACCCTTTAGCAGTATTTTGTAGAGCATTGCGTTAGGCGAATACAGTGGCATCTGACGGTGTGGCTTGACGGTTTTTAGATTACCACGCACTCGTGTGGGAATTTGGTACCAGCTGTTACTTGTTCCGGCTTAGGACACACTGCAAGGTTGAAAATAGTAGAATATTAATGTTTGTTTTCCGAAATAAGTGCATTCGAATTACTAACATCGCTGACATCGATTGCCCCAGTATCCGGTTCCCTCGCAGCTGCACTTGTACTGTGGCATTGCGCTGACCTGAGTGCAGGATCCACCATTCAGGCAAGGTTGCCTGCTGCAGATATCGTTGGATCGACCCTGGAATCAAATGAGGTTGGATATAAATGGCTCAGCGCCTAGAAAATCGAACCATACCTTGAGAGCATCCTGACACTCCTTCCGGGTTGCATATCGGAACTCTGATTTACAACCATAGGCACAGGTGCATTGTCCATTGTCTATCCGGCAGCCATGCTGGGTCTGGTCAAGTTCGCATGCCTGGGTGATATAGATTAGTCCTGCCGAAAAGTTAAAGTGAGGTTAATTTTGGTTAGGTATCATGGTTGTTGAGACAGTAGAAATAAAATTACAGAACACATTTTATAACTTATCATCCATATTTCTCACGCCAGTGCCAATATCACAATTAATTCCATGATATAATACTAATAAACAATGATATTAAGATTGAACACAAACATGAGCAATATAAATAAAACTCAAGGAAAACATCGTCCGTTCTAGCTAGGATCAATCCACTAGCAACCGGCGAATATCAAACTCGCAGTAACTAACATAAACAAAATGCACTGAGAACAAGAGTTTTACGTAGCGACGGAAACAGCAACACACCCAAAGAAAGAGAAGACGTAAGGAGACTTCACGAAACACAGGCCGTCAAAGTTCATTACCAGCTTTTGCCGTGGCCATCGAAAGTGATATATTTGGAATATACGGTGAAAGGGGGCGAATAAAAACACTTCTTAACACATTCGGGGGGGTCTTTATTTTCCCGGATAAAAATAACCATACAATTACAATACAATAATATAAAATATCATTAAGATCTATTTCCGAACATGAATCTTTTTGTTCATGAATCAGATAAATGAAAAATGCATATTGTCATTACAATAGACTTACTATTCACTCCATATGCTAGGATTTTCAACAATTGTGAAAAAATACAATTAATAGTGATTGACTCAAATTTGATCGTAAAAAAATGATTTTTTTCTATAGTTAAGATACATAACAACCCCCCTTTTCTATTGTCGATGCCTCAATTTACATAAGATTCTATGGTAACAATAACTCCTATTGTCATCTTATCGTTGTGAACAATACTATTAATTGAACATACTATAGATTCTATTGTATGGTTACAATACATTTAATTGTAAACCTATGAGAATTTTGTGTTCCTTTTGTGTTGTTTACAGAGCAAAAGATGGAACCCACAACCAAGTACGTTAAGTATTCTTCGATTGCACTCCAAAGAGCATTGGATATGGCACGAAAAGGTGTATCCATCCGTAAATCTGCTGCCACGTACACTGTATCAATAAATTGTCCGTACATCACTGACTGAATGTTGCATCGTTGAAAGAAAAATTAAAACTTAAACCCTTTTGAAGTGTTTTTGTTTCATTTACTGTAAAAATGTATCCTTTTCGTTTCACAGTCATTCAAGTAAACATAAATACATCTCTATCAGATAAACCATCATATACCTAAAAAAGTTACAAAAATGATATCAAAAAATTTTCCGTACACTTACGTCCTTATTTCAAACAAGTCGAGTAAACAAATGTACGTCGATCTGTCAAAAGCAAAAGCACGCGTTGCATTACAGAGAAGAATTTACCACTGTTTACAACAGCAGACAAGGTAAAATTGACATATTTTAGTATTTTTCTCTGAAATTTGAGTATTCCAGCGTTAATTTTCAGGAAAATGGCCGCTTCTTACCGAAAAATTCCGATAGACGTTCGGAAACTTATTATTCGCCTGAAGAATGATGGTAAAAGCTTGTCCGAAATTGCAGGCATAGTAAACCGCCCACGATCATCGGTTCAGTATGTGCTTCAGAACTACCAGAGAACATAATCTCTAGAGACGGCTCCCGGAAGAGGCCGTAAGCCAAAGTTGACAACTCGTCACCATCGCATACTTTTGCGGGAAATCAAACAAAATCCTAGGTTGAGTGCTCCCATACTTGCTGACAGTCTGTGGAAGTACGCCAATATCAAAGTTAACCCCCAAACAGTACGGAATGCTCTCCATAATAAAGGTTACCGAGGTTCTACGTTCTTTTTTTAAAAGAAACAGTTGCACTCGGATCCCCAAGAAGATGATCCAAAATGCATTCCGAGGGTTTTACAAGGATGATGTTGAAGGTGAGTATACTGTAGAAACAAAAAAAAAGGAAAACAAATGTTACATTTATTTTTTATTTATTTATTTCAATTTTCAGCGGCTCGGATCAAAACATTGTTAAAATGGAAAGATATGGTTGAAAGATCGGAAAATTCAACTCCGACAACACGAGGAACCACGGAACATAAAAAAGAGGCCATGGCCTGAAAGAACAACTGGTGAAGCAATCGGATTCATCCAGATCGAATCAAGTTTCAAAATCAATGCTAAACAATCTTGTCAGAACAGAAGGAAAATTTATTCAATAATGCATTTGTTCTGCCTAAGACTACCCCCAAGTTACCGAAAGGAACACGCAAACGACCACTTCCTCCTGCTGTCGCCACTAGTGTAGAGTACAGAGCGTGGTTTGAAAAATTAGAATCGGATAAGCAGAAAGAAGAGTAGGATCGAGCAGAGAAAAGAGAAGCCAGGATATCTGCAGCCGCAAATCGTCTCAAAGCGAAATCCAATACTGCTCCGAAACGGGCAAAAACTGATTATTTGAGTGTAATTTCCTAAACTATGAAATGCATTGTCGTTTTCTTTTGATTTTAAGCCATTTTTCTAAGTGCGTCAAATAAGGAACACATTGTGACAAATAAGGAACATCACAAAATTCATGCGTCACATAAGGAACATGGGTGTCTTATAAAGATACACAAACAATGGAACTAGGAACTTTGACTAGATACAAAAATAATGAATTATTATTTTTATTATTATATTTATTATAATAATTATTTTTCTCATATACTACGATAGTGTATCTATTGCTGTGTAAGTTATTGAACTAATTGGTCGTATTTTGATTTTTTAATTGATGCTTAAAATCGAACATGCTTTAACTGCGTCAATTATGGTACGTTCACGGTATATAAGTTCATTTATTTATATACAGTTTACGAAAAAGTTCAGAATCAATAGAAAATCACTTACTTGGGCGAAGTTTTAAGACCCAAAAAAATAATATTTCTAAGATCCATTTAGTGAAATTTCCAGCAAAAACAACAACAGTTGTATCAACCAAATAATGACTTGAGAACTAAGAAGAACATTTTGAATGCATTTTATAGAAAATCTTGGCATGGTGACAATATTTATTAGTGTTATTAGTTTTGTTCCTATACACCCCGCTGTTTTTTTTTTCGACCCTTTTCACGGTATATCAATGTTATCGCTTCCTCAACACTAGAAGAGCGAAACCAAAATTAGGCGGAGTTCTCAATTTCATAAACTTGATTCGTCCTCCAGTCAAACTTGATTCGTTCTCAGGCCTGCATCGACTTTCAACCTTTCCTGTGGTGAACAAGACTTCTAATTTGTGCGTGTCTATTACTAGCAAACGGAGTATTTAGACCATATATTTCACATTGTTTAGAATTCGTAGACAGTCGAAGCTCGTGAGCTTTAGTGTTTCCTTTACATTTCCTGGATGTGACAGACCCGATCCGATATAGATACTTTTTGATGCAACGAGTATCAGATGGGAACGGTGTCAGACCTCTCCATGTCTTCTGTTGACCCAGGTCGAGAGAATTGGTATAAGCCTGAGTGTCCATTTACCGTCACCACTATTCGGTCTTGTTTCCTTTCTTATAGAGCATTCACTGTCCTCTGCTAGCGAGATGTGGATAGAGATATTTGCGACGATAACGCATACAACTTGACGATATTGTTCTATATGCGCTTATGATTCGCATACACCTGCTCTGGAAGGTTCTGTTTAGCTCCGACATCAAGAGCTTCGTTTCTATCGAAGCTTGAAGGTACATCCTACTACCAACAATCAATATGCAACTAGCGATTTGAAATTGGTTCCCTGTTGTAGAACCCCTTGGTCCGAAGTACGCCTTGCAGCCAGCACCTAACTATACATATTAGCGCCTTTGTTTTGATTTGCTGTGTTATTTTGACAGAATATTTGAGAGTGTGTTCGTGTGAGTTCATTATTAGGGGCGTATTATTAAGCTAGTGCCAGAACTTATTAGGGGCGTATTATTAAGATGTGCTAGTACTGACTGAGCCAAGAAAAAAATCGTATTTGTTCGGGACCTACTAACTGGTCTTAGAGTTAGTCTATGCTACTACTGCTTGGTCCAGTGCTAATCGCTATACTCTATCTAGCGCAGTGATGGCCCCGCCGTCGTCTCTCAGGCCTAGTCTACATGGCTGTTGAAATTTAATCGGTCAATCGATGCCAACCAACCAGCGACAAGAAACGGACGGAGCTCTACTATAAAAGCACCAGGAAAAGAGGTTTCCCAAACGAGTAAAGAAGCTGGAGCTTGCCTTTTTTGTGGGACTGTAACCTCTCGGTCATTCGTCCCATAGCTAGACCTTGCCAACTTTGTTGGCAAGCAAAACACCGACGTGGGACTGCTAACCGGGGCCCACCTAAAACCAGGCGAAATTTTCTCGTTTCCAGGTTACTACACTATTCGACTACACTTTTGACTATGATCGCGTGGTGTTGCGATCATAGTCAAAAAAGAGGTTTCAAATACCGCACTTTACGTCATGTTCGCACAGCTATAGTCGAGGCCTCGAGTGTGGAAGTGGAATAAGCTTCTGAAAAAGTGCGGGGCATTGTAGCTTACTGCCCTCGACAGTGCTCTGCCACCAATCAAATAGCAGAACAAATCAAAAGAGACCTATTCAGTTACGCACAGCATGGGCTGTACTGCTGTACACTTTCATCTTTCCAGCGGGAAATCCTTCAAATCTTGACTTTTTCCTAACTAACATCCGAATATGGAAGCCGCTAGCACTTAACGACCTCAACTCTCCTCAGCCAACCGGTGATGGTGGAAATGGACAATGACTCCTGCTGCAGGTTATCCTGTTCGATCACTGTAGCAGACGAAGCGTGTGTCCGACCAGTTCCTATGAGGGGTTAGTTTATTGCCATTGATTCCCACATCCAACTTTTAATAAGATCAAGGAATGTTCGTAGACGCCAGTTTCAGAGGACTGGAGAGCAAATCAGGAGACGTGAAATGTCCGATCTGATCAAGGAGATCACTTCCAGGATGACCTCGTTCCGAAACGAAAGTTTCGGGCGCGTTGACCAAAATCTGGATGACCACTCGAGATCATTCTAAAAGGTAGCCGAAGTCCTCAAGTCGCATCCCAAACCTCTTTCTCCTCTGAAGCTGGTCGATTCGCTTCTGAGTACCCCTGCAGAGAAAGCTAATGCGATTGGTAAGCTCATTGCTTCATCGCATCTGCTTGGCTCAAGCTCGCAGTGCATCCTCGATGTAGATGCCCCCCTTTGTGTCGTCCTACTGGAGGATAGAATTACGATTGAGCTAGTTTGCTCAGAGCTGAAAATCACTTGAAAACCTCTGGGTGTAACGGTGTGCTTAACTGGATGTTAAAAAACCATAAAGTGTGTGAGCTTTTAACTGCTATCCTCAACAGGTTCCTGGAAGTGCACTACAACATCTGATGCTGCCTGCATTGACAACGATTTCCCGTGCTATGATAGGATGATCCATCGAGGACAGTCAAACTTTGATTATTATTGTGTCCTTTTCGACCAGTTGGATGACAAAATTTCTGCAACAACCCGGTTTGCAGAAGAAAAAAAAAATCATTTTTCATCAAGACAATGCACCTGCTCACACAGCTCAAAAAACCATCGCGAAAATCAGTGAATTGGGGTACTAATTGTTGCAGCATCCACCCTATTCGCCAGATTTAGCTCCCTCTGACCTCCGGCTGTTCTCACACCTCAAAACATTCCTTCGTGGAAAGCATTTTTCATGAAACGAAGAGGTTATAGCCGTCGTAGAGGAGTATTTTGCAGGCTTTCCGCTTTCAAATTTTTTTGACTAACCTAGTAAAAATGTGGAAACGAAGGAGAAGTACATCGAAGAGCTGTGCGGTAGAGACGTTCTGCAGCTCAGCTACTGCCCTAAGGAGTTCATGGTGACTGATATATTTACAGAGCAGAGATTTCTAAGCATGCGAGGAAGTCACCCGGAGAAGTGGCACACGGCGCTTCTACGAAGCAGCTGGTGGTCAAGGACTCAAAGACCTACGCAAACGCGGTAGCGGCATCGGCAGAACCATCCTCCCAACCAACAGCGATCGGCCGAAAAGAAGAGGGCCCGGCACAAAGGACAAGTCAAGTGCCATGTGTGGCCCATGAAGAAAACCAGTGGGTAAAGGTGCGTAAAAAGGAAAATAGAGAGAGTCCAAGTACTCGGAGGTCTTAAAGACAATGCGAGGAGACGCAAAGTTTACGGATGTGGGAGCCGATGTGTTCAATATATAGCGTACTCGTACCGGTGAGATGATCTTGGTGTTAACGAGAGACATCGCGTGGAAGGGCCCAACCTACAGGGAGCTGGCCAAACAAGTCCTGGTCGAAGGGGTGGAGGTGCTTGCCCTCTTCACACAAGTGACCATCCAGTGTAAGAATCTGGATGAGATCACGGAAGCGTGCGAGGTCTCCACGGCCCTTAAGGAGCAATGTTTTGCTGCGAAAGGGACCATTTGAGACCCATGTAGCCACGATATTGGTGTCAGTGGCTTACGCGGACTCGGCTCTAATAGTGGCAAGGCTCAAAGTAGGATGGTCGGTTTGGTCGGCCAAAGGCGTGTTTCATTGCCTATAAAGCGGAGACATGTGCGAGTCAGCGACAGATATCGCCAAAATATCCGACCCATACCGTATCCTTCCAGGAACCGGGAACTGGGTTGCGGATAGTTCCAATATGGCGGCATTATGAACGATGGGCAATACGCAGGACCCGTGCGGTGATCAACTCGTAGTGCACGTATGTGTGCGACACAACCATGCCTAGGAAGGTCAAACCTAGAAATGGGAGGTCACCTGTGTACTGGTGGACAGAGTTGATCGCTGACCTCCGTAGAATATGCCTCTGCACAAGACGGATGATACAGAGAGCGCGGTCGGACGCTGAAAGAACGTAGTGGCGATAATCACCGCAAAGGCCGCGCTAAAGAGGGAGATATAGGCCAGCAAACAATCCTGCTTCGAGGGTTTGTTGAAAGCAAATGTGGATCCATGGGGTGAAGCCTACACTAGCGCAAAAAACCTTCTAATGTTCATTAAATAACCTTATGAAAATTCGCCACAAGGAAACGGATTGAATTTCATAACATTACCTTATGAAATGCTATGATTGCTGTCACAACCACTTCTAATGGTTTGCTTATGGTAACCATATAAGTTTCATTGTATAACCTTATGAAATTAATTTGTTAGTGAAATATAACTCATATACATTGGTTATAGAAAATTTTGCTTTAGTATGTGTATGTTTTGTATTTTTTTATTGAATTCTACTGACATTTTCCTATAATAAATACCAATAATAAATGTTTAGGTTATAAAAAAATGCCAGTCATTTAGTTGTACGTCCGCAGTACAATTACTGTTTATTAATCAAGATGCGCGTTTAAATTCCCACGCGATACATCGCATACATTTACGAAGCGGATCAACCACTGGAAGCAATGAACTTACCTGCCCAAGGAGGACGTTTTTAATATATATTTTAGACTTTACCTAATTTATGGTTTCTAGTAGTTGATTTGCCTCATCCTATTTTACTATCAGCGTTCGAAGGATGTACATCAGCTCAGAGATATCGGGATCATGATGAATCCGAATTCATCAAGAGTAACCAAAACAATAATTTAGGCGCGCTTTTTACTATTTCATACATATGCCTTATGATTATTACACACAAACAACAGTCATGAAATTCATAAGGCGGTTCGTGGAATTGATAAGAATGACTTTAGACAATCATTTCGATTAACTGAGAAAATCTTAGTTATACACAACGATTTCATAAGGGCCGTATGGAATCAATATACAGTGGGCTCATACAGTTTCATAAGGCAAATTTTATGAAATTCGATATGTTTTTTACATCAGTGTGCAGGTGATTCCTACCGAGCAATCAACGGAGTTACTGCGGGATGTCATTGATGAACTCTTTTCGCGCCATGGCCCGAAGCCCTTGTCTCTCACCGTCATAGATTTGCCTCATCACCAGCGTTCCAGTATTCCAGACCATAACGTTGTCGGTGGAAGGATGGTAGGCTACGCCAACCACCGGAATTACGTGGAGGACGGGACGAGGCGACGGTTACAAGTGATGAACTCATTGTGATAGCAAAGTTTCTCAATGTAAACAAGGCGCCAGGACCTGATGGTATCCCGAACCTGACCATCAATAATGTCCTTCAAACACGTCAAACGACGTTACTCACGAACCACGATGATTCTTCAACAGGCACATGCTGACACCATGAAATGGCTCTAGGACATGAAAATCGATTTCCTTCCACGGCTTGCCCGTTCTCCTGACTGCAATCCGATCAAAAATCTGTACGGAATCCATATATGTCGGATCTAAGCCAACAACGAACGTTACTCCACCGTGGATGAGCTAAGAACTGCCATAACAACGGCTTGAAATTCTTGAGCCGAATATAATTGAATACCTGATCAACTGCATGCCAAACAGAGTCTACGCAGTCATAAATCACAACAATGTTTGTTGATTTGAATCGGGAGAATATTTCTGAAGCTTGTCTAATACTATATCTTTTTGACGTGTCAAAAACAAGTTATCGATACGATCCATGTATACATAAGTTGAATTTGAATGCTTTTG
The DNA here is from genome assembly GCA_024533555.2 of Aedes koreicus. NCBI lineage: Eukaryota > Metazoa > Arthropoda > Insecta > Diptera > Culicidae > Aedes > Aedes koreicus. The sequence continues at coordinate 17,622 of JAHHFK020001048.1, forward strand.
CTGTAATGTTGTTTTAAACGATGAAATAAATTGATTTGAGTTGAATTGTAATGAAATAGCATTGAATTTTAACAATTAGCGAAGATGTACCTATATTAATCGTATCACTTTGCAATTCATCCTACTTGAAATAAAACGATATACACGTAACAGGATTAGTTAGTAATGTTTTTTGTAGTTATTTAACGTAAGCAAACATTATTAGAAAACTAAACCGATCCTTCAACTGCCCAATTGTTTGATTTATCGTAGGATGAATATAGGAACAATGAGATTAATATGGGGGCAGTTTCCCTGTAATCTACGAAAAAAAAACATGGTGTCTTTAACACCTTGACGCAGTGTATTTGGTGAAAATTTCCGTTTAGTATATAGATGACTTGTCAATGAGGGTTATCCCGAGAGTCCAAGTGACGTTTGTCACTTGGTGAACTGAGAAAAGTCACCAGCAATGACGTGACGTGAGAGTGCTGATGACTTTTCTCATTTCACCATTTGACAAACGTCGCTTCGACTCTCGGAATAACCCTCATTGTTTTGTTATATGGAGCCTTCCTGGAGGCTTCCTCGCGAAAAAATCTGGACACCCCTAAACACATATAAGTCCTAAAATATCACATCAACGAGTGGAATATTCCGTACAGTGCTAGGCGTATATCAATGACGTCTATATAAGGTCTAGGGCAACGCACTGCTTGCTTGTATTGGAAGCAAAAACTAAGTAAACATTGCTGAGCCGAACTAGTTATCGATACACGGGAAATAATCCACACATACATATTGGCAGAAATCCATGCGAAATTTAGCATAATATTCATTTTTTCAAACATAAACAGAACCCTCTGAAAAAACACATATAAAATTTATGTGGCAAATGAAAATTATGGGTAGCCACACATAGTGGTTATTTGTACATATAGGAAGTATGTGTGATTACAAATCGTTATTATTTGTTGATCATATTGCAAAAATGCATGTGGGGGACTCATATATATAATCATTGCTTTTTTATCAGTGTACGATCCACGTACACATAAGTTGAATTTGAATGCTTTTGTTGTAATGTTGTTTTAAACGATGAAATAAATTGATTTGTGTTGAATTGTAATGAAATAGCATTGAATTTTAACAATTACTACGAAAAAAAACATGGTGTCTTTAACACCTTGACGCAGTGTATTTGGTGAAAATTTCCGTTTAGTATATAGATGAATTGTCAATGAGGATTATCCCGAGAGTCCAAGTGACGTTTGCCATTTGGTGAACTGAGAAAAGTCACCAGCAATGACGTGACGTGAGAGTGCTGGTGACTTTCCTCATTTCACCATTTGACAAACGTCGCTTCGACTCTTGGAATAGCCCTCATTGTTTTGTTCTATGGAGCCTTCCTGGAGGCTTCCTCGCGAAAAAATCTGGACACCCCTAAACACATATATGTCCTAAAATATCACATCCATGAGTGGAATATTCCGTACAGTGCTAGGCGTAAATCAATGTCGTCTATATAAGGTCTGGGGCAACGCACTGCTTGCTTGTATTGGAAGCAAAAACAATGTAAACATTGCTGAGCCGATGAGTGATGACGTAACACTTTTCAACTCTCTATGGGCGTGCATAGGTTCGGATAAAAAAATCTGTTCAAACGTGTAGTGAATTGTGGAAGTAATCATGATACAAATGCCATTTATTGAGCAGAAGTAATTTATAGTGAATTAAACTGAATTTAATTGCATTTTTGCCGCATTAACTTTCAAACACTGGGACTTGACAATCGAGTAGCGATTTAGAGCCAATTTTCTTTCATCGATAGACTGGAATCGGTTGAAAAATTAAGTTTTATAGCGCACACAATAAACAATCGCGGAACGAACGAATCAAAATAAAAGTAGAATGGCGTAGCACTTTCCGAGCTCTTGTACAGCGTACGCAAGGATTAGCGTCATGAGCGAATTTTGCTCATTCCACTTATATTGCTGTGGCTACTGGGCCAGACCTTATGTAGACCTCATTGGGCGTATATATGTTCCTTCTGAAAATACAATTTTTTTAATTACAGGTGTTTAGTCGAAAATTGCGTCGAAGGTGAAGCAGGTTCGAAATGCAATTGTATGCGATTGCATTGAAAATTCGGCAATGAAATGAAAATGTCGATCAGGAAACTTACTAAAAAGCTGAGTTTTCCTGCAAGCAATGCTCGCAGCGTTTCAAATTTTCGGTACGCACTGTTGCTTGTAAAACTAAAATGTCGCAAACTTTCGTGCATACTTCGAATATGCAGCTGTGGCCGAACAACCAAACGTTTCATAACAACCGTTACGTTAAAAAGGAAACCACCTACCGTCAAGAATGCGTGCAGAAATTCCAGAAATTGCAGAAGTGTTACCATTCCTATGATGCACCCTCCCTGTTCTGGCCTGAATTGGTATGAAGCGAATATCGTCCATGTAGTATCGAAGGAGACGAATCCACCTAACTACCCGGAGTTACAGCCAATCGAGCCGTATTGAACTCTTGTGCAGAGAGAACTATCCCAGTGCAGAACAGAAAGCAAGAACTAAAGAAAAATTTCGAAGATTTTGGACAAAATTGGCAAATTGGTAAAACAGAAATCTGTACTAACTCACATGACTGGGCTAAACTCAAAAGTTCGTCAATTTTTTATAGAGCCCAATTAAGTAATGTTCACACAACTTTTATTTCATTCCAAAATTTATGTGTCAACATTTTGTCGCGAACCCGCTATATTTTAATTCTTGAATATTCATAAAATGCGTTTGAAAAGGCTTTGCGTTGTAGCTTACAGATAGACGAAATTGAATTCGTCCGAGTAGTTTTCCTTTTTGTTCTTAGCTAAAATACGGTAAAGCGTTACTTCGTCGTAATCGCCCATTGCCTTCCTATTGGGGAGACATTCCGTCCTGTTCTAACTTAAAACAAAGAAACTTGGATTTTTATCAAACGGTCGTCATCGCCCCGATAGAAAGTAAGACAGCTGATCTCGATGTTCTTTACCAGCGAAAGTTAAGATGAAGAGTGCACCAACAATCAATCTCTGCTGCATCATGCTCCGTTGCTGTGAAACGATTCCGAAATTATCTCTCCCTTCCTTATCGCCTTCACCACACCTTCTTCAAATATTGTACTTGCACTTTGTTTCGGCTAAGGGCCAATTTCAGTCTTCCTTTGCTCAACGTAGTTGAGGCCAATTATTTGTAAAATTTACGTGCTCAATTCACTATCACTTTGATGGTAACTAGGAAGTTCGTTCTTTCTGATAACTGATAACAGAACACTATTTCCAATATGCTGCTAGAGCATCGTTTGGTAATGTGCTATTCTGGAGTCGATCCGACCGGGATGTGTACACTCGCGCGCGGCTGACGACTGACTGACTGCTCTGATTTTCCTTCACAAGATTCCTATCCTTTCCGTACGTCGAGTGACGATCGTGTTCTCAACGTATGCTACAACCTTCCTTTTTATTTCTGTTCTCTCCACGGAGCCATGATTTTGTACCATGTGTTATTAATAAAGTTAAGATTGCCAATCAATTTTCTCGGGAATAGTTTCTATTCGATTGGAAATCTTACGCGCAGTCTTGAAGGATTAATTTGGCACACCTTTTTTAATTGTAAAAGTCATTCATAAATTCTATGTATCTAATTACTAATACCGAATCAGTTTAATGTTTATGAACAAAACAATATTCGTGTAGTTACCTAACGAGACGAATTATTATATTTCTAACTTTTTTTTTCCAAGGCACAGGTTCGGGTTCGTTTTGTAACCGTTTGACAAACTAGACCGCATTCTCGTCTTGTACTGTAACCGTTTGGCGATAAGCCTCCGTATGTTGATAACGCACCCCTCACAAATGGAGCGGGATTCAGTCCATTGCCCTTGTTGCATTTCTTCCGTCCTGGTTTTATTTTCGTTTTCATTCAGTCTGTGTGATGCTCGCCTCCTGGACTTCTGGACACTTCTTCGACAGCAATGTGCCGATCTGACTGACTGGATGGTGTGGATCTCTCGATGAATCGTTTATTGTGTTGAGCGTGTTGTGCCATTTAAATGCCGAAATTCTGAGGAAAAGGTTACATTGTAAAAAAAATCTAAGGTTTTTTTTTCATTAGGGCGAATCTACAATTGAGAGAATCTCTTCGGGCTCGCTCTCTTTCATTCATTACATCGCCATTATAAAACTTTCGAGGGATTCTTTAGTACAGATCGAAACACAACAGTGCTGGGTAGCATACTCAACAAATAGGAGAATGAAAAACGTAAAGGTGATTGGAATATGAATGAAAGAGAGCGAGCCCAGAGAGAGTCTCTCAATTGTAGATTCGCCCTAATGAAAAAAAACCCTAGAAATGTTTGTCCTCTGTACATATTCTAGCCGGCTTGGAATATAGGAGACTTTTCTTCCTCTCAATCTTTATTGATATCCGCATAGCCAAACCAGTCTAGGGTACTTAAGGTGAAACGGGAGGGACTCCTTTTTCCATAGGAATTATAGGTTAGGTTAATAAATACTTCACGTTTCTGAGACTAAAGGGTGTCGGACCAGGCAGGGACCTGACGGACAGCCTTTGTCCTATAGCCAACATCTCTAACATCCAAACGTCAGAAGATTCACTGTTAGTAAACAATACTGGGGTAAACTCGTCCTCAAAAACAAGTCTCTCAACCGATTGTCATGAAATATTTAGAGAATAAAATACAATGTATAATCTTGGTTTAGCTATTTTTATGTCACTGTATTTCTTTACCAGATCCAAAAGCCCGAACTTTCTTCTTAATACCACGCATAAGATTTTGTACAACGCTTGAACCGACATTTTTTTCCGCTTTCAACCATGACTTCAACATTTCCTGTTCTGTAGTGACAACTTTAGGATGCTTACGAGGTTCGTGCTTCATTATAGCTCAATATTTTTCAATTGGCCGCAACTCTGGAGAGTTTGGGGGATTAAGATCCTTCGGCACGAAATTGACACCATTCGTCTTGTACCACTCCAGAACACCCTTGGAGTAGTGACAAGAGGCTAGGTCCGTCCAAAAAATTGTAGGAACGTTGTGTGTTTTGAGAAACGGAAGCAGTCGTTTTTTCAGGCATTCATTCATGTATACTTGACCATTTACAGTTGAAGTTGTCATGAAAGGCTTGCTCCGTTTACCACACGAACAAATCCCCTACCAAATCATGAATTTCTTGGGGAACTTTGACACTTGCTGTTTCCTGAGAAACTCTGGAACATCGAACTTGTCTTTCGCAGTCACATACTGGTTGCCGGGAATTTGTTCAACATTTGTGTGTAGAGCTTACGCGCACGTGTTTTAGCTGTCATTGCGGTTTGGAGCTTTCTGCACTTTGAATGAACGGAGCTCGGCTCGTTTCTTGGCTTTCTGCACGAAACTTTTGGTCAAGTGCAGCTTTTTCGCGACATCCCCAATGGAACAGTTGGGTTTTTCGTTTAAATGCAGCAACCACTCGCTTGTGATCCTTCACACAGTACGGAACACTTTTTCTACCACTCACCTTCTTCCGATCGACAGTTAAACGTTCCCCAAAACATTTTATGACACGAGACACTGTAGACTGGTGAATTTTCAACATCTTTCCGATGGCTCGGTGCGAAAGAAGTGGGTTGTCGAGCTGCGTGTGCAAAATGTTCTCGCACGCTTGCTGTTCCTCATATTTCACAATGAAACTCACGCAGTGTGAACAATACACGCTGACGTCTTTGCACCCCAAAATTTCATTGAAATCAACCCAAAGGGCGAAATGTTACAGCTGATTGAAAGTGATGCAATTTAACTGTGGACTCCCTTGAAAAATCACAAACAAAACCAAACAAACAACGCTCAAATTGCTAACCAATGCAGCAGCAAACGATTCGTGAAAATTTCACGCCTGAAGTCCTAATAGTATTTGAGGTTTGTGCTCAGGAATCTTCGAAGTGATAGGGACTTGATCGCTTATGTCCTCAAACGACTATTTTCAAAGGCGAAGGTACATTTCATAAGCAAAATTTCGCACGGTTTTTTGTCGTTTAAAGAGCATTATAGCGATTTAGTGTTGCTTAAGTAGTATCAAAAGTACCTTTGTAATTTATAGGTCATGAATATGGTATTCGAGTTTCGTACATAACCAAAGACTTCGTAATTGTATTAATCCAGTTAATACAAAATCTGTTACAAATTTTTCTAAGAATTATTACTGTGTTCTAAGATGCCGGCTGGGAGTATAAAAATTCAATTGCGAGAGTAGTACTTCTGATTTTATAGGATGTGAAATAATGTCATGGAAGTAGAAAAGCATTGCGAATTCGCGGCGTTCCTTGAGTGTCTGTAAATTGATGAGCGCTGCATACTATACTAGGTTGAAGTATTCCAAAATTGGCCTTATATATGTAATGTATAATAATTTTATGGTGTATGGGTCTTGAAAGTTGTGGCTGAACCTCTTTATGAAGCCCAGCATACTATTTGCTTTACTTATAATTGTATTGTAATGTTCTACAAAAGTGAGTTTAGAGTCTAGGATAATGCCTAAGTCCCTTACTATTTTGCATTTTTTCTACTATTTGGTTTCCTATAAATATTTCAGCACGGGGTGTTTCAATTTTTCTGCTAAATGTTATTGAGTTACATTTTTTTAGCTTCATGTCGTCTGCATATATAAGTACTTGGATTTTTTTAAGTATGTAGGAAATGTCGTTTACGTACAAAATAAAAAGAAGCGGGCCTGAATTTGAACCCCCGAGGGGACTGAGATGGGGTTTGAAAATTTATTTGGAAGACGAACTATTTGTTTGCGAAGCGTTAAATATGACTGCAGCCAATTCAACAGTACAGGTTCCATTCCTATTTTTTGCAATTTGAATAGTAATAATGGTATGTCGATTCGGTCAAATGCTTTACTGAAGTCAGTGTAAAGGGCTTCTACGTGCTTGCCATTGTCCATTACATTAAGAATAAAAGTTACAAATTCAAGATGATTAGAGGTAGTTGAGCGACCTTTAAAAAAGCCGGGCTGTTTGCTTGTAGTTTGATTTTTTACTTGCTGAAAAATATTTTCATTTACGAGAGATTCTAATAGTTTTGGGATACAAGAGATAATGGCAATTCCACGATTAGTTGTGGATGTCAGATTTCGTGCCTGATTTGAAAATCGGAAGCAAACAAGAGGATTTCCAAATGTTGGGAATTTTTCCGATTTTCAGAGACATATTAAAAAGAAGTTCTAAAGGAAGGGTAAGTTCGTCTGCAAGATTCTTCAAAAATATGGGGGCAATACCGTCTGGTCCTAGTCCCTTAGAAGCATCCAAGTTTTTTAGTGCTTTGAGAATTTCGTGAATAGATAATTGATTAACAGATATATTGTTGGAACATTCGGGCATGAATGCAAAGAATTCGTGAATGTGGTATATACTTCTTGGAAGAAATTTGCAAAAAGCTTGCATATTTCAGAAGGATTTTCACCTACATTTCCGTCAAAATGCATTCGTGAGGGAAAATTGCTACTTTTCAATTTCGTTTTTACATAATTGAAGAAGTTCTTGGGGCATGATTTGACTTCAGTTTCGACTTTACGATTATATTCTTCATGTGCAGAGTTAATGGCTGTGTTAAGTTGGTTGCATATGTCATGATAAGTTTGCAAATTTGTGCTAGTGTTTTGCTTTTTATATAATTTTGTGCTTTTTGTTTTTTTTTCTTAAAATTTTTCAATTGTGGATTGAACCACACTGGTAATTTATTGTTTTGTGTTCGCCTTCTTCTTTTTATTGGTACAATTTCTGAAATAAGGCACTGCATAATTGAATGCTATTTGGCTACTTCAGTGTCGACATTTCCTTCGATACTTACTATGTTCTGCCAATTTATTGTACATAATCTACGTTTTGCTTCTTCGTAATTTGCTTTATGATATTCCGGCACTTCCTCAAATTCCCAGTCGCTGGGGAAAGGAGTGTTATGTATGAAGATTGAATATTCGATTGCTGTGTGAAATACTTCATTTTTCTCTTAAAGGTGACAATGACGTATACACACAAAAGTCTTCAGTGCAGTTCGTAAATAAAAGGTCTAAGTACGCATTTTGCTGATTTTTCATATGATTAATTTGATGTAAACCAAAATATGAAATTTTGTCGAATAGGAATTGTAATGTTTCGTCTTCGCCTACGACTGGGAGAAGAAATTATTCATTTTCAATGTCAGTGATGAAGTTTGTATTCCGTTTATTAAAGTCACCATAAATATGCAGTTTTACTTCTGGTTCCATATTTGACATGATAACTTCGACAGTTTGAAAAAATAATTCGAAAGATTGTTTATTGTCATGTTCGGGTGGGAAATAGACAAATGCAAAAATATATGTTTCACCAGCAATAAGTGCTTTAACCCAGACATGCTCAAATTGTTTGTGCTTGATAGTTTTTAGTTCTTGAGAAGTAAAGTCTGCATTGATGGCAATGAGAACTCCACCTCCAGACATTTTATTGCCATGTTGCAAATTACGGTCATGCCGAAATACATTTCTTTGCTTCTGAAAGTTTCATCCCAGCTTGTTTTGGTTGTTAACGTTCAAAGAAGAAGCTACAAGTTTTTGTTGAATTTCTTTCATTTTGGCTGGGCTTTTCATGCGATTGAAATTTTGGCAATACACCAAAATTTTAGTTGCATTCTGTTCAAATTGCAAAAAAGTTAGTGGAAGTCCGTCATTAGATGAAATTTTACTATTTCCTTCTGTGCAAGAAAGCGTCGCTAAACTTACATTAGAATTTCTTCTGAAAGTATGAACAAGGTATCCTCTTCTCTTGTCAAAATTTCCTCCGAGGGGTGCGTCAACGAGATTGAAAATTTTCCGGCTGTAAAATTTATGCGCAGCGTCCCTAGTATGATGCAGCCGCTGAATGCGTTCACTGGATAGGAATGTTCGATGGGACTGCAGGTCGGCTAAAGCGTCCTTGCGTGGTATTCCAAGCTCCTCGTGGACCTCCAGGAAAATTTCGCGCAGCTGATTCATGATTGATTACCATCACCCATGACATGAAACTCGAAGTTTAAAAAAAACAGCGAATTCACGGATTAACAGAAAAGCAAAAGAGGCCTGCCTCATCGCCAGGTCTCAATCCTTTAGATTTCTTTGCATGCTGATACATGCTCAGTAAAATTGGTAGCAGAAAAGATCACACTCTTGAATCTTTCAAGAAACTCTTGATCAATATTTGGGACAATATGGCTCAAGAAACGGTGTGTGTTAGTTGCGAAGCGTTTAAGAAACGTCTATAGCAGGTCATGAAACAAAAAGTGAGAGGTTCGAGCTCAGCATGCAACTTCATAATAATAAAATGTAAGGTTATTGGAAATATAGCGTTTGTTGATTTTAAGGCCAGGTTCTCATTCAAATGAGGTAAGAATTGGCAAAGTTTGGAATTTGTTTTAGAGGCAAAGGAAAGACATACAAAAAATCTATTTAGGTATTTCGATTGGATATAGTTTTGATTTTATTTCATAATTTTTTTTACAAAAAAAAAAACAAAATGGAGCCCGCAATGTCACTTGGAGCTGGATGGTAGTTCTCAATCTGCGGGCATTGTAGCTGCTCACACGTTTGCTGGAATCAAAAACCGTTTTCATTGGTTGATTCCGATTCTGCATTGAATAAAGGGTGATACGGTCAAAATTTGGTCAAGGGAAAACGCGTGTAAATCGGTGAAATCGTTTATTTAAAAAATCAAATTAAATTTCTTTTTCAAGTTCAATTAGTACAAAATTCAGGAAAAATATTCAGTTAGGCTTCCGCTTTTCCAAATCCGAATTGCCGGGCCTTACGCTTGACCCCTGCCATCAGATTTTTTACAGCCACCTTGTCCACCTTCTTCGCCGCAGAAAGCCAGTTTGCCTTGAACTGCTGCTCGTCCTTAGCAGTTTTTTTGGTCTTCTTTAGGTTCCGCTTGACAATAGCCCAGTATTTCTCAATTGGGCGGAGCTCTGGCGTGTTGGGAGGGTTCTTGTCCTTGGGAACCACCTGCACGTTGTTGGCGGCGTACCACTCCATGGCCTTTTTACCGTAATGGCAAGATGCCAAATCCGGCCAAAACAGTACGGAACAACCGTGTTTCTTCAGGAAAGGCAGCAGACGTTTATTCAAACACTCTTTCACGTAAATTTCTTGGTTGACAGTCCCGGAAGCTATGAAAATGCTGCTTTTCAAGCCACAGGTACAGATGACTTGCCAAACCAGATATTTCTTTGCGAACTTTGACAGTTTCGTGTGCTTGAAAATATCTGCTACCTTTCCCCTTCCTTTTGCCGTATAAAACTCCTGTCCCGGAAGCTGCTTGTAGTCGGCTTTGACGTAGGTTTCGTCGTCCATTACCACGCAGTCAAACTTCGTCAGCATCGTCGTGTACAGCCTCCGGGATCGCGCTTTGGCCGTCGTATTTTGTTTATCATCGCGATTTGGAGTCACTACCTTCTTGTAAGTCGATAGTCCGGCTCGTTTTTTGGCTCGATGCACGGTTGTAGACGATACACCCAGCTTATTTGCGGCATCTCGGAGAGATAGGTTAGGGTTTCGCTTGAAACTACCCTCAACTCTCTTTGTCGTCTCAGCGGCTTCCGGTTTTCAATTTCCCCCCGATCCAGACTTCCTGGCTGTCGACAAACGTTCCCCAAACACTTTAATTACATTTGTAACGGTTGATTTGGCAACTTTTAGCGATTTTGCCAACTTTGCGTGCGAGTAGCTCGGATTTTCACGATGCGCGAGCAAAATTTTGATACGCTGCTCTTCTTGCTTGGACGGCATTTTGACAACTGAAGAGTGAATTCCAAAATCAAAATAGGAGCAACATTCTACACACACACACCTTCAAAATGAGGGGTGTTCAGGTTTTTTAAATGCAAAATTGAAAGAAATACGTCAAGTTGATATTGACCAATATTTGACCGTATCGCCCTTTATGGCGAAGTCTGACGTAGCCGAAATTTTAATAGCTTTAAAATTGAAAATTTGGTGCTAAATTGAAGTTCGGGTATCGTTTATTCGTGTTATTTTCAGTTTACATATTTATTATCAAAAAAATACATTTATAAGATCGACAAGCTCCAATAAAAAGTGTACTTTTCCGGGATCAAAAGTAGAAGTTAATTGGTCGAGCCGTTTTTTGGTAATCGTGCACGCAGTTTTGAAAAACATTGTATCGAGAAAAAGGCGTTTAACATTTTAGACACATATACCTATCAAAAAATGCAATAAAAAAAAACGGTTTTTCCTACATTTTGAATGAGAACCTGGCCTTAAGTCATTCGTTGTGTTTTATGAACTTTTATTTTACTGACAAGCAACCGTTTCTACCCCGTAATGTCGTCGTGTTAATTAAATTGTAAGTTCTCTTGCTTTCTGTTGGACTCTTCATATAACGTGTTTCGATGCGACCAAAATCCACTAAATAGTCGTGTGAGGTGAAACTCTGCGGTGAAACCAAATAGTGTCTGACATGGATCCCATCAACTTGATTTGATGAACTCATTTTAATTCGCTGACAGCAAATACGCAGCTGCTGAATTTAGCAAAATAAACCTTTGCTTTCCATTAAGTTAAATTTCAAATCGGGCAATTGACGTAATGAGTGTGTACTTGGTCGGAAACTTTTCGATATAAATTGACTGCAATTCGATTGAAATTTTCTGCGCTCGATTCCAGTGAGACACCCCTTGGGTGAGACGAATCGTTTTCACCGACTAGGTGATAATTGTCAGTTCGAGTGAGGTGACTTTCCATTTGATTTGCACGGGTGTCATCTGTATGTGAATATTCTTACCTCGTAGGTGACAACGAGTTATTTCACTTCACACGCCACACCGAATAGGTGTGACCCACTGTGTTACCTATTGAATTTCTGTATTAACTGGTCCTCTGCTTAATACCTTCCGACTACCCTTAACAAATGGACGTTTTCCTAGTCTATGAAAAAGGGCAAGGCAGAGTCCCCTGTCCATAAAAACGGATAAACACGTAATCCCAACAACTATGGAGGAATTTCGTTAATGTGTGTAGTGTCAAAACTGGTCAAGTTGGGCATCTTTGGATCCGTGTTTTTCTGTTAGATGAAAAATATCAGTGAAGACCAGCACGGATTTATGCCCAAGCGCTCTACTACAACAAACCAGTTATTAAATAAAACACCTTTCACGTATGCATTAAGAAATTGACTGTGTTTAGCGATGTTTTTGATGCGATCTGCCATCTGATAGTGAAACCACCTATGCTATCGTAGCAACCTTATTGCATAGAGAAAAAACCCGCCATGCAGAAAACAATCGAGCAACTACGCTCGATGTTTTGTTCCAATCCGGAAAGAAGGAGTGGGACACCGTGAGGCAATTCGTGTCCGCCGGATCAGCCGATCCGGCATTTTATTGCTGATTGCAAAGACCACCTAAGTGCTGAATAACATGCCGAACAAGTATTAAAAAACGTAGGATTTAATGAATATTTGTTGCATTAAATTATCCTCTGTAGTTTTTTTACATTGCCATCCGAAATGATTCAATTTTTTTAATGCATACGTTACGGTGATGAGGTGACTCTCCATTTATTTTGCACGAAGAGTCACGTCATCCAAAGTGACAATACTCAATACTCTGATTGGTTGAAAATTGGATTGGTTTACCGTATGCGTGATAATGTTTGCTCCATCTTAAAAATAAGGTTCCAGTTTTATCTGAGCATAGCATTCATTGGTTTTCTGTGCTTGCACGCAAGCTATAATTCATATCATAGTAGACTGCGAGTAAAAGGAACCGATTTTCTTAGTTTGAATCATGACGAAGTGGCAACGTATTCATGATTTGTGCCACGCACAAATGTCGCAAAAAGACATTTTGATCGCCGTGGGAGTATTCCGGTGGACCGCGAAAAGGGTCTTAGGCCGAGAAAAGAAAGGACAACTATCCGCGAAAGTGGCCAAAGGTCGTCCAAAGCTCGAATTCCGAGGGTATTGCTGCCAATAGGAAGATTCGGGTGAATCCAGTGCGTTCAATGAGGAAAATGGCGAAAGAACCCGGGATCAGCGACTTCATGACACGGAAGATCTTAAAGGTAGATTGCGGGGTGAAGTCGAGGGCATGGAAAAAAAAACTCACATGATAACCAACCGCATCCGGAGGCTACGAGTCGGGCGATGTAAGAAAATCTTGAACTTTCTCTAGTGAAAAAATCCGGTAGTACTTTTCACCGACGAGAGCATGTTTACCTATCCCGTCGATCCCGTATAAAATTCCAGAACCGATCGCTATATTAGTTCGCTCCCGGTAGAAGACGTCGCCGACGAGCATTAATACGTGTATCTGACCAAGCATCCTGCTAGCGTTATGGTGTTTGTGTAGGTGGCTTCTGATGGTAATAAATGAACCCGGTGTTCATTGCAGAAGGTGATGAAGTAAACACGGTCTACATCGGGCTGTTGCTTATGCATTATCACGCATACAAGGTAGAAGGGTAGAAGCTCCTGATCTGAGAAAAATTTCATCGTTGTACCGACAATTAAATCATGGTCAGGATGACTACCGCATATAATGGTTACAATAACCATGAAGATGGTCGAATTCATCACGTTCATGGCATTTTTGACTATGATCATGTTAACAAGGACTATTCCGACATTATGGCAAATGTTGGATCAACTATTTTAATGGTCGTTTTGACCATGATCATAGTCGGTTCAAAATCACTATACTGCAATAGTCATCATAACCCCCAATAATGGTAAAATTGACTATCAAATTTCTCTCTATGTGTGTCAATATTGGTGAGAAGATGTACAGTACAGGGTATTCTTATTATATTTTAACGATCTGAAAGCCATTGTTGAAGATCTGGAAAGGTTTCGCATCAAGATTTAATCTGACGTACTGGTTCTTCAAGAAGACACAGATACCCAATAAACAAGAAATCAATACATTATTGGAATACTTACCAGAATGTCAGAATTAATAGAATTATCGAGCATTGATATGTTGAACACGAGATGTTGTTTGAAATATTGATCTATCCTAGAATAAGATGTTAAAAACAATCCTTTGAATAATCTTATTATTAACTCGGTCTCATCTGGTGGACGACGTTTTCTCCGGCTCAATGGCGTTCCCTTCAGCTGAGATAATGTTGCACTGAAGGCTGACGTTTACCAGGCTTCAGGGTCTTGTGGAGTTCATAGTAAGTACGACATCCGGTAATAATGCGTCTCCGAATTTTTCTGCTACAGTTGTTATTCGACGTCACTAATGATCTGAGGTATAAAAATCCATCCTCCATATCGAACTCATCTCCGTCGATTGTCATAGTTTTTTCTTTACCCGGAAAAATGATTGTTGTAAAAACTTATACGATTTTCTGATTTTTGTTTTATAGGAAATAAATATATTTACTACCACTGTCGGAGTAATATCTGCTGGCAAACCGGTACAAACAAGATGTTAACATCGTGGTTAGTTACCGTTTTAAACGAGCGCAATCTATGATTTTCAGCTTCACGTTTGATTGCAAATGATGCTAACATTTAATAACAAATACAAACATTACCAACCAACCAGCGCAATCTTTGTTATGTCCAGTAAGGTTAATACAGGAACACTTCCCTACATATATTCAATAGTCATAATTAATAGAAAAGATTTTATTGAACTAAAATTTAATACCGAATCATCGAAGACGTAAACCTACTTAAGCTACAACCACACACAATCGAAGAATATCAACGCTGATCAGTTCATCTTGAAAAATTGTTTGTGTCCCCTCCCGCTAGGAATTTGGCCGCGCGCGCGTATTCGGCGTACTGCTTCCCGCAGATACTTGGGTTGTATTGCTCCCGTTTCGCCTGTATGTTCCATCACATCAAGCGCTTCCTCCACCATCTCACCGACAAAGACCTTCGCTATACCGGACATCGCGATGACTACATTCTGCGACACCGAACAGCCGGTTATGGTTTGCATTAGTCGCTTGACGGCCGCCTTGGGAAAAGCCGCTCGCCGATACATCTCGTACCGGTCCAGTTGCTCTTCGGTGAAGTTGGATACCAGCACTCTGTGGAAAGGTTTCAATTAAAAATGTTTCTTTGTACCTTTGTAGATCATACTACTTACTGCATCTTTTCCAATTCCTCTTCTTCCATGATCTTTTTGCTCTTCAGCTCTTTTCGCTTGGCCCGATCGAGATCCTTCTGCTCTTTGCACACGTTTATTGACGAGCTACTGCTTTCTCGTCCGATTTCCGGAAAAATAATGTCCTCAAATTCATCCGTCTGCATTGAGTACGACGAACGAAAGGTTTCTTCCTGCAGTTGAGTTGGTTCGATTTTTATGGACGAGGTCGGTGGACCGTCGAATAAGTCGTCTTCCGAGGAAAGCAGCGACTGCAGGTCTTTTTTGCCATCCGACGGCATGTTGTCGTCAGAACTGCCTGGCTCTAGGATGTTCTCCATTGTCTAAATAATAAGTAGTTGAAAGAAATTCACCAGAGTTTCGGACGTAAAACAAAACTTTTTGATTACTAAATATTAGAATCAATGACAGTTTTGTTTGAAGGAGGCACCGTCAAAAGTATACAAAAAGCCTTTTTTTATGGTGAAGCGGCTCATATCTCTAGCCAAACATGTGCAAAGCGCCAATAAGCCAAAATTTAAGGGCCCAAAAAATAAATTCTCATAGATTTACAATTAACCATACAATAGAATCTATAGTATGTACAATTATCAAAATTGTTCACGACGATAAGATGACAATATGATTTATTGTTTCCAAAATAGAATCTAATGTACACACATAGAACGAATACGTAGACAAAGAAACAAAAAAAATAAATAAATAAATTAAGTTAGTAAAAATGCAAATAAACAGTAAGTTTGGTTGGATGGAAAGGGAGAGGAGTATGATGGTAATGCCGAAAAATAAACCGCACAATACACAGAGGACGAATGAGATAGAGGACCCACACAAAAGAAACAGCAAGGAAAAGAAAAAGGTAACGCGGGACAAGCCGGACGACCGAGACCACAGCCAAGGAGACGACAAAAGCAACAAAAACGAAGAAAAAGAGCACTGAGCCAAGAAATATAGCAAAAACCATAATAATACCTTATGATTTTTTGCTATAAGAACTCTTTGTAATCTTTCCTCGATTATCTTATGATTTATTTGCTGTTTGAACCAGAATGAATTTCAACAACCAACCTTATGAAAAACGCAAAGACCATGGAGAAATTCGTAGGTGAACCTTATGAAAAGCATATGCGTTCACATAAGAAAATCATACATCGTTCAATATGAATTTTATGTAGTTTGTGCTCCCTCACGGGCTCGGGATAATGATTTCTAAAGCATTTTGCAAATCGGACATAGGATTTATTATGTATGCATTAAAACAAATGTAATTGATCACCTAAACATATATGACCTAAAGGTCTTAACACGTCTTAACAATTATTTAAACTACTCAATATTCAATATTCCACACGATGTGTTGGTGGCGGTAGGTTTGGGATTTTAGAAACATTAGATTGAGTTAGATGTTTCAACAGTTGACCAATTCGATTGTCGATTTTGTGCGGTAGCTGTCGGTAGACGGGTGGTGGATCTGATTGGGCTCGTTTCCGGTTCTGGTAGTCTATACAAATCTATAGCTTTTCCAAAGCGACTTAACATCGATCCGATCCTGCGGAAGTGTGTCTGAAATTGGACAGAGTTGAGGAAAAACTCCTCCGATCCGAAATGACTTATAATTCTTACCTCCTGGCAAGCAACATATCGTTCTGAAGTCTCTCCAACCGAGCAACTTCTTGAATTGCATTCAATTATCATTTCTTTATTATATCGTTAGGCTAAACAGACGAAATCGGTAGGTCGTATTCCTTTCGGTGCTTGGTATTGTAGTTGTAGTACTGTATCTTGGATGTTCCCGGATCTGTTCGACTGTTTACAGAACTTGGAATCGTAATCGACTGCTTTGCCTTTTGGCTGAGTTTATTTGAAGAGTCTTCTTGGTTGATCCACCAACTTTACCGGCGGTTTTCGGGGCGATTGGAATGATCCATGACTGTGCTTGTGGAAAATGAGAGCAGCCTTTTTCTTTTTTTTTACGCATTGTTCTGATGCTTCTGCATTTTTATGAGCTTCACCAACATCCTGGAGGCAATGTGTGTATTCCGGTAGTCTGCTTGCAATTTCCTTAGCTACTTCTGCTTCAAGTTTTTCTACTTCGCTTGCTTCAACTTACCCACATTCGCCAGTTCCTTCTGTGCTACATTTGCCACCAGCTGTTTTGATTGTTGTCGGACCTGTATGTTAGATGGTTGAATCGACAAAATTGTTATCAAATAAAACACTCTCACCAAACGAGAACTTACCTGTTCCAGCCGTGTTTTGCGCGGCTTTTCATTTTCGGCCTTTTGGACACTTTCGAGACAAAACGATTTTTACTACTGAAGAATAGTGACTGTGTGCTATGCACCATAGTGTTGATGGACATAATTATTTACTTTCAGCTGGCGTATTCGATAATGCTACTGCGATGAGCGCCAGCTCTGAATTCATAAGGTGTGCCTAATGAGTTTTTCACATCAAAACTAGTGACGAAAAACATAACTCATATCTTATGAAAATTACTCGCACGTAACTTCTATGAAATTTATATGGTGCTTGAATGAATCTCATAATAGTGCATCCAAATTTCATAAGATACTTAATGAAAATGAAAATTGATCGTTCTTCTATATTTCATAAGGTTAAACTTATGATTATCCTAAGGTAATTTGGTTGAGTGATAATAATGCTTCATCAATGCTATTTTGCATATGCTAATGTTTATTGGTTATTGGGTGGTGTGGTGCGGAGAGCGAGAGGATGTAGTGTACAGTGTGTAGTTGGTGCTTTGGGCTAGGGCTGAGAAACAATTTCAAATCTTTAGTTTGGTATTTTTTGTTGTTTTTTTGTGAAATATTTTATATATTTTTTTCATGCCCCTTTTACGGGTGATGTTGATTATATTATTATATAATATAATTATTATTTTTTTTTTTTATTAAGGGTCGGGTGTGCGTTGTTTTTTTATGTTGGCGAGGGGCAGAACGCGAATGTTTTCCTTTCGGGGGGGTGTTTTTGTTCTTTGCCGCATTTTCTTTTAAGGCTCACAACTCTGTTCCTCAATTAGAACTAACCGTTCCATTCAGAGCGCGATCCTTACAACGTCCCTGGTGTAATCGTGGTCATGCTTGATAGTTGCACTCGAGCTGATGTTTCCGGGAGGTTTATTCAAAATACATGGAAACGAGTGCCCCAGCCAATTTCCACCCACTTCCATTTTACCAGCAACATCAATGTCATCTGGACTAAACCAGTAGGAGTCATCATTCAACGGAAGAACCTCATCGGAAGCGATTTATTTTGCGGAGAGATGACCATGGTCACTTCTGGAATGCCGGGAAATAAGGATGGTCGCGAATGGAGATACAATCTTTGGTTAAATGATGGTTTTCATTTAAATTGACTAAATTTTACCGATTATTTCACGTTTGCTCTTGTGAATTATTTAATGGATTGAAAAAATCTGAATCATGGAAATGCAATGAGCAAATGACACTACTTTTACTAATCGAAAGATTGCCGCAAAATTTGATCCAGTTGTCCACTTCCCTGTATTAGTAAGGGCCAAATATAAAGCTCTGTACCATAAACGACGGTTCCAAATATATAACCCATTCGCTGAATTTATCAAGAAAAAGGACAACGAAGACGGGCCATCCTTTCTGCTGGAACAGCCGGACATTGAGCATACCGATCTTTCCATCGTGTTGATTCACGGACGTGTGTATATATCACAGAGAAATGAAAACTTTCAATTCGACATAAATTTTCCCACTAATTATTTTGGTTTACCACTGAAGCGTTTTGATTTTTGTTTTGTTTTTGGCCGACGTTAATTAAACCGCGCGAAGAAAAAGAAGGAGAAGCACGAGAACTGCCATTTGGGTAACGCAAAATTTTTAGTGTACTGGTGTACCTTTTTGCCACCGTAGCGCTCGTTTGTGTCCGGGACGAAATTGGGAAGTGAGCTATATTGTTAATTTATAGTATTTTATTTAACCCTCGATGTGGTAGTTTCTACAGCGGTTTTTTTTGCGTGTAGAATACTCGAGTAATTCATGATTAGGGCCTAAAAGCCATTTGTAAACAATGACTTTAAACGTTGATCTCTCACGAATCACGAGAATCCCACTATATCCAGCTACTCCATATGGTAGAACTAACATTCCAACAAATGCTGTTTTCATTTCACGAGAGTGATTTAAGATTCAAGAGAAATCGACCTTTAATGTCATTGTTTACAATTGGCTTTTAGGCCCTTAACATGAATTACTTGAGAATAGATCTGTGATCTCAGCGCCAACATTTGATTAGGGCGAATCTGCTTTTGTAAACAAACACTTTGTCTGCTTAAATATCGGAAGTTGAATACAATTCCTTCAAATTGAATATATTAGCGAATAGAGATAAAGATTTTCTTCCTTAATGAGTGCTTCTTTTGTATTTGTGACCTTTTGTTCAAGAGAAAATAACTACGAAAGCCATTGTTTACAGAAGCAGATTCGCCCTAATCTAATGTTGGCGCTGATCTTTACAAAAAACCTTTTCAGTTTCGCGGAATCGAAACTGTCAAACTGCGCTGCGATCGTCACTGAAAGAGATTTACACGCAGCCGTCAGAAATTTTTTATAGTTTTGCACTAATATCATCAAAAAGTGAAAAGAAAACCTCTGTATGCGCGTTTGCATCTCTTGTATAGTTTCTCCGTCGTCGTAATCTCGTAACTTTACTACAAAACAGCACACAAAAGCTGAGTTTCCATTCGTCGTCGTCGCGGTCGGTCCGTTCGGAAAGGAGGAAAAAAAAGATCAGCAGTTTTTCTCTGCTCAAATCCCGTTAGAAGAAAAGTGTTTTCCTTTAAACCTCTGCCAGCCCAGCTAATATAGTTCTGTGTATTGTCGATGCCCAGCGACGATTTCGAAATTTATGTGCTGTGTTGTCCGTCCGATGAGGAAGTGAAATTCGGGGAAAATGTTTTAGTGGGCCACAGTCGAAATTTGATTATACAATAGAAAAAAAGAAGAAGATACAGAAGAGTGTTACCTCCAAGTCGAAGAGGAAAATATTCTTTTATTTTTTGTTGACAGTGTGGTGTTCTCGATTTTCTTTTGGTTTCGCTTGGTGCATTTTCCGACACTGACTGCGCTGGTGTCGGACTGGAGCAAGCTGACGTCGTGGAAAATATTGTGCAATAATCATTACGCGGATTTGGTTCTGCAGAGAACAGTATCGTGCTTTCGAGTGAAAAATCACGTCATTTTCCATCGGAAAGTGGGTAGACGAACACGACCCAGGGAGTGTGCGTGTGCTGGTTCCGAGAGACGGGAAAGCTGAGAAAAATAGCACGTCCATCAATTGATGATAGCAGCAGAAGCATAACGTTCAATCGAATCGATTGCAGTAGGGACGGCTGCGGAGAAAGAGGACCGATTTTCAGATTCTTCAAGACACATTTCTCTGGTGCTCGGTGTCGATCGATTAGAAGAGTAATTTTGTCATTGGCGAAATAGTGATTCAAACAGTCGATGTGATCAGGGGCTAGGTGGCTCGGCGGTAGTAATTCTATTACGGGGCACGGGGGAGCCTAAATAGATCACCATCACCATCGTCCGCAGAACAGCAATAGCAGCAGCCAGCAACAGAGACGAACAAACGAGTCAGAAGGAGAAAACATCCAAAGCAAACACAGAAACATACAAACCACACAAAGGTAAATGAGGAAGAAAAAGCGAAATCTTTGTTCTCCTTTTTGTTATTTACTTTTGCGGGTCGAAAGATATCTCGATTTCTGGCCAGTTTGTACGCAAAGCGGGAGTAGCTCGTAACATTACACTATAAGAGTGTTATTTAGTTTTTATGTCTGTTGATGAACAAACTCTTAGGCTGTTACGACCAGCAATGTTGTGTTGTTGATGTAAAGCAAAAGGTCGAATCACTTGAAGAGTATCGCTTAACACTACTAGAGGAAAGGAAGCAAGAAGCTTATCGGTTCGCATAGCATCATCGTTCGAGAGATTACTGCTAATAGGGAAGAATTCAAGACGTAAATTGTTATTTAATTGTCTTTCGCTCTTCAATGGACTAAGGTCAGCGTGAAACAGTATCGGTTAATTGGTTGATTATTGCCTGATATATGATTGCGTTTGTCTATAAATAGTTTCGACGGAGTTTGACCTTGTTGTAGTAGAGTAGTGCGTAATGTGGTATACCTTTAAACAGTACAGAAACAATAACAGAAACGAGCATTTTTCAAAATGATCTAGAGTAGCCTTTTTGTAGGTTGAATGAAAGTATAAAAAAAACTTGGGGTGCTTTAGATTAAAAAAAACTTCCTAGCGTAATTTTGCAATGCTACCATACAAAAAAAACACCTGAAACTTAACTACCTGGCCACTTTTTGTGCATTCTTCTGAAAGCAGTGCTATGCAGAGGAAACTAACCGATTCTCAAACAACAAATTTTATGAAACACCATGATACGTTGTTCATTAACATGATTTAAAATTATTTCTACTAACATGTTTATGTTCTTCTAGTAATTAAATACCAGATTACCAATTTTGCGGAGCCATGTTTTGGGGTCCGGATTGGAATCTCTTTTGTTTGTAATTGGCTGTGATGCAAATGCTCAGTACTCAATATTTGCTAGCACGGACATCAACAACAGAGGTGAGCATCTATAAGATTATATCCCAAACAATGAAATAGAAATATGTAACAGCGGAGATGCTTTAACTTTTATAAATGCAATTAGGCAAGAAGTCCTTGATCTGACATTGTGTAGTCAGAAAATCTCTGACAAAATTAAAAATTGGCATATATCTCACGAAATATCATTGTCTGATCACATGGAATTTATTTGATTATAGGGCTGATCAACGACTCATACAAACTATAAGAGATCCCAGATAAACAAAATGGGAACTATACAACTCAAGGCTAGAAGTGGTCAAAGACTTTTCAACGGCAAAGGGTAAATGCACCCTTCTTTTTGGAAAAATGCTCTTTAAATGCGTTTGCCCGGTATAATGCAATCGGAGGTATTAACCTTCTTGGTGGCGGCCGGGGGGTGGGGGGGGGGTCTTCTTTTTCAGAATGGTTGGTTGTGCGAGGGGCGAAGACATGAGAAGAAAAAACCAGCACAGACCCACAAGGGGGAGCTACCGAGATGGATTTCCGGGGACATACTAAAGGGTTCTCTCCTAAGGTTATCCAGTAAAGAAAGATGCATTACTCGCCCGTTTTCAACAATTGGCTTGAACTCCTGCGATGAACTTGAGGAAAGCGCAAAGCAACTTTCAAGCTTAATTCAACATGCTTTTAATGAAAGTTGTATTGCTAAGAAACGTTCTACAAATAGGAACGTACCATGGTGGAAGAACAAGCTACAGATTCGTAAGAAAACCCGGAAGCTCTTTAACGGGGTCAAACGAACACAATAGTGGGAATAATACAAAGATTCCTTCACCAGCTATAATAAAGAAATACGGAGATCTACAAGGATACACTAGAGGCATACATGTGAAAACATTGAAAATACTCCAGCAGCTGGCAGATTGCAGAAAATCCTTTCTAAAGATCATTCAAATGGGCTGGGCACTCTAAAAAACGAGGATGGTTCTTTTACTTCATCAGCAAGTGAAACTTTAGAATTGATGATGAAAACACATTTTCCATGTTCTGTCATCAGTTCAAGTGAAGACCAAAATATAATTGTATCAAAAGTTGGCCTTTATGAAACCAGGACGGATGTTCACTAAACAATGGATGTAACGACTGGATTAGATAGAGATTTTGTGATTTATCTGCTTCTTCACTTAGAATGGAGATGCTTGAAAGTGGAGGCAAACTGGAACAACACTTTCATAGCTAAGCAGTCAAATTGGTTCAACACTCCAAACATTTCAATGACTCGCAAATTACTTGATCTCACCAAAAAAAAATATAAGGGCGGAAAACTTGTCCGAGCCGATATCACTTGAAGCTGATAGGAAAACTTCAAGGTGATTCATGTCGATTGTGTGACATGGATAAAGAAGATTCGGAACACTTGTTATGCCACTGCCCGGCAATCTCCAACAAAAGATTTAATTTCTTCAGCAAGCCCTTTGCATTGAAACCCTCTTAGATCTGGAGAACAAACCTTAGTACGGTACTATACTTTATTCGGTGTGTTATACCGCCCTGGGACAACACTTTAAGTCAAACATTGGCGATCACTTCTAGCAATAGTGATGCGTCATGCTGACAATGTCTAAAGCAAAAAAAAGGGGAGATGTATCACAATAGTTTTAAAAATTGGTCGCAGTGATGAAGATAACGTTTGCATTAAAAAAATGGACAAAAATTGCCGATTTTTCATGGATTTACCTTCACCCGCACTGACGAAACTACCCATGCAGCATCAATCATAGTAACCCATGAGTCAGCAGACAAAATTTGACAGCTCTATCAGTCGAATTCTAACCGTGATGGCAAAAACAGTGAAGCAACTCCGTTCAGAAGTGTGCGCGTTCAAAGAACGCCACCCCGCCGCGTCGGAAACGGACATCGTGCGGCACTTTTTGAACGCCGGATACGCCCGTTCCGGCATCTACAACATCATGGCACTATTAGACAACAATCAGAGCATCGAAAGAAAGCCCGGTTCCGGACGGCCGACGACCCTGAGCGACAAAAAGCTCCATAGGATGCTGAAGAGGAAGACCGAAGAAAAAGTCGCTACATCGCTGCGTGCGCTTGGCCGGGAGGTCGGTTCAACCGGCCAGACAGTGAAAAAGTACCGGGCGAACATGAACATACACCTCAGGAAGCGGAAGTCGCGTCCACTGGTTTCGAAGCTGCAGGCAATGACGCAGCGACAGCGGCTGAATATGCTGGTCAACTCGATTTTCCCGGCGAATCGCGACGTGGCGGTGGTGATGGACGACGAGGCGGGCGACTGGCAGGGCACTTCGTATTTTACTTCCCCCACGAAGGAAGTGAGCTCCGAGGTGAAGTTCATTTCACACACCAAGTTCGCCAAGAAGGTGCTGCTGTGGCTGACAATCAGCGAGAATGGGATGTCAAAGCCGCTCTTCTTGCGCTCCGGACTGGCCGTGAACGGGGAAATTTATAGTACGAAATGCCTGCCGGAAGTTGCGTCGTTCATCAAGAAATACTATAAGGGCGAAGACGCGGTGTTCTGGCCGGATCTGGCGTCGGCCCACTACTCGAAGCGATCGTTGGAGGAGATGGAGCGGCTGCATATTGATGTGGTACCCAAGTCGGCGAACCCATCCATCGTCCCCCAGCTGCGTCCCATCGAGAATTTCTGGGCCAACCTGAAGCGTAAGATCTACTCCAACAATTTTGTCGCGAAAACTGAGGAAGAATTGATAAATGAAACGAAGAAAGAACTCAAAAACATGCCTACACGAATGTTTTCGTCCGCCATGGCGAATGTTCCGGTTAACTGCCGGGAGGCCGCTCGCAAGGGCGAAGATTTTTTTTGCAAGTAAGCTTAAATAATTACCTTCCATGGGAAATTTATCAAAAGCAATTTTCTGTCTTAGCTTTTTTTTATCACCATCCGAAAAAAGTCAATTTTTTTTAATGCAAACGTTACCCGACAAGTAAAAAAATATGTTTATTATGGCCATAATGACACGACTTGGAATGTGACGGTTGTTATCAGGATGTTGGCGAGCTAATGCTTTGCACAGTATTAAAATATGCTCAAAATTAGTCATATTTCGACTACACGGTAAATCTAAATTTATGACTTGCAATTTATGACTTCAAAGTAGGCACTTTGGAATTATTCATAAAATGCCTAAAAAAGTTTGCCTAAGGAGGTTATACGTCAAAAAATGAATAAATTTTAGGCATTTTGCAGCATTTTCAGAATGTTATTGTGTGTAGAAACTAGTCACTTTATGAAATGAAGATGAGATAAGAAACTCAGCGCCAATATTTCAAAAGGGCGGATCTGCTGGTTTTGTAATCTACGACATTTCCTATCGATTTATCACAATAACACAAACATGCAAATAGAGTACACCATAAGGCAGGTCATGTTTCTTTTTGCAGTTGCAGATTGTTGGTTTGCAGATGAAAGTTTTCATTTCGGAGAAAGCGACGGTTGTAGTAATTGTTTACAGCAGATCCGCGCTTTTGAAATGTTGGCACAAAGCCTTTGCGAGATGTGTTGAGCTTCTTCGTTTCTTCCGCGTTTCTTGAGAGTGGTGCAGCTGCTCTATTTCTACACCTCCACTCATTCCAGGCAGCGATTTTTCTCCCGGAATATTCGCGTCTGCCTTTGCTGCTTTCCGTCTATAACGGTCCACGTTCTGCTGGGTCTCGAGGTGCAGTGTTATTGCCCGCAGTGCGTTCTTCTTCTGCGAAACCTCCCTACACTCTTTGTCGAACCAATCGTTTCATGGGCTCTGCTCCACATATCTGACGCCGTTCGCAGCTCGTTGATGCCTCTTCAAGAGGGGCTTCTTCAAGCACACCCGCATCCGGCAATGCTACTTCGATACTCTGCGCATAGGCTGTGGCGACATACGGTTGATTCAGTCGTTCGAGATTGTACCATGGCGGGCTACTGTACCGAACCATCACCAGGTACCGGTCCAAGTCGATGTTAGCTCCACGATAGGATCTGACGTTGATTGTGTCTGAGAAGTGCCGTCCATCATTAATACGTGGTCGATTTGCGATTCTGTCTGCTACGGTTATCTCCAGGTGTACTTATACTGGAGGCTGGTAAAAGGGGGTTACAAATGGCCATATTCTTGGAGGTGGCGAATTCAATAAGCCTTAGGCCGTTGTTTGTCCGCTGGTGAACGGTTAGCTGTTCCCAGCTAACGTGTCGTGTAACAGCTCTGGTAGATGGTATGATTACCTCTAAACGTACGAACCATAGATCCTTTACAATACACCTCCTGCCGCGATACGATGTCAAACTTGCGATCCTTCAGTACATCGAACAGTATGCGGGTGTTTCCGACGAAATTGAGGGATCTGCAGTTCCACGTACCGAGTTTCCAATCGCACCTGTTTCGTCGCTGTGATATTCGCCGATTGTTCAGGACCGTATTCTGCTGTTGACGTTCTTGTGCTTGCTTGTCTGCCAACCCCTAGCTTTCCATCACCAACAGTAAATGAGTTGGTGGGAAGTTATCAGATCGGTTTCCTCCGATGGGCGTTCGACAACGGACCAGATCTTCATTGTACGGCTAATCCTCCAAAAATTCCAGGTACCGACGCGCACCTGTTCATCGATTTTATTCCGGCATATGGCAGTATGGAACGCACAGAGCTATGGAGAATAATGGACAAGAACGGCTTTCCAGGGAAGCTCACAAGACTTATAAAAGTTACCATAGACGGTGTGCAAAACTACGTTAAGATTTTGGGAGAACACTCTAGTTCGTTTAAATCACGTCGGGGACTAAAATGTGATTGACTTTCATACCTGTTGTTCAACATTACGCTGTGAGATGTCATGCGAAGAGCCGGGCTCAGCAGCCCTGGTACGGTTTTCACCCGCTCCATTCGATTTGTTTGTTGGGGGGTTGGTGGGTGTTTTGGGGGGAAAATTTTGGGGGGGGGGGAAAAACGGGAAGCCACGAAAGTCGGACTGATGGTGATTTTGTCGAAAACAAAGCACATGCTAGAAGGAAGGACAGAGCGCGAATGGGCCCGCTTAAAAAGCGGCGTTACGATTTACGGGGATACCTGCGAAGTGGTGGAGGAATTCGTCTACCTCTGATCCCTGCTTACGGCAGACAACGACTACAGCCGTGAAATCCGGAGCCGCATAATCAGTGGAAGTCGTGTCTACTATGGGCTCTAGAAGAACTTGCGGTCGAAAAAGGTTAACCCCTTGCACTAAAGTGTGTATTCGATAAAAAACGGCACACCGAAAATCTTCTGTAACGTTTGAACCGTACAAGTAAAAAACCTGAAGGTATCAGCAAATCTTATTCATATTGCATTGTTTACATCTGTCAAGTTTCATAGTTATTCATACAGTAGTTCCAGTCTTGTCGTCGAAACAAGATATTATCCGTGAAAAAATTGTGTGCACTTACAATCAAAATCCAGATGCGTCCCACCGATGGATCGCTAAAAAGCTTGGAATTGCAAATACAACTGTGTCTCGTGTGATACGAACCTTCAAAGAGCGTCTGAGTGCCCGAAAGAAGGAAGGGAGTGGTCGTAAAAATGGTCCAATTGACAGTAAAATGGCCAGGAAAGTGGTGCAACAGTTCAAGAACCGTCCAAACATGTCAATTCGATATGTCGCTAAAAAGTCCAAGGTGTCAGTCGGTTTTGTGCAGAAAACCATGAAGCGTGCTGGGTTTCATGTTTACAAGGTACAAAACGCCCCAAACCGGAATGAAAAGCAAAACAGCACTGCAAAAACCCGCGCCCGGCAACTTTACATGAAGTTGCTCCCCAAATCGTGTTGCATCGTGATGGATGATGAAACTAACGTCAAGGCCGTCTTTCGTCAACTTCCTGGGAATGAATATTTCGTTGCCAAGTCTACGTCAAGGCCGTCTTCCGTTAACAGAAGAAATTATCGAAATTTGCAAAGAAGTTCCTGATCTGGCAGGCGATTTGCGAATGTGTTGAAATAAGCGCTCCCTGCAACAATTCCGCAACAATCAACGGTGCGATTTACATGGAAGAGAGCGTTAAGAAGCGTCTCTTGTCATTCATAAGGAATCTGTTCTGGCATAATCTAGCATCCTGCTACTACGATCGAAACGTGCATGTTGCAAGAATGCCGGACAACAATCCTGCAAAGATGGTGCTCGTCTCTAATTCGGCCGGTACAAGAAGACGTGGATTGCAGCGAGCAAGGTGGGCGGATGAAGTTCAGAAAAATCTGGAGAGTGTGGGTCGTCAACGAGGTTGGAGAGAAACAGCTATGAATCGAGTACATTGGCGAAATGTTGTAGGCGTAGTTTTGACATTGTAACACTAATTAAATGACATAGTGAAATAGTCTAATCGCCAAGATTAAATAAACATGGTTGAAGGTTTAAGTTACGACATGTACTTACCTTCCCAATCAGACCAAGGCCGGGTGGCCACTGCTGTAGACAGAAGTTGTCTCCATTCTATTCGGTCAATGGCTGCGCTCCGCAGGTCGCCTTCTACTTTATCGATCCACCTTGCTCGTTGCGCGCCTCTTCTTCTTGTGCCCTTCAGTCCTCTTTCGAAAGTCAGACATTCTTACGACATGCCCAGCCCACCGTAGTTTAGCGATTTCAGTGGTGTGTACGATGGGATGTTATCTCAGCAACTGATGCAATTCGTGGTTCATTCGTCTCCTCCACGTTTCGTCTTCCATCTGCACTCCACCTTAGATCGTACGCGACACGTTCCATTCATGGATACCAAGGGCGCGTTGGTCCTCCACGAGCAATGTCCATGTTTCGTAGCCGTAGAGAAACACCGAGCATGGATTTTATAAATGACGAGGTGTACTTCATTGCAAAAAGAGCTACTGTAACAATTGTAGACCTTAAAATTTCTGAGCTCAAAGACATTTAAATGACCTAGAGCTTTACAGTTTATCTCATAATGTCTGTTAATTTCGCAAAAAATCCAGCGAAGTTACTTGAATATATGTTGATACTTTCAATAGCCGAAAATGCCAGAGTTACAACTGTAGATATTAATCTTAATTCTAGGGCATTACGGATGATCTTGAATATCCAAGCTAATTTTTAATGTCTGTTACTCTTCCAAACGATTCAATGAACATAGTTGAATACATGTCGTAACTTATCAGCAAAAACAAGCTACAGTTACAAATGTGGATCTAAAATTTCACAGTTTGGATGACCTGGAACATATGGCCAGGTTATCTAATAATGTCTGTTGACTTCCCAACAAATCCATTAAAAATGGTTTATTCAGAGGTGTAACTTTGTAGCAAAAAGCCACTTTTATATATGTTAGCCCAAAGTTCTGACACAGTTTGGATGACCTAGAACATTTGAGCAAATTATCTTATGATGTCTGTTGATCTTCCAAAAGATCCATTGAACATGGATTAATACATATTGAAACTTTGTATATATAAAAAAAAAACTTCAGTTGCAAATGATCTTAAGATCTTAAGATCTGAATTCCATGACATTCGAGATTATCTTGAACAACCCATATTATTTCACATTATCTGATGTCCTTCCACAAGGTTTAATGAACGTGGCTGAATACACGTCTCAACTTTATAGCAGCTGCGTCTTAACTCTGTTATAACTGTTATCTAAAATGTTGACCTTCAAGATAGTGTGGATGACCTATGTCGAATCTGGATAGCAATAAAGCTACTGTAACACCTTTGAACCTTAATTTCTTAGCTCCAGAACAGTTTGGATAACCTTCAACAACCCCGATTTTCTCTTAATGTCTGTTGCCCTCCCAAAAGGTTCAATGAAAATAGTTGAAAACATGTCGCAATTGTATTGCAGAAATGCTACTATTTCAACTGTTGATCTGAAATTCTGAACTTCATGGCAGATTGGATGACCTAGAACATCCTATATTATGTTATGTTGATCTTTCAGAAGATACACTGATTTTTTTAAATTTCTTTATCAAGCTTATTTATCTCATACAGTAAGGGTGTTCCGATCAAAATTTGGTCAAACAGTAATGTGTCTGAGTCGATCAAAGTTTTTATTAATAAGTCAAATTCTTTTTCTTTTTCAAGTTCAGTTAATACAGAATACAGGAGAAATATTCAGCTAACCTTCCTTTTTACCGAATGCGAATTGCCGGGTCTTTCGTTTAACACCTGCCATAAGATTTTGTACAGTCTCCTTGTCCACTTTATTCGCCGCAGAACGCCAGTTTGCCTTGAACTGTTTCTCGCTCACAACAGCTTTTTGAGTCTTCTTAAAGTTCCGCTTGACGATGGCCCAATATTGTTCGATTGGGCGGAGCTCTGGCGTGTTGGGAGGGTTCTTGTCCTTGGGCACCACTTGAACGTTATTGGCAGCATACCACTCCATGGCCTTTTTTCCGTAATGGCAGGATGCCAAATCCGGCCAAAATAGAACGAAACAATTGTGTCGCTTCAGGAAAGGCAGTAGACGTTTTTGTAGGCACTCGCTCAGATAAATTTCCTGGTTGACGGTTCCGGTCGCAATGTAAACGTTGCTCTTCAAGCCACAGGTACAGATGGCCTGCCACACCAGATATTTCATCGCGAACTTTGACAGTTCAATGTGCTTGAAAATATTTGCCACCTTTCCCCGCCCGGTTGCCGTATAAAATTCCTGTCCAGGAAGCTGTTTAAAGTCTGCCTTGACGTAAGTTTCATCGTCCTGTACCACGCAATCAAACTTCGTCAGCATCGTCGTGTACAACTTTCGCGATCGTGCTTTGGCCGACGTGTTTTGTTTATCGTCGCGATTCGGCGTTACCACTTTCTTGTAAGTCGACAGTCCAGCTCGCTTTTTGCTCTATCCACGGTTGAAGGCTTCTTTGCGACATCTCGGACGGAGAGGTTGGGGTTCCGCTCGAAACAGCGGGCAACTCTTTTTGTCGTCGCTGTGGCCTCCGGCTTTCGATTTTCCCCCGATCCAGCTTTCCTGGCTGCCGACAAACGTTCACCGAACACTTTTAATACGTTGATAACAGTTGATTTAGCCACATTCACCAATTTCGCCAATTTGGCGTGAGAGTATAGTTTGGCTTTTCTTCCTTCGACGACATTTTGATAACTGACATTCTCAAAATCAAAATAAAACCTATGATGCTACATGCACACATCTTCAAAATAAGGGGTGTGCAAAAAAATTTAATGCACGATGAAAGGAAATGCGTCAAGCTTAAGTCGACCAAATTTTGATCGAAACACCCTTTAGTCGAAAAAGCTCCCTATCATATTGGTTTGTTGGCCGAAGATTGTTCAGTCTCTTGGATAACCGTTCAAGATCCAGCCTGGAGCATATCGAGATACATCGAGATTATCGACCGAACTTTACGTAGAAATTGCTGACTCTACGCTTTGGGCAGAAGTTGATTTCAAAACGTCCGACTATCACCAGATGACCCAACTGATCCAAGTTCTGTTTCCCCTTTTCTTTTCAGTCATATTCAAACATCGATTGCTCGCACAGAGCACAGAAACCAGCGAGCTGAAACAGCCACCAACATTAAACATGACTGCAACGGACAATACGATCCGCTTCAGTGACCACACGCTGGACAAAGCGACCAAGGCCAAAGTGACGCTGGAGAACTACTATAGCAACTTGATCACCCAGCATGGGGAACGAAAGCAGCGGCAAGCCAAGCTGGAAGCTTCCCTGAAGGACGAGGCCCTGTCGGAGTCACAGCGGCAGGAGAAACGCATGCAGCATGCCCAAAAGGAGACGGAATTTCTACGGCTCAAGCGGTCCCGGTTAGGGGTGGAAGATTTCGAAGCACTCAAAGTGATAGGACGGGGAGCGTTCGGTGAGGTACGATTAGTGCAGAAAAAGGATACGGGTCATGTGTATGCGATGAAGGTGCTGCGGAAAGCGGATATGCTGGAGAAGGAACAGGTGGCGCATGTGCGAGCCGAGCGGGATGTCCTAGTCGAAGCCGACCATCAGTGGGTGGTGAAGATGTACTATAGTTTTCAGGTGTGTGTGATTACAACGGAAAAAAAATCTTATAAGTCCATTAATCATTGTCAATTGCAGGATTCGGTCAATTTGTACTTGATTATGGAGTTCCTCCCGGGTGGAGACATGATGACATTGCTTATGAAGAAGGATACGCTTTCAGAGGAGTGTACGCAATTCTATATAGCAGAAACCGCACTCGCAATCGATTCTATCCATCGACTTGGATTCATTCATCGTGATATCAAACCGGACAACTTGTTATTGGATGCTCGTGGACACTTGAAGTTATCCGATTTTGGTCTGTGCACCGGATTGAAGAAATCTCATCGTACCGATTTCTACCGGGACTTGTCGCAGGCTAAACCATCCGATTTTATTGGAACCTGTGCAAGCCCAATGGATTCGAAACGACGAGCGGAGAGTTGGAAACGCAATCGGCGAGCTCTGGCCTACAGCACTGTGGGCACACCCGATTACATTGCGCCGGAGGTGTTCTTGCAAACAGGCTACGGTCCGGCTTGCGATTGGTGGTCGTTAGGGGTTATCATGTATGAAATGCTGATGGGTTATCCGCCCTTTTGCTCGGACAATCCACAGGACACATATCGGAAAGTGATGAACTGGCGGGAGACGTTGATCTTTCCACCGGAGACGCCGATTTCGGAGGAAGCCCGGGACACGATAGTCAAGTTTTGCTGCGAGGCAGAAAGGAGGTGAGTTCGGTTTGATTTTACAATGGAATTGTTTGCTGATACAGGTCAATCTACATTACAGATTGGGGTCACAGCGTGGCATCGAGGATTTGAAGTTGGTGTCTTTCTTCCGGGGAGTCGATTGGGAACATATTCGTGAACGGCCTGCAGCTATCCCGGTTGAGGTTCGTTCAATCGACGATACGTCTAACTTTGACGATTTCCCCGACGTGGCACTGGAAATACGTGAGTACTTTTTAATATTTGATATTCGTTTTGATCGGTTTATATTGAAATTTATATTTAATGATCAGCCGCCCATCCTACACCGGAGGGTGAGGTCCTCAAGGATTGGGTATTCATCAACTACACCTTCCGACGGTTCGAAAGTCTCACGCAGCGTGGTACCCCGACGAAAAAGTAAAATCCTTATCCTGCGTGTCCTCTCAACTTCCGCCGGCAACTATGTGTTGGCTGTTCTTATCTCTCCGCACTCCCTTACTATTAGTACTACGTACCGCCGTTCTAGCAGACAAAAAAAAACTAGGCCGGCATAGAGGCAACATGGAAGATTATTTAACACATGAGCTCGCCACTCTGTCCCTAGATAGCATCCTTCTCAAACACTCCCCCTCGAATGTGAGTGCTGGGCGTCGAAGGAAAAAACTGACTCAATGGAAAAACGTAATTTAATATCCTCCATAACAAGTACACAAGAATATAGTGATTAAACGTAAAAAAGCAACACTAAACAAACTCGTGAAAAAATCAAAGAATATCGATAACGAAACGTAAAATTAGAGTTTAGATTCAGTTTCTGCACTCACAAGTTTGTTCCCTTGTCTTGCGTTTATTAGCAAACATAAAAAGGAGAGTTTCCATCATTTCCAGCTTTCACAGCCAAGTAGACTTACTGCAACATTAACGTAGAATTATCTAGCCACAGAAGAAACTGATCGCGTCAGATTAGAAGAAAAAGAAACGCTTGCTTTATTAGGGAAATATGCTGACGATGATGACAGCCCACCCCCCCTGCAAAACAAAACAAACTATATAAACCAAGAAGATAGGTTAGTGTCAATCAATGTGCAACTTCAACAATATGGAAACGTCCTAAACAAGCTAAGTAGCCGTAATTGCAATAAAGTAACAACATGACGAAGATGATGAAAAGAGCGAACGCGAGCATTTTTCTGCGTAGGGAAAACAGAAGACAAGCAAAAGCAACAGCAGCAAAGGATTTAAAGCTAGTATTAGTAGAATTTATTATTATGATTATTTTTTTTTTAAAACGATTATGCTTTTACATTTAAGTTTGAATGTTTTATAGGTAGTAGATCAGAAGAGAGTTGTGCACTTATTTCGACTTAGGCAAGGGAATTATACTGCAAGTGATCGTTTTTAAGTTGTGTAAATATCCAACAAACAAAACAAGGTTTAAAAATCGGGAAAACGGTTGACGTGTTCTTATGAATTTCGTTTAACCATTTCGTTTTCTTCTGTAGGGTTTTGCTTGAAGCAACAGCCAGCATAACACAAAAACAAACATGTTCTCGTTTTGGTTCTTCTATTGGAAATTTTATTTATATTATTGTTTTTGGGATCTAAATAGTTGCAAATCTAAGCACTCATCTTTCTACGCTGATTTTGTAAAACAGAACTGTGAATTTCTTTTCAAACCTTAGAGTAAGAGATATGTTTGCAGTGTAAAACTATCGCGGAGATAAAAAAAAAATAATGAAAATAGCTGTAGTTTACTTCAGACCAAACCAGACCCCTTACCTTCCTTTGATGGCTCCCTCTAATAGGCAATAGTGGATGATCGTTATTCCTGTTTTTGCGCTTTCTTACATATTTCCTTTGTGAGTTGAATCCAAAAATGAAATCTAATACATTCATAGTGAGACATACCCAACCCCAACAGTAACATTGAAGAAGAATAAAGTGATACAGAAATTCAATGGAAATGAAATATGCGATGTGTAACACCTGTCTGTAAGTACGTGATAATATCAATTCCTTGGACATGGATAGAACGCGAACCTTAGTTGAATGCATCTCGTTATTGAAGTCTCCGCCGAGATTTTTTTCCGCTTTTTAACCCATTGATGAAGTCGAGTGTTCATACACAGATAAAAAGAAACATTAATTTTCTGCGTTATCTAATACACATAAAGGGAACTCTAGATTTGGCAGAAAATATTGGGATATTTCATGTAAATTTTAGCCAGATAACGCCTGAATCTAGCCTGTTGTATGAAAGATTGCAACCAATTCGTTACTTACGCCTCCTTTGGCTTGGAATTAAACGAGGGGAAATTTTACGCGTTTGTTAAAATTAATTATTTTTTTCTGTGTAACTATTATTAAATAACAAAGAACCCCTAATTTGAGCATAACTCTCAGAATCTGCACAGAGGACTGAAGCGGCTGTCATCCATGAACAACAATCGTGAAGCCGAAAACTTGGTGCTGCGTGTGGTGCTAATTTGACAGTTCGGTTTTCTTGGAGGCTATATGCAGCAAACAAAACATTCGCGGCGGAAGTTGTCGTGTTTTGTCGTTAATTTGATTCGAGAGAAAAATCTTCCGTGTTGTACTTAGTGCAGTGGTTATCACTACAATAGTATTTTTTCATCGGTTATCTGCCAGGTATGATAATATTTTATCTAAATTAGTGATATCAGTAGTTTGGTAGAAAAAATACTGTAAAGAAATATAATCTATTGTGAACCGAGCTTAAAATGTTAAAATCGTCACTAGCGCCACACCAAAACTGAGAGGCTTCAAGAACTAACGCTTTCTTCACGCTGCTCACCAACGATTGAACGCGGCCGTAGTAGACTCTCCTTTCATCATGCGTGTGCATCGGTGCTCAGAGAAGGATTCGCTATATTTTTTGTTTTTCCTTTCTATTCTGCGATTCCTCACTCGCATGATTTAGTGTTTGGAAATCTATCATGATACTGCTGAACCATCATGTGTCAGGCTACTGATAGTTCAGGAACATATTTTTCAAATGATACAAAAGATCAGCTACCTCTGCCGAATAAGAGTACATTCAGTTTTGTAACAACGAATGAATAGAGGAAAACGGAGAACAAAAGCTATACAATATATAGACGATCCGACCATAGCACCGAACAGCACGAGCAATGATTGTGTCAGTGCTTGAAAATCTATCATCATACTGCTGAACCATCGTGTGTCAGGCAATGATAGTTCACGAACATATTTTTCAAATGATACAAAGGATCAGCTACCGAAGGGACGAATGACCAATTGGTTAAAGTCCCTCCCAAAGCAACACAACAACAACATCAGCTACCTATGTTGAATAAGAGTATTCAGTTGTGTAACACCAAATGAATGATGCCCTGTTTAGCCAACAAAACCAATAGCTTAAATGATCATTACTATCCAACCGATTTGGAATATTTTAGCAGCCTTGGATTCAAGAACTCAACCACTTTCTAAAAATTGTCTCATATGACCGATGGACAACATCCCCCTCCGGGAAAACCGTGTTCTGAAAATGGTATAAATATCAGATTTCAATAGAAAATCAAAAATAATGATACTAAAAGTCGTGGAATGAATACACAGGAATGTGTGTGATTGCCATATGACAATCCGGAGACTTGATCCTGGAACGGTTACTCTGGAGCAGATTCCCATGGGGTCACAAATGACCAGAAAACAAGTATTCATCCCTAGCAATATGGGTGTCCAAATTCCTGGTATCATTCCAGAAGAATGTTTGCCATATTTATTAGACCATCTGGTCACTTGGCCTTGGAGTGGCCATTTCAGAAAAAGTTTCCATGGGGTCACGGATGGCCAGAAAATGATTTGGATTGAACTGTAGCAATCTTCTTCTTTAGCCATTCAAGCTTATTGCTTGCTCTGAATTTAGTGTTCTAAATGCACTTCCACAGTTATTAATTAAGAGCTTTCGATGCCAAGTACCAATTTTTGCATTATTCCCTCTTGCGGGTCAAATTTTTCACCTTGTCGATGGTGAGAGGGCTTATCTCATGCTATAAACATGCATGTGAGACCAAGAATTTGACCAGTAGTGAAAGTATCACATATTCTGCACATTTATTTCACTGCCACGTCGTAGAGCGTTTATATAAAGGCACTAACATCAGGTGTGATACTGGCGCAATTCACTCTTAGACTTCTTTCAATCAAAGGGAAACGACTAAAAGTACACTTTTCATTTTCGTGGCAACTTATGTTGTTGTTTATCCATTTGTTTTATGGAATGAATAACCCAAATACCTGGTTTGCTCATGGTATAATAAGTGAAAGTAATTGCAAATTTTCGAAAAGGGTGAATGTTTTGATTATGGTAAATAACTGACACTTCGAAATGAAGCACATAGCCACCGAAAAGTGTTACTTTAGACTGACGATGACAAGCATGTATATTAGAGATAGGACGCGGAGGGCCCGCTTAGGAAGCACGAGCAGTAGATTAAACTTTTCCTTGTAGTTTATTTCAGCAACAGTGCTGAGGGTCCGCTCAATGAGGGTTTAGTATTTGACTTACTTGAGAAGGGGGGGGGGGGGGGTATGTTTTAATCACGGTAGTTCCATTTCAATTCCGTTTCGGTTCCATTCCAAACTAAATAGCTCGGGGCTGTAAAATGAACGCCATTAGCATTAGACAACCTGACTGACTGACCCTTATAACACACTTTAAAATGGAAGCTCATTACATACTAATTCAAATTTTTAGGGTTATTATTAGAAGATATTGCAGTGCTGTAGATAGCTAACATAGGCTCACCATTAAATTGAGGGTTGTCTAGAAATATCATTAGCTGTATGAATAATAAATATTATGCATACTCTTGTTGCAGTACTTCTTGGGGTTGACTTCAGTACTACTAGTTGTCAACATAGACTACATCAATGGCCTGAATGTCGTCCCTAAGAACTATTGTTTGGCAATTTACATGTCTTTTTGAAATCTAGTTACTACTGCATACGGCCTAGTGATGACTGCAGGACTGGGGGCTATTAACTTAGACGGCACTTTGCCCCGGAACAAAGCTCGTGACATCTAGGATAGGGTTTGGGAAACTGGGAGGGTTTGGGGTTGGCACTTCGTGTGGTCACTTTGGCGGGGATAGGGGTGGGGTATTGAAGCACTTTTTTAAAAATTTATCACTAGTGTGCTTCAATGTTTTATTTTTGTTTTTGTTGGGGTGGTCATGTGGGGTGTTGGTTTTGAATTCTCCTAGTTTCCCAAACACAATAGTTCTGCTAATACGCTCAAAAAGTTTTTTTAAAATAGTGTTTTTTAAAAAAGTGAAAGTAGGATAGGGTATTAATTTGAGCTTCCATTTTACGACTGCATAACAAAACAACATCGTGGGAAAATTGAAACTGAAATTTTGAAAAATACTACGGTCCAATACTAATTACTTCAACTAGTGCTTAAGCGGCCAACATAGGCTATTGCTTCTAAGGTATTGGTCGTAGTAGAGGTGACGTTGGGAAAGGGTCTAGTCTTGACAACCAAGCTGTCACGCAGCTCCAGCTAGATACCCTCAAAAAAAAAAGACATTTTTTTTAAAGTCTATGCCCACGGAGTCGAGAAATTTTCCTTTAGGGGCTATTCATAAACCACGTAGACTTTTTTGGGGGGAAGGAAGGGGGGGTTTCTTCCAAAGTCTACGCTCCATACAAAATTTCAAAAAATTGTATGGAAATAAGTCTACGAGGGGGGGGGGGGGGGGGTCTGAGATTTTCAAAAATAAGTTACGTGGTTTATGAACCGGCCCTTACGAAAAATTCCTAGACCAGACCGGGAATCGAACCCAGCTACCTCCAGCATGATGTTGCTTTGTAGCTGCGCCTTTACCGACTGAGCTAAGGAAGGAATATGGGTGTCAAAATTCTTGGAACCATTCCAGGAGAAAGTTTTTCATATTTATTAGGCCATCCGGTCACTTGGCTTTGGAGTGGCCTGTTCAGAGAAGGCCAGATTTTTTTTTATTTCAAATGTTTCAATTGTCAATTTAACTAGATTATGTTTTATTCCAAAATAATTGGAGAAAAGTCAACGAGGGGGGAGAGGGAGGTCAGTGATTTTCAAAAATGAGTCTACGTGGTTTATGAACAGCTCTTTTTTAATAACGCAAAGAAATCACTCTGCTTTCAATGAACAAAATATGTTGTTGCTATTCAATACAAGGTTTCTATTTGTTTCGATTCATAATAAAGATCCAAATCAATACAAAATTTTATTCAATTCGAACCAATAAAATTATTTAAAGTACTCACCGTTGTATGCCATTAATTTAAATAATATTCGATTGATAACAATCAAATTTATTTTAAACTTAAATGGTTAATTTAATGTTTTAACAAAATATGAGCGCATATTTCATACTGTCAGCCTGCCGAGCAGCCATATTATTATTGTTTCTCAGTGCTGCCGACATGGTAAGTTGCTGCCTCTGCCTCTGGCTCCGATATTTTTTCTAATGTAAGTTTAAACATAATCTATTTTAATTTTAATGTATGTATAGATGTAAATATATAAAGATATAAATATAAATAAATAAATATGAATAGATATAAATGATTCCCTGCCCTTCGGTTCAGAAAGGGGTATGGGCGCGCTCTGTCGAGTCGGTCGCGACAGATTTCATGTGTGAGTGGGCTGCCACATCAACGTTCAAAAGTGCCTGAACCAAATGGACAGCTTGTAATGATCACTTGAAGATGCGATGGGGGATCATTGCCCTGATGTTCCAGAATGTAGCACGCCATGGGATGTTTCTTGTCTTCTATATCTAAACGTGAGGGAATTGAGTCAACAAGTGGAAATTAATCGGAAATGATCTCTCATACGCATCCGTTGAACCATTCTGAACGGCCGTTGTGAGAATATCACCATGAAAATCTCACATGCGCATGGCATGTTGCTGGTTTTAATGCTTTCTCTCTTTTCTCTGTTCTCTTCCCTATGCCATGTTCGCGAGCGGTACCATACCTGAAGTGGACATTACATCCCATCGATGCAACGATCGCAAAGGAACGGAAACTTGTAAGAAATAACATAGGTTATATGTGAGTAAAAACTAACAACATACTTGCACATCATCAAGGTAAGACCTTTATTATTAACTTTTCTAAATTGCAAAATAATACAAATAATTGAGACTCACCACGCACTATCTTATGCGATGGGTGAACTTATATGACATTAAAAGACTAGGAGTTGGTTTCAGACAAATATAACAGACACAATGAAAGGATAGGAAGAACAAAATTGAATGATGTAGAACACACGAAAATAATAAGACAAAAATAAATGAACCAGAAGAGGTAAGACGAAATGACACCAGACAAAACAGTGGACATGAACATAATGTAGAGAAAGGAGAAGCAAACATGGGAAATGTAACACCTTTTGAGGCAGTGTCAACAGCGTCTCTATGGACGACATGATCCTTGCACGGCTGGTGAAATGCTTCAAAAGGAATTAAGTTATATCAGTCTAACACACAAGGAACAGTACTATGGCTTCTTATTTTTGGTTCGAGAAAACTGCTTCGGAAAAATCTCAAAACGAATAAATGACACACCAACGGACTAGACTACAAAAGACAAGGAATATCGAAACAAATTATTTAAGCTGTAAGCGTGACACTGACTATCAAAATAACAAATAGACAATGGAAAAAAAAATCAAACGAAAGGACTCAAAATGCTCAAACGTGGCTCCTTCCGAGTCATTTGCAACAGCGTCTTCTTGGACGACATGCTCCGTGTACGGCTGGCAAAATAATTCGAAAGGATCTACGCAACGATATCATCAAAGGCCTGGTGTAGAGGTTTCTACTCTATTCAGAGTCCAGCCAGTAAACCTACAAAAAAAAATGAATAGATATAAATGATTAAATCAATAAAACACGATTTTCAGTTCTATAAAATGAAGTTTATTTCAATTTATGATTTTGTTTTATTAGTATATGTATATAAAAATGTTATGAAATAAAAAATAATGAGGAATAGATATAAATGATTAAATCAATAAAACACGATTTTCAGTTCTATAAAGATGAAGTTTATTTCAATTTATGATTTTGTTTTATTAGTTATAATGTTTATATTTAAAAAGTGTTTTGGAAAAAAATTTTTTAAAAAAAAATTATGAAGTTTTGTTTCAATTCAACGGTTTTCTAAAATTACTTCATCATTGTTTATTATTTCAACAAATGCATTTAGTTGGTTCAATAAAACATTTTTTTTTGAACAATAAAACACAATGTTCAATTCTATAAAGCATGAAGTTTTATTTGAACTCAATGTTTTTGTTGAATCAGTTCATCAGTTTTATTGGTCTACGTCTGATTCTGGTAGGGCCAGGACAATTGAGGACAATCTTTGGACTTCATCGGCAATTCAAAATTCGAGGTTTTGCATAAAGATATCATAAAACCAATTGCCGTGCTACCGTCCGTTAGAGCCTAAAAAAACCTTTTTGAGATTTTTATATGTTACTGTTAGACACTTTACTTTTACTGTTTAACTGTTAGACACTTTACTGGTTTCAATTCATGATTTTTCATCAAGAAGTGAGAAGAGCACGAAATTCCTTCTTATACGGTACACAGAGTAAAAACTTTCTCTTCGAAGAAAAATCTGCCTAGAATTAAGCTGCCGGAAACATTCGATGCATCGAGCATATTTCTGAATATAATTCCGAATAGCGCAGAAAAGCTTTACAGCTATACAGATTTAAATTTGCAAACACTACCAGATTTCTTTTGAAACATTTGTTTTTCTTCTGTTGACCAAAGGCAGCAGCCGCTGAACCAATATGTTCACGTTCATTTACATCAGCTGAAAATGAACCAATCAGTATACATAACAGTATTGACACAAAAGCTTCAAGAAGACATCCAGATCCGATACATAACGAAAACGGAATACAGAAGAACACAAATGTCACACACTAAACATTCTACAGTGGAATGGCAAAGAAAACCCTCAATGAAGAACTGTGGATGTGCTACGAAGAACTGCGGCAGGGAAAGTCTCGTACACGCAAAAAAAACGTAGTTATACCAATACAAAAAAGGAATCGATTCAACTAAAATTTTGATTTGAATATGGACCAATAAAACTGATGAACTAATTCAACAAACCCTTTGAGTTGAAATAAAACATCATGGTTTATAGAATTGAACATCCTGTTTTATTGCTCAAAACAAAATGTTTTCTTAAACCAACTAAACGCATTTGTTGAAATAATAAACAACGATGAAGTAATTCAAAAAACCATTTGATTGAAATAAAACGTCATGCTTTATAGAACTGAAAGTTGTGTTTTATTGTTTTTAAACAATTACCGCACCATATTCCCCCCTAGGATCGCAGCAAGCCGTGCTTTGAAACTGACGTGTTTTGTTTTTGCTGCGTCGTTTTCGCGAAAAAAAAATCAAACAATAATTCGTAATTTAATTTAAACTAACAGTGAAATTATAAATCTCCGCGTGCTTTGTGTATGACGTAGTGAACACAATCGATTCCCTCCCGAAATGCGTTAGTGTCGGTAGTATTTCCCCGTTTTTTTTGGTGTGCTTCGCCCCCGCACCCGGAAGAAGAGTTACATCAGCTTAGTTTTGATTATTAGTGGTAATATAGTGACACTCGGGCATAAATTATAAAATTAGAGTGTTTTTCCGCTTTGTTGCGAGTGAATCGATGATTATTAGCAGTTTTGAAGCTCGATATAGACTCGCTTCATAGTGGGGATTTTGATTGATGCAGCGTGTGGAGTGAAAATAGGAAGACTAGTGCAATGTAAAAAACGGTCATTTGCTGGTCAGAAGCAACAAATGAAGAAAA
This sequence comes from Aedes koreicus, assembly GCA_024533555.2. Classification (NCBI taxonomy): domain Eukaryota; kingdom Metazoa; phylum Arthropoda; class Insecta; order Diptera; family Culicidae; genus Aedes; species Aedes koreicus. The sequence continues at coordinate 59,976 of JAHHFK020001048.1, forward strand.
CTCGCATGCGCACGTGAAAGGCTGGCATAATTTCAGATGCATTCACCACGTGGTGTACAGAGTTTTGTTATGCAGGTTGCATATCTAACAGGCGATTTAGCAACGTTAGTTTTTGCGCTTATTTTGTCGCGATTGTTTGAAGTTCATTACGAATCGACGTCGAAAATTGTTATTTTTACGAATGAACAAGCTAGTGTCATTAAGGAGGCGGCCATAGGTGAGATCTGTCTGATTATAACTATACAACAATAATCCTATTTTCAAATAATGATAAATACGTGGTTTGGAAATTTTACATTTCGAAATCTGGAAGTGTGCTGCAGTGCTCTTATCCAAATGATATCGGTAATGTTTACATGCGGGGCTTATTGTATATGAAAGTAACCTCGGAATGGGCGTGACTCTCCAGACATTCTGAAATGGGTTGCTGGATCTGCAGTAGAGCTATCACTTTCTAGCTCCCGGATTAAAGCTGCTTCCAATGGTCACTTGGAGGCTTGTTGTAAACAGATTTCTTCCATAATACCATTGCCGGCCAATGGATGTTAGATTGGACACACACACACTCTGTTTCGCATGGTGTATGTATTTCTTTCCACCCTGTAATATAAATTATGGGTTGTTCAACACTTTTGTCTCAAGAAACTACAAATTTATAACGTTTCCTGCGAAAAAAAAACAGCAGTGGGACTAATAGGCGATTATTTTCCATGTTCGACTGTAAAATAATCGCATATCAGTCCCAGTGGTTTTTTAGGTGGAATTAGATTGATACAACTTTATGGCAAAAGTAGCATTTTAAATGTTAGCATAAGAGTTGTTGCTTGCTGTTGCACAGTGATGGTTTAATCACAGGCGATTTGGTATTGTTGCCCATAATAGGTGCTTCCATATGCTTCTCATGCTCTCAATTAGCAACTAGGATGTACATCTAGAACACTTAGTAGAGGGCTGGCTTTAAGTCCCACTATGGACGCGTCTCTGCCGTTCCGGTTCCGCTATCATGAGTGGAGCTTCACGTGTAGCTAAATGTAATTCCAACTTAATGATTTGTTGATGAAGATATTTCCGGATTCGATCTGGCAACAACAAAAATTGAACATGAAATGTCGTGAAGAGGAAACATTAAAAAACTTGCGGTATTTTTCAATACCTCATCCGTTTTGAAGCAAATTGGCGGAAAACATCATTGAACTTCCGGAGGAGATCACAGCACCCCTAACGATAGATCCTGATTCGGATGGCCAAGAGGAAGAGGTCCAAAAAAGAAATCCTGTTGTTGGATGCAAGAAAACTGCGTTTTGCACACAATGTAATTATGGAAGATTGTGGCCGTAGGAAGGGTTGTGACACACTGGCCAAAGATGAGCGAATCGAAATGAATAAATCCTTTTAGGACCTGTACGAGTCCGGCCAGATATGCTTCATACTAGAGAGTTAATCCAGTAACTGTTGAAAAACGAAGTCGGTATCGTTTTACAGGAGAGCACCTTCGAAAGCGTCATTCATACATTTTCCATTTCCGGACTGAAACTAGTGATGAATCTTCGATAACCCAAATGCATAAACTATACCATGTATGGTTTGGATGATACCCCGAGTAGAATATTAAGGATAGAGCGTCATTAGGGCTTGTTTCGTATGGTGGGACTGATATGCGATTGTTTCTAAGCTGGGACCATCTGGCCCAATGTTGTTTTCATGTTTCGTCAGAACAAACTACCCAAGTTTTTCATTAAAACGTAAAGAACAACGATGATTAGAACTATTAATAATCATAACTCAAAACCACCGAAAAGTCATATGGGACTGATATGCGTTTCACGGCAGTGTAGCAGGGAAACGAAAATGGTTTGTTGAGCGAATGCAGTTTTGGTTGGAGTTTATATTTTATCTAAAAAAGGACCAGAGTCATGGAGTTGCCTTCAAGAATCTTCAGTCCTGCAATTCACACAAAAGCTTAACCAAACTCTACCAGAGCGTCACGAACAGCACATTTGCCACTTGATGGTTCAATGGAAGAGAAATAACCAATCTAGAAACGAATCAGACTCACCGCGAGTGATTATGGTAAAGTAATTATTAATTTACACTTTAGCCATTTTTAATGTTTCAAAATAAAAACTTCCTTGCCTGACAGAAGACCTTGTAACGTGGAAAAACTTTCATGTAAATCACAGAGAACAGACATCCAGGCTCGAACATTTTTTTTCCAATTTACTGTGTAAATTTTCAAAAGCAAACCGTTAAAAAACAGCGCTGCCTAGTCCAGGTTTCACCAAACTAAAATTTACAGACTATCAAATCTCGAGGCGCGACGGTGGCGCCATCAATATACAGTATTCGACAAAACATATGCAACTGATTTCGCACATTGATAAAACGACTTGATAAACTTCAAAAATTCACAATGGAAACGAAGTAACATACTACAAATGACGGCTCAGGAGTCTAGTATAAGGCAACATAATTGAACCAGTTGTTCATCGACAGTACGCAGCCAGAGCTTTGTTTACAAGTGCCATTTTGAGTTGGACAAAACAAACGCAACCTTGCGATGTATCTTGTTCTTTACTGTCAGGGCGTTGATAAACACGCGGAAAAAGTTTCGGTTCATTGCAAAACATGTGTTTACAACGTTAGTCGGCAACACCAAGGTAGGTTTTGTGCAAAATACATAAAGAACTTCAAAAACTTAAATCATCTTCATATTCGTAACATCAAGTGCAAAAATGGCTCGGGACAGCCTCGGATTGGAACTTAGAAAGAAAATAATCGATGATTACGTGGGCGGAATGTCACAAAAAGAAATTTGTGACAAATACCGCTTAAATAAATCGACCATATCGAGACTGTGTGTCAAATTTCGCTCTACAGGAAATTTTGCCGCGGATCACCGCGGTGGAAGACCACGGTCCACGACTTCCAGAGACGACTCGATGATTGCCGGATGCATCATGAAAGATCCTTTCAAGTCATCTTTCAAGATTCAGACAGAATTGGAGCTACACGTGACGGACCGGACAATCAGACGACGTGCCGGTGCATCTGGACTATTTTCCCGTCGTCCTGCGAAGAAGCTTTTGATTTCGCTGAAGAACCAGAAGAAACAGCTCCTGTTTGCTCAATCTCATGTAACCTGGAGCATTCAGAAATGGCGTTCCGTACTGTTCAGCGATGAGTCAAAGTTTAACATCATCGGAAGTGATGGAATGAGCCGCGTACGTCGACCAGTTGGAAAACGGTTGGATTCGCGATACTGTCAAAAGACTGTAAAGCATGGCGGAGGCAATGTAATGGTATGGGGTTGCTTTTCTGCGAACGGTTTGGGTCCGATTCACCGAATTGATGGAATTATAGATCGGTTCACATCCTCAAGGACGTGATGCTACCATATGCTGAATGGAAGATGCCAATAAAATGGATATTTCAACAGGACAATGACCCCAAACATACCGTGGTTAAACAGTGGTTTAACGATAACAACATCTCGGTATTGGACTGGCCACCACAGTCTCCTGATCTCAACCCGATTGAGAACCTGTGGGATATCGTTTACCAAAGAATCAATCGTAATGGTGTGCGAAATAAGGATCAAATGTTTGCGGAAATCCAAAAGGCTTGGGCAGCGATTCCACAAAACATAATTGACAACCTGATCCAGTCCATGCCTCAAAGGTGCAAAGCTGTTATCGACAATAAGGGATTTGCAACGAAGTATTGAAAATGGAGAAGAAGCTAGTGACCAGTATGTGAAGTTGCAATTGTTTTGTCCAGAAGAAAACTTGTTTGTTTTGATTATCTGATGATTTCAAACATATTTGTGTATTATTTCCGTATATTTTACACACAATAAACCTGAACTATGTTGTTTGATTATCTACATGCATTTCTTGTAGAATAAGGTTTTTACAAAAATATTTTCTGAACCATTTCATTGATGTACTTGGTTGGTTGCATATGTTTTGTCCAATACTGTACGATTCACCAAAACTAACGAAAACGAGCTGTAATTTTAAAATGGCAGTTACAGAAATTTACACACGAAGGGCACTTCAGCTTGGATGTCTGTTCTCTGTGTGTAAATCTCAGTGGTGTTGCATAATCTCACTTTCTACATGTGTGCCAACTTTCAAACAGTTGAAAAGACACTAAATCGTTTAGTTTAGTTGACATCTGTTGATTACAACCAATATTTTGACAAGTCTCGAGTACTTTTTCAAACAGACGTATCTGATTTTGTAAACAAAGAGGGAAAGTAAGATTCAAACGTAAAATTCTGAAACCTTTAGCACTTTCATGCAAACTAGGGCCACCAACACAAGGAATAACATTTCCCTAACATGATGGTCATACTCTTTTCCGTGAGGGTGCTGAGAGTTTTGAGAAATTTACGTTTGAATCTTACTTCCCCTCTTTGTTTACAAAATCAGATATTTCTGTTTGAAAAAATACGCAAGAATTGTTCAGGTTTCGAGAGTCAGTGTACAAGAAGATTGAGGTTAAAGCGACATCATTGGTAAAAGGGAGTAGATCCTATCGTCATCATGCTTAAATCATAGCGACCACCATCTTGCAATATTGAAAACTCTTTATTCCATATCTAGTTCTTCTTCGGCCGCACATGGAGCTGCATTATGATGCACAACACCTGACGATTCTTCACTTTCCCGGTGATCTCAACCTCCCAATGACTATGACCAGTTCCTGGCATGTACCTGAAAAATAAAACACATCGCTTTGCTTAATGAACGGCGACAGACAATTGATTCCATCAAGCCATACTTGACCAAGTTATCGTCGACCAGCGTTTCTCCGTAGGTGTAGATGCCCTTCCGGAAGGGACATTCTGCTTTTGGGTTCATGTTCTTCAAGTACTTCGACCACATCATGTCGCTAAGTCCAAGCATCATGCATTGGTTCGAGTTGGCCAGGTTATTCATATAAATCCGGCAACTGTCCGATGAACGAAAATCGTCGCACTTTTTCACCGAAGCCGAAACGTCCCATCCGTTGAGGAAATCCTCCCGGAACTCGATTGTCCCACTGACAGCGTGATTGGTGGCGTTGTATGGGGCGATTCGCATATCCGGCAGGAAAATCGGGAGATCCTTTTTGCCCAGGCATTGACCTACGCGATGAACGACTAGCTTCTTATTGGCCGCGCTACCCCCGTTGGCCGCTAGGCCAAACAAGTTCTGACTGAGAACCGGAGGGGGCTGCAGCAGTTGTAGCAGTAGCAGCGCAGTTACTAGCCCGGGACAGTTCATGGCGAAGTAACTGCGGGTGAACTGTGTGTGATTGTTTTTATTAACCAACCGAACGGAAATGTCTAATGTTAGATTTAATTAGTGCACAGTTCTCCGAGGTAATGGTCCGTGAAAATGAAATGCTTTCGGCGTTAGTTTTATCACAGATTTTATTACCAAAAATTTAATGACAAAATTCAGTTTTCTTTCTGCTAGATCCGCTTCATAATAACTAGAATTAAGTTTACTCTGCCTCAAAACCGTGTTCACTTTGTTCTTTTTTTTTGTAGTGTTTCCAGTGTTCGCGCCTGGTTTTTCTGGGGCTAATTATTTAGTTATTACACTATTTAGTTGTTCATAGATTGGTTTCAAGCTACTACCTTGCCTTGCCATGCTGGCTTTAGTTAGCGAGCGTTAGATCTGATTTGCGCAGCAATCGGAGACTGAGGCGGGGAAAAAAAGTTCGTCTTCAGCGATTTTATTTATTGTTGGAAAAAAGTTTTTTTTTTATAAATCTTAAAAATTCTTTTATTCGATTTTAGTCACTTTGGTTTTGCTTGTATCTTTTTTTTTCTTTTGTTAAGTTTCAAATTTACAACAGTAGAAAAAGTTTATTCGATTTTTGTGTTTATTCAGTATTACCTAGTGATTGACGAGTCTTTTTACAAGAGTTGATTTCTATTTCCGTTTCGGTTCGGTTTTTCATAACTGAGTCATTCATCTACATTTTGTTTTTCATTTGTCCTTTCCTTCAAATTAATCTATAAAAAAAATACCATACACAAGCAGTAACGTCAACAATCGATCCAAAATTAAATAACTAACGATAAAGTGAGTTCTAATAGCGTAGAAAGTTCACCTAGTTAAATATATTTTTGTTTCATATAAGTTTCAAATTCAATATATACTTTCAACAGTGGAATGTAACAATATTCTGATCAAAGATAACTCAATCATAATGTTCTAGAAATCTATGAATTCCCTACCAAATCGGATGTCTCCTTCAAATTGGTGTGCAATCCAGGAAGTTGAAAATCCACATTAAACAAAACATGAGGGGAAATATGAACATAACCTCTTCCAGGTCCATTTGACCTACCGTGAATGACACATTAGTGTCTGTCTTTGGCCTCTTCTGTTTTTCTGCCTGTGATTTTCCTACTTTCATTCTTTATTCGTTATTTTGCTTTGTACAAGAGATGAGATTGGTTAATTCTATGAGAACTGTTAGTTAATAGTAATTCGATAACAAAATGTGTATAGACTTTTTTTTTTCTCAAAGCACGGGGTTTTGTTTGTTTAAAAATCTTGTGAAGTTGAGTAACAGAATTTTGCTAAATTTGTTTAATAGTTTTCTAGCAGCGGTTATTGTACTAAATATAACGCGTTTTTAAGTTTGGTTGAATTGATACTTAAATTGTTTCGTATTGGAAATTGAAAGTAACAATCAAATTGTAGCTATAGGTATGAATTGTTGAGACTTGTTCGTTTTTTTTCTTCTTCTGTAGGGATGTTTGCCAGTGGCGAGTTTGGTTATCTGATTCGTTTTTGAATGTTCCTAGCATCCGAACAAATTCACCAGCAGCAAACGACCCGGGTTGAAAGCTCTCAGTATTTTCTTTATTATCGCAACTTCTAAAAGTTTGTATATGGTATAATCATCTTCGGTGCTTCTAATGTTCATCTTTTATACAACGGCAAATGTAAAACCCGCGATTCGCTCTTGCGAGGAAAACTTAAGCACGAAAAAATTTATGCTGGTTGGATAACCTCTAATCGCGTCCAATGTACATCAGTTGTCCCAGAATCAGGACGGTCCCTATTAGTGTCCAGCTGGATCCAATCAACGGCGATCCTCGGCCGCAGAGTTCGATAACACTTTCCTGTGATTGGGGTACAAAATAATTAAACTTGAAACACTTGATTCTCATTTTGCTCGATACACTTACATTCGCGTGTTTATTTATACAAGTGAGTGGTCGCCTCCGAGGCAGTTCGACGTTGTGCACCTTGTGACACGCCAAGGTTTCATTATAATCGTGCTCCACGGGCCACGTGGTGACGTGAACTTGCGAAGGCACCGGACACAGCGTGTCCAGAACCAGCAGGATCATATTGCTGAATGGGATTGGCATCACCACATATGGTCTACAATCAATCATGTACACATTGGTATGGAAATTTTAAACCCGATAATGTTGATTCTACAAACCTTTCACACTGATGCGAATCCTTCCGATATGCGGCTGGATCGGCATCGTTGTTCTGTTCGTACAGTGTGATGACGTGATCGCATGGTTCCGGTCGTGTCCGATTGATCAGAACCTTGTTGAACTCGGGCTCCTTGTAGCGACCGGCCGTCGGGTCCTCTAGATCGCCTAAATCCGCGGCCGCGTCGTACTGACTGCTATCGTACACTGAAACAAAAACAGACGTTATTTCAATTGCTATCGTTAGCAGTGACGTATCGTGAGTTCCGAAATGACTGTGCACTGCATTATTAATTAAGATGGAGAACCTTCAAACGGTTCTCTCTCCACCAGTAATACCCATAGTAAAAGACAGTTATTCGCAGTTGATTTGCGCGTGCAATTTATCACCGTGAAGTGACACCGGTAATAATGCAAGTAGACGTCATGGTGAAATAAGGTAAATTTTTTCGATCCAATTCATAGTTTAAAACGAAAGTTGAACAAAGAGAATTGTTCACTAATTCCATGCCATTTTGAGGAAATGGACAAATAATATAGAAGCCTAGCGCGACTCCAATAGCCCATTGGAGTCGCGGGCTCTACCGCGACTCCAATGGGCTATTGGAGTCGCGTTAGAGCTGTCACCTTCTAATCCCCGGATCTAAGCTTTTTGCAACTGTAAACAGCAAATATGAAACAGTTGCAGGAAGATTCTATCCATAATACCGCTGCCAGACAGTGGGAATTAGATTGTAAACACACACACATGGACAAATAATACAGAAGTAGTTTACAGGTAATTTTAGGGGAAATTTACAAGAAGTTCTTGGTGCAGAACTGCCCATAACATCTGGAAGAAATCGGCTGGGAGTATTGCAAGATGGGCAAAGATAGACTATGGTGAGATCTGGAAACAATTCAAAAGATTACAAAAACATCTAGGGAATGCTCTAGGCTGTTGTCGTAACAATCTATAGAAAACTAGCGTTTTAAAATTGGTTCACTGCTTTAGAACCCCATTTGTCCTAAGTACAACTTTCAATACCTTCTTGCGCTTTTCGTCACTAGAATTTTTGTTTTAAGAGGTTAGGGAAAATGTAAGATTTAAGAATTGTTAAATTGTTCAATTTGGGATGACATAATTGGTGCATTAGCCCTCACCGGGGTAGTAAGAGGCAGGGGATAGCAAGAGGAATGGCTACATCGCTACGGAGGACGAGGGAGACGTACTAACTCCCACAATACGTGAATTGGCGACTACTCTGTATCGAATAACAGGCAGGATTTGTGATATTGGCGACGTGGATATTGTTGGCAGAACGTTAATGACGGTCGCTGTTTACCAAGCTACATCAAGCTGAAACTTGACCTAGAATAAATTGGATTAAAACGTGAATACGTCGAAGATTAAGTATCTGTCGGCAGGAGTAACCGAGAATCATAGGACTTGCATAGGCCATACTGTAACAATCGATAGAGGTGAGTTCGAGATGGTGGATGAATTTGTGTACCTCAAATTGGTGACGTAGTATAGCAAACGCAGCAGAGAAATTCGGAGACGCTTTATTGCCGGAACTCGTGATTACTACATTCATCTTCGTTCTGTTGATTGAATAAACATTTGAAACCGATACTTCAAAATTATGTCGTTACTTACTTACTTTACTTTACTTTTTACTTTACTTACTTACTCTGCTTATTTACTTTACTTACTTACTTTACTTATTAACTTTACTCACTAACTTTCTTTACTTAATTTACTTACTTACTTACTTACTTAGGGTAGGAGCTAGGGGTGGCATAAGGCCAACGTGAAATATGTCCATCCTGGGACGGCTGCTCCTTTTAGCCTTGATCTGAGCCCAGGTCAGATTCCTATCGACTTCCTTTATTTCCTTGTTGAAGAAGTAGGCTCCGTCTTCATTTTCGGCTGATGCAGCTGTGGTCGATTTGATATTCTGTATGTTCATCACGAGAAACCCATGTGACTTTATGCACTGGTCGATGAGGAAAGAGTGAGCCCCCGATCACCATGTCGTTGTTGCCACAAAATTCTGCAAACAGCTCACCGTTATGGCTCATTTATCCGAGACCATGAAGCCCGTGTTGTCAGAGCCGCATTGAATTCGCCAGTGTAGATCTTGAAATCACCCTTTTGCACTTTATCCACGACGGCATTCAGTTGACTGTACAAGTTCTCCTTGTCTTGTAGCTCGGCAGCATCGGTTGGCGCATGACATTGGATTATAGTAAGGTTTCGATCCCCTTTTCTGAATGTTGCTATGATTATTCTTTCATTAATTGACTCTCACTTGATGAGCGCAGCCTTTGCCTGAGTGCTAAATAGGACACCAACTTTACGGTTCCGGGGAGCGTTGTCACCTCCAATACCGGAATATAGCAGTACCTTCTGCACACAAAAAAACAGTATCAGTAGGCCTAAACAGTCCCGGGTCTCACGTGTAGATGGCGCTACTAATTGAATTCATCTCATTTTTAGTTAGTCCCAACCTTCAATTTTACAGCTGTCAAATTGAAGTTATTGCGCTGTGATTGATGCTACTTTTGTGATTTTCAAAACAATGGATCAAAGCTCTGAAAACTTCAGCATTTTGTACTGTGAACCTCCCCATTCACAACAAGCCCTGCGAAAAAGATCTGTGGCCTCGACTGTTTTTTATCACTGATGGTCAGCCACAGAAAAACCTTCTTCAAGAGCATGGTTTTGGAGATATCCACAATTAACCTCGCTGCTTAGCTTATACGTGAGGGACGTGAAATACCCGATACCCTGGCAGTCGTTGAAGTCCAGGGTCAGATATGTCTCATTTTCCATCTTGGATCTCATTTTCTGTTTGGACCTTCAATTCTACCGGAAGATATCCGACTGTGGGTATTTTTTTATGGTTTGTCCGATTGCACCGACTTCTCGATCCAAGTCACGGAAGGATGGCGTCACCTTTTCCTCGGTTTTGTGCTTCAACTTCTACTGGAATTTCCGGTCGCACGAAGCCGATTGGCGACCGGAACCATGCTTCCTCTTGATGCCGTTTCTTTCGTCCAATGATTGGCGATACATAGGTACAAAACGACAGTCGTTGCCAAACTCCGATAAGGATCGAAATTTAATCAACACTTTGGTTAGGTTGGTTATATTTTGAAAATACGACGACACGACTCATCCCATTATCCCAGTTGGGCCAGCCGATGTTCCGTCATTACCACACTGGAACCGACGGACAACACTCGTTACCCTGTGGAAGCGCACATCATGGATTGAAGCTTCATAAACATCACAGAGTCAACACACTACAGCTGGATCTCTGAAGGAGGAACACATTTTTTTTAAATACATCCGGCATTGCGAATTCATAGATATGTTCCATTCTCCGAACTCAATTTATTGACGTACGATCGTTACCGTAGAACTCCTTCCCCGCTATCTGTCGTAAGCGTGTATCTCCCCTGGATAGACAATGTCGACAAGGATCAACGACTCACAGGCCTCATCTAACAAATTTCGGAACCAGCTCTGGTCTAAGATGATTGCAACGTGCCTTCATTTTACTTAAAGTAAAGGTTGTTAGAACCCAAGAATGGTCACCATCATGGCCGATTTGCATCACCACTTCGAAGTTTTGAATGCGTAAATCTAAGAAACTAAGATTAAACAGGCCAAACTTAAACCACATGCTTGCTGCCCGGCAGCATACAAGTTATAAAAATTTCCTAGACGAAATGTTTCTGGTTTCTGAAATGAGTGCTTTAAAAACTGCAAATTAGTGATCAAAGCAACCTTCTCTTTTGTCTAGTATGTTTATTTGGCTTATATTTACTAATCTTACCTTCGTCATACGCCTGCACGATGGTGAAGAATATCTGCACCACAACCCACAGAATATAGGAGATCGCGTTCGTCAGAAACCACCAAATGATCCGCAGGGGCTGTAAGTAAAAAAAAAAACATAAGATACCTGCTTCTGCCAGCCGGCCAACCAACCGATGGCAATACAAACCGTCTGGATGATGTTCCCAAGATTGATGATGTTCTTTCCCATGAAGCACACGGCCTGGTAGTCGTAGATGGTTACGTTTTTGAATATTCCATCGTCTATCAATCGTTGCATAAACGCAGGCTTCACCTCGCCAAAGAACGCTCCCGTCTCCTGTAGTTGTTCGCTTATCACCACGAACCCATTGTTATCGATCACGTAGCACTGGAAGTCGCCCGTGAAGCATGTCTTCTCGCACGCTTGGTCGCTGCACTGACTGGTGATGTTCTTGAACAGTGTGTACATTGCCGAATGGTGAAACTGGAAGCCAACCACGGCCACCGGTGTCTCCTTGCCACTGTCCGCGTGAAAGATTGCAGTACTAGCCGTCACCAGGGTATCATTCCGATTCCCGGCATCGAACGGCACCGAATAGACGAAGCTGGTCTTGTCGCTGTCGGTGTCCTTCCCGTTACTGCCGTCCTGGCTCCGCTTGTTCTTGTTGTTGTAGTAGAACTCCACGGCTCGTTTGTACCAAATTTCATCGATAGCTCGATTGTGGGTTTCACTGAAGTCCGGTCTGGAATGTTTGAACATGGTGATTAGTTAGGTTATACGGTGATGTATGCAAAGCGACTTGATTTGTGACGAATAGGAGTGGTGTTAATGTCATCACCGTCCCACTCGAAATCAAACAACTGACACTCGTGTCGGTTGGTTTGTAATGTTGCAGTTGTTGTAAATCGCAGGCAAACGTTATTACGAAAAGAAACCAATCTATTTACTCTCCAATATCTCGATTCACAGGATTAATATAGGAACAATGAGATTAATTTACGAACAGTCACCCTACATGAGGCTAAAAACAAAACGTCGAAGATCCGGTTAATCTGGGAACCATGACATCGAAGCTGGCACAAGTCGAACTGTTTAAACTATCATGAAATTATTGATTCATAATGGCTTTCGAGTAAGTATGCAGTAAGTATGTTAATCACTGAAAATATGACTTTCAAGTGGATATGATCGTGGAAAATGCGGATACACATGGTTGATTGCATACTTTGCCGCTTTCCACAATACAAGATGTAAAGGGCGAATACGAAATTATTGCAACCCTCATAACTGGCTGACACTTTTATCCCATTGGACAGGAATTAATAAAATTGTGTGCACCCTCTTCGAAGTGTACTGCGTAGTTGTGCGGTTTGTTGCGGCCAAGATGGATATAAGTCAAGTGGAGACGCGTGAAACAATTTTGTACATGGAAAATTCGGAGCTGTCCCATCATGGTTTGGAAAAATGCTGCAAATCTGTAATTCAACCGTATGAAGAGTACTAAAAAGGTTAAACGACCGGTTGACTTTGGATCACAAGAAAATTTGGAGCTGCTTGTAGGTAGATGGAGGGAAAGGTTAAGGGTGATTTCATCCAAAATCCCAACATTTCAACACGAGGTATTGCCAAAAAGATTGGCGATTCGCAAAGTTACGTCCAGAAGGTCAAGGCAAGAGCTGAATTACATGCATACAAGGTTCAAAACTTCCCAAACCGCGATGATCGGCAAAAAACTGTTGTCAAGACTCGTGCCAGTAAGCGCTACACGGAGATGTTGACCAGATACAGTTGCTGTGTGATAGATAACGAAAAATACGACAAAGCTGACCTACATCAAATGCCATGAAAGACGCCGAATTAATGACACATTTGGTACATAGGCCGAATGAAGGAACTAGGCTAACATTACATCCCCTTACCCTACCTCATTTGGCAGGCTATCTGCACCTGTGTAAAGTGAAGTGAAATTTTCGACGCAACAGGCACCACCAATGGTGAAATCTACAAGACTGAATGTCTCCAAAAACGTCTTTTGCCATTTTTGTAGCAGCACAATAAAACAACCAACTATTTTGGACGGATTTAGCTTCATGCCACTATTCTAAATGCGTGCTGAAATGGTATGAGACTAATTCGGTGCATTTTCTCCCCAAGGATATGATTCCACCGAACAACCCTGAACTACATCCAATCGAAACTTATTGGGCCATGATAAAGCAGGAACTCAGGCAGACCAAGGAGAAAATGAAGGATTCAAAAGACATGCGTAGAACGTGGATGAAATATGAGAATAACGAACCGGATACGACTGTACAAGCTCCTATGGATGGCGTGAGGCGAAAGTGTCGAAAATTTTACCAGAAAACCTCCAATAATTGAGCCAATTAATGTAAACTGTCCTTAATCTATCTATGTTATATATGTTATGTAAGGCCTTTACTCGAAAAAAAAATGCACCATTTTTATCCGTGTGTAACTTTTTTGTCCGTGGGTAAAAATTGATGAAAATCTAAGGATAAATAGTTTGGAGTTTGGAGTGAATTGTTTACATGTGCAAAATTTCATAACAATCGGTTTAGTGGTTATTGAGATGTCATCGAAACAAGAAGTCGTCATGGAAAATCCGACTGCGACCATGAGATGGATCGGAAGACAAATGGGAATCACCCATACAACTGTGTCTCGGGTGGTAAAATCGTATAAGGAGTCCCAGACGACCGAGCGGCGGGCTGGAAGTGGAAGAAAATCGAAGACAGCTGACCCTGAGAAGGCCCGGAAGGTGTTGGATTATTTCAAGTGTAATCCGAACCTTCGATTCGCGACGCGGCTCTGAAGGCAAAGTGTTCCGCCTGGTTCGTTCAGCAAAACATGAAACGAGCTGGGCTTCGTGTACTCAAGGTCCGCAGGGCACCGAACCGGCGTGACCAACAAAACACGGCGGCCAAATCCCGCGCAAGGAAGCTGTGTCGAGAGTGGTTAACGAAACCGATGTGTGTGGTTATGGATGACGAAACCTACATCAAGGCAGGCGCAAAGCAGATAACGGGGCTGGAGTTCTACGTTGCCAAATCACGGTTTGATGTTCCGAAAGACATAAGGACGAAGAAAGTGGACAAATTTGCCAAAAAATACTTGCTCTGGCAGGCCATATGCCAATGCGGTAAACTGAGTAAACCGTACATCACAACGGGTACCATCAACAGCGAAATTTACCGCACCGAGTGCCTCCAGAAGCGTATGTTGCCTTTCCTGCGGTCCCACGGAGGCGAGACATTATTTTGGCCGGACCTGGCATCATGCCATTACGCGCGATCGACGTTGGATTGGTACAGAGACAATAACGTTGTTTTTGTACCAAAAACCGCCAACCCCCCAAATTCACCAGAGATTCGTCCGGTGGAAAGATTTTGGGCCATAATGAAGGCCAAAGTTCGAAAATCGTCCAAGGTGTTTAAGAACGAGCTGGAGTTGAAGAAATAATAGATGAAAGCTCCACCATTGCACAAAATGTAAGGAGGGGTCTTAAGGGAAAGGTGCGGGCTTTCAGCGATGGAATGAAAATTGAATAAAGTAATCATGCTGAAACATAATCCATATGCATCAGTTCATTCCCCGAAAGTTTCAAGAAAATCCGAATTAAAATAAAATTTTTGGCTAACACTTTTGTCTGGTGCTTTTTTTTCGAGTACAGGCCTGAAAATGAACTTCTGTCTGTCTGTCTGTCTGTCTGTCTGCTTGCTGCTTGCCTGCTTGCCTGCCTGCTTGCCTGCTTGCCTGCCTGCCTGCCTGTCTGTCTGTCTGTCTGTCTGTCTGTCTGTCTGTCTGTCTGTCTGTCTGTCTGTCTGTCTGTCTGTCTGTCTGTCTGTCTGTCTGTCTGTCTGTCTGTCTGTCTGTCTGTCTGTCTGTCTGTCTGTCTGTCTGTCTGTCTGTCTGTCTGTCTGTCTGTCTGTCTGTCTGTCTGTCTGTCTGTCTGTCTGTCTGTCTGTCTGTCTGTCTGTCTGTCTGTCTGTCTGTCTGTCTGTCTGTCTGTCTGTCTGTCTGTCTGTCTGTCTGTCTGTCTGTCTGTCTGTCTGTCTGTCTGTCTGTCTGTCTGTCTGTCTGTCTGTCTGTCTGTCTGTCTGTCTGTCTGTCTGTCTGTCTGTCTGTCTGTCTGTCTGTCTGTCTGTCTGTCTGTCTGTCTGTCTGTCTGTCTGTCTGTCTGTCTGTCTGTCTGTCTGTCTGTCTGTCTGTCTGTCTGTCTGTCTGTCTGTCTGTCTGTCTGTCTGTCTGTCTGTCTGTCTGTCTGTCTGTCTGTCTGTCTGTCTGTCTGTCTGTCTGTCTGTCTGTCTGTCTGTCTGTCTGTCTGTCTGTCTGTCTGTCTGTCTGTCTGTCTGTCTGTCTGTCTGTCTGTCTGTCTGTCTGTCTGTCTGTCTGTCTGTCTGTCTGTCTGTCTGTCTGTCTGTCTGTCTGTCTGTTTGTCTGTCTGTCTGTTTGTCTGTCCGTCTGTCCGTCTGTCTGTCTGTCTGTCTGTCTGTCTGTCTGTCTGTCTGAACCTTATAGACTCGAAAACTACTAAACTGATCGGCGTGAAATTTTGTAAGGAGGAGTTTTTGGGGCCGGGAAAGGTTCTTATTATAGTAACAGACTCCTCTCTTCTCTGAAAGGGGGTGGGGGGCTTCCATACAAATGAAACATAACTTTCTGCATAACTCAACAACTAACCAAGTAAGTGGAACCAAATTAGCATGTGGGGATTTTTGGATGCAAAACATGTTTCTATGTTAGTTTGAGACCCCCATTCCAAAAGAGGGGGCTCCCATACAAATGAAACACAAATTTCTACATAACTCAAGCAATAATCAAGCAAATGGAACCACATTTGGCAGGTGAAGATTTTTGACGGCAAGTATTGTTTTTAGAGTGACTCAAAACCCCTCCCCTTTCTGAAAAGAGGGGCTCCCATACAAATGAAATACAAATTTCTGCATAACTCGAGAATTTATCAAGAAAATGGACCCAAATTTGGCATGTGCAAGTTTTTAAAGGCAAGAAATGTTTCTATGGTGGTTTGAGACCCGTCCGCTCTCTAAAAGGGTGGGGGGCTCCCTTTTAAAGGAAAATCAAATTTGTGTAAACGCGAGAAATAAACAAAAAAATAGAAAAAAATGGGGGGGGGGGGGTGTGGGGGAGAAAAATGTTTTTGTGGGGGGGGGGGGGCCGCCGTGTTGGGGGGGGGGGGGGTTAAAAAAAAAAAAAATTTTGTAGGGGGAGGGGGGGAGGAGGTGTGTTGGTAGGTGTGCGCTGGTAAAAAAAAAAAAAAAAAAAAATATAAAAAAATATAAATATGTTTTTTATATTTTTTTTTTGGGGGGGGGCGGGCGCGCGGCCGGTGGTTTTCTATATATATAAAAATGAATTTCTGTCGGTCTGTCTGACCCTTATAGACTCGGAAACTACTGAACTGATTGGCGTGAAAATTTGTATGCAGGAGTTTTTTAGACCGGAGATAGTTCTTACGATGGTTTGAGACCCCCCACCTCTACAAGGAGGGGCTGTCATACAAATGAAACACACATTTCTGCATAACTCGAGAACTAATCAAGCAAATGGATATAAATTTTGCATGTGGGGGTTTTTGGAGGCAACACATGTTTACATGGTGGTTTTAGACCCCTCCTTCTCCTCGAAGGGGGGGGGGGGGGCTCTCATACAAATTAAACAGAAATTTCTGCATAACTCGAAAACTAATCAAGCAAATGGAACCAAATTTTGCATGTGGGGGTTTTTGGAGGCAAGAAATGTTTCTATGGTGGGTCGAGACCCCTCCTCTCGCTGGGGGGGGGGGGGGAGGCTTGGTGCCCATACAAATGAAACGCAAATTTCAACCTGACATGAGAATTATCCAGACAAGGAAACTACTGAACCGATCGTTGTGAAAATTTGTATGCAGGGATTTTAGGGGCCAGGAAAGGTTCTTATGGTGGTTTGAGACCCCTCCCCTTTCTGGAAGGGGGGGGGGGCTCTACAAATGAAACAAATTTTGGCATGTGGGGGTTTTGGAGACTATTTTTTTTTCTATGGTGGTTTGAGACCCATCTCCTCTCTGGAATGGCTGGCTCTCGTACACATGAAATACAAATTTCAACCAAACATGAGAGTTATTCAAACTCGGAAACTACTGAACCGATCGGAGTGAAAATTTGTATGCTGGGGTTTGAGGGGCCGGGGAAGGTTCTTATGATAGTTTGAGACTCCTCCCCCATCTTGAAGGGAGGGGAGATGGCTCTCATGCAAATAAAACACAAATTTCAACCAAACATGACAATTATCCAGGCAACTAAAACAAAAATGTGTATTTCTAGAGTAAGAAGCATGTTCTGATAGAAGTTTTAACCCATTCTTAGTAAAAAAAGGGGGATGTTTGAGCTACTTTCAGTGCTACATTATACACAAGAAGTTAATCTAAGGTTATGCAAGAGAAAATTATGAGCAAACTGACAGGATACGGCGTAGTTTGAAGATACAAAAAATCTCTTTAGAATGCTTCTACACCGGAAGAAAAACCATGGGAGAAACTATCGATCCGAGGGTTAAATTAAAAACGCAAACAAAAATAAAAACAATAACAAAATAAAAAAAATAAAACTCTATAATCGAAGTTGCACATAAGCAAACGAAAATATTTTAACAGAACTCATTCCGAAAAACAATCATAAACGCGGCAGTTCTATTAAATTTTTATTCATTTAGTTGCAATCGTAGCATCGCTCGTACCGGGTTCAGCTAAACTAATAAATAATTTCGTGTTTGCCCTTTATGACTCATAATCCTTGTAGCACTCGGATTACAAACCGGTTTAGGTAACTTCAATATGACTAATGTAAATCCTAATATAGTTGCTGTAACCATTCGTCATGGTTATGTGTTTCAAAGGAGTCCATACTTACTCGGCTTGCTTGGATTCGTCGCCAATGTTCATGTGGTCCTGCCACCTGGTAAGTCCACTGTGGGTCGCCAAAAACGAAACGGTAATTCCGAACCGTTGCTTGAACTCATTCCTACGCGCATCAGACATGTAAACGGAATTGGAAGGAAATCGAAACAGAAAGAAGAAGAAGAAGAAACGCTATATTGTCGCAATCTTTAATGATTCATCTATGTCAATAAGTATCGTTTCATGTGTGGCGATTTCTACACAGAGTCCACCCGTACACTAGCAGCTTAATTACCTTGGCAACAAACCCATCAAAACTGCAATTGGGCTAGGGCTATTCCATGTGAGTGAAAATGATCGAAAAATAAACAAACCGGAACCATAAAGAGAAAACATAGGATCGTGTGCATTGCATCCAACCCAAGGTGTATTTTGTTCAAGCGATATTAACGTTAGTGGATTAGAGTTAAAATTTGCATGTGGACATATTTGATCAATTTACCGGTGCATAAAATGAGTTTCGTGTTAAATGGGAGGGAAAAAAGAAAATTTAATCATTCAATGTATAGCTTCATTAGTTATGCTCTGGCCTTCAATAATGAAAAGTGTAAAACATAACCTAAAAAAAGCTACTATTGGAAACAAAAATTGATTGGATACACTTCTCCATAATAATCGCACTTACTCTTGTTTCTCATCCTTGCTGCCACTGCCACCGCTGGTGTTTTTCGAGTACCATTCCGTCACCTTGGCGTCGTACACTAGGGCTTGCATTAAACTGCGATCGCCTGCCGCATGTGATAAAATTAAAAGAAACCGAACATGGTTAGGGTAAAGAAACTATGCGATTAGATTTACTAGCTTTATCAAAGACATTGTATCAAGAAGTTTGGCAACATTGTCGAAAGAGAAGATGGTTCAACCAATGAGGGTTGCCAACATCCTTGATATTTTGTCTTCGCTATTGTTTATCTAAATTGGGTGCTGTTCGTAATATAAGTGGTGGATCACACAAATCGAACACAAGATGGCGAAAACAATGGTATAAGACGGGTATGGAGTATGGTTGTGCAACTGTGGTGAATATGGTGACTTAGAGGGGAACTGGTGATTTACACAACTATGGAGAACGATTAAGTGCTTCATGAAAATCGGGTAGTTTCACAATAGGTGCATGCTTTTTTGTTGGTTGATTGAAACAATCAAAATTAGATATGTGACAGAACAACACAAGAAGAGAGTATACACACTGCAGTGAATAAGATTGTTGTTGTAGTGGTAGTGCGCTGTTTGTGTAGCGTATTGTAAGAATGTTGATGGCTGTTTGTATTCCTGTTGTGTGAAGATCATGAAAAGTATTCGAAATGTTCATAGAACACTATCTTAAGAACGAATTGTCTCCATTATTATGCTGTGAAGAATTAAACTACAGCGAGCTGCTGTTTGCTACATTGCTTTAGTAAGAGGTTAATTATCTACAGAGTACAGTTCAGTGAACACTAGATTTTTTTTTTTTGTCTTGATTATCGAGATTTTCAGCCTCGAGCTGGTTCATCTCCCGTCGTAGTCACTCAAATACCTCCTTTGGGTATTTTCGTAACTTGTCCGGGGTTGAGATTCGAACTCGTGATTTTGGCGTGGGGGGTATGGGTGCTATCCAACGCGGGGGGGGGCCCCCCATATTATATTTTAAAAAACAATAAAATGGAATTTTTTTGGAATTTTTATTTTTTGGAAAAAAAAAAAAAAAATAATAAAGGGAGTATTCAATAAAAATGGCACACAGAAAATCTTCTGTAACTTTTGAATCGTATGAGTAAAAAACCTAGAAATTTGAGTAGATCTTATCCATAGTGTATTATTTACATCTGCCAAGTTTCAAAGTTATACATTCAGTAGTTCCAGTCTTGTCGTCGAAACAAGAAATTGTCCGTGAGAAAATTTTGTGCACTCACAATCAAAATCCAAGGGCGTCCCACCGGTGGATTGCTAAAAGGCTTGGAATTGCAAATACAACTGTGTCTCGTGTAATAAGAACCTTCAAGGAGCGTCTGAGTGTCCAAAGGAAGGAAGGGAGTGGTCGTAAAAGTGGTCCAATGGACAGTAAAATGGCCAGGAAAATCGTACAACAATTCAAGAACCGTCCAAACATGTCAATTCGAGATGTCGCTAAAAAGTATAAGGTGTCAGTCGGTTTTGTGCAAAAAACCATGAAGCGTGCTGGGTTACATGTTTACAAAGTGCAAAAAGCCCCAAACCGGAATGAAAAACAAAACATCACTGCGAAAACCCGCGCCCGGAAACTTTACACAAAGCTGCTCACCAAATCCGGTTGCATCGTGATGGATGACAAAACATACGTCAAGGCCGACTTCCGTCAACTTCCTGGGCAAGAATATTTCGTTGCCAAGTCGAAGTTCGATGTTCCGGAGGATGTTCGAAAGAAGAAACTATCGAAATTTGCAAAGAAGTTTCTAATCTGGCAGGCGATTTGCGGATATGGTGAAATAAGTGCTCCCTTCATCACTTCCGGAACAATAAACGGTGCGATTTACACGGAAGAGTGCCTTAATAAGCGTCTCTTGCCATTCATTAAGAAGCACAAAGGATCAACTCTGTTTTGGCTTGATCTAGCATCCTGCCACTACGCTCGAAACGTATTGGAGTGGTACCAAGCCAACGGAGTCAATTTTGTGCCAAAGGATATGAACCCACCAAATTCACCGGAACTTCGTTCAATTGAAAAATTCTGGGCAATTATGAAAACGGAACTTCGCAAACATCCCAAAACTATAAAAACAGAGCTAGAATTGAAGAAAATTTGGGTAAAAACAACAAAAACACTGGGAAAATCGGTTGTACAAAATTTGATGGGTGGAGTGAAAAGGAAGGTGCGGGCATTCGGGATGGGAGACGAAATTGAATAAAACAAATGTTGTAAATCAAAACTCATTAGTAGTTCATCATTCCCTGAAAATTTCAAGAAAATCCGATAATCAGTTTAATTTTGATGAGTATATATGTGTGTGCCATTTTTATCGAATACACCCTTTAAATGCTTTATATTTTCATTGCGTTTATGTTCGCCAAATATCGATAAAATATGATAATTCACATATTGGTTTGTATTTTTTTACTCGATAAAGTGGTATAATGAAAGCTGTCTTTTAAATCCTTCGAATTGACTGGTGTTAACGTGTGTATGTGCCTTAGAGGTAGACAGCATTATAACTATTTCTGTATAAGCAACAGTAGATACGAGGACAATCATACAATCCGTACTTAGATTACAAAAGAAAAAAACAAATCGGTGCGAGGACATTGATAAGAAAAACTACTTCCTACTAAAATGGTTCAAGTATGTTTATCTTAAAGTTCAGTTTCAGTTTTTCGACTTTGATTTTTTTTGGGACAGGAAGAACCGACATGGAAGAATATAAAGGCCACGTCCAAATCCTTGTCATATTTTTAGACACCTCTTGCCATAGGCGTAGCCAGAGGGGGGCAGGGTGGGGCCGTTGCCCCCCCTAACTTTTGATTTTATTTTTAGATTTTTAATGTTTGTTTCAATTTTTTATTACTTATTTTCAATGTTTGTGAGATTGTCCCTTTACCTCAATGGAAAAGCGCGAAGTCGCTTCGATTTTGTAATAAGTTGTAGCAAAAAAGCGCAAAAAGCGGACATCCATGATTTTTTTTTAAATAGTAAACCCAACCTAGCTAACCTAGCGTATCTAAAAAAATATCTCTAGAAATGTTAACTATGATTTAAGCATTGATTGGGTTT
Organism: Aedes koreicus; assembly: GCA_024533555.2. Lineage (NCBI taxonomy): Eukaryota > Metazoa > Arthropoda > Insecta > Diptera > Culicidae > Aedes > Aedes koreicus. The sequence continues at coordinate 81,947 of JAHHFK020001048.1, forward strand.
TCCCGCTAGCTGAAATTTTCGGTTCTTGGCAATCAAAAAAAAACCTAATATTTTAACCATTGTTATAGCTTTCGGAAGTCAAATAACACCAGCAGATTGGGAAACATAATTCATAATCCATAGTTAGAAAGTGTATCAACGGAAAATGTATATTTCAACTATTCAAGATATGGGCCAAACCGATGAATATTACCCCGCTGATCAATAATATCCCGTTTTACGGTACTGTAGTTTCGTAATATTGAGAATATATGTTAATCATATCTTACAGTTTGATTCAGTATTTTGAAATATTGTTTCTGTATCCAAGAGATATTAATGGAGCACATGCTACGATATATGCTAATGCTAATCAATGCGAGAAGTTGAAGTGGTTTTATCTTATTCAAAGATTTTATCCCTTTCTATGAGCATGAGCAAGATAATGAACATGATTGACTGCCCAAGGTTGCTACTCCGTTGCTGCCAGATCAGCTGTTATAACACAGAGAACCAACAGATGATGGTTGAGACTAGCATACATCCTCAATGTGTAAAAACTGGTCATCCCAAACTAAGGCAATACTGGCGCCCGCTTCACCCGAATGCATGTCAAAAAAGAAAAGGGTAGGGCCTCTGCACTTTCACTGGGATGTTGGATAACAGGATTGGGTGGCAGCAGGATTCTTTTTGGTAAACGATAAGCTGAATTCACGCGGCGTTTAGTGAAATATTTAAATATTAGTACCGATTTCTGATTTGAACCTATTTAAACCAACAGTGAGGATGCTATTGGGGCCACTCACAAAGTGTGGTGGTGGGTTTTCATTGGAAAAACAAAAAGATTCTTTATAATGCTGGAAATCCGATTTGAACCGATTTAAACCAATAGTAAGGATGGTATTAGAGCCACTCACAAAAAGGTATAGTGGCTTACTTTCTCCAAGTGACACGGCGAGTATGGCAAACCACTATTATGGATGAAAATTAATTGTGATCCTCACCACCGGTCCACCAGCCCGGCGAACCACCACATCTCACCAGGAAGCATTTTTGTAGTTTTTTTTTTCTGTGCTCACTCGATCACTCGCATCACTGAATTATAGATAACCAAAACAATATGAAACGCGCCATGCCCGATATCAGAATAGTGCGTAATTAAGCATCGACACAACCTTTCACAGCCGATGCTCGAAGCATACTATTTTTCATAAACTTTTAATTTTTGCAACTGTATCAATCAAGTAGAGGCTTCTTAAGAACAATCTATGCTAATCCATTTTAATTTGCGATTGAGGGATTTGGTTAAAATAAGAGAGCTAAGATGCATTTCGTGCCTTCTGGCAACTTTATGCTTCTATTGATGTCCAGGCTCATCCGTTTAGCACCAACCGGGGGAGACTGGTTCCTATATCCAATGATTTCATTATCTCCAATCTGCTCAACCAATCCCAATATATTGTGATATAGTGGACGGATTATTATAATTTGAGATAACTCAATGTAGACGTCTTCCAAATTTGACAGATCGACAAGCAGTCCACCATTGGGGACCCACCTGGTACCTCATAGCAAGATGCTTAGAGGCGGACCGGAAGATTCGAGAGCAACCCCCCTTCAAAGATTTTATCATTTTATCACAGATATGATTACCAAAGCCAACAGACAGCTCGGTTTCATGTTTAAGATCTCCGACGAATTGCGTGATCCCACCTGTCTGAAAGCATTGTTCTGCTCTCTCGTTAAATAATCTGGATTGCGAGGATTGAAGCTGTTCAAAGAAAATTTGTTCGTTATGCTCTCCGTCATCTGCCGTGGAATGATCCTGTCAACCTTCCATCGTACCAGGATCGTTGCTCACTCTTGGGTATTGAAACGTTGGAACATAGGCGTACAGTCATGCAAGCAATCTTCGTGGCAAAAGTGCTGCTAGGTGAAATCGACTCTCCAGGAATTCTGGCAGAACTATCTATCTACGCTCCTGAACGAGTTCTGCGAACAAGAAATTTTCTGCAGCTCGGAACCCGGGCCAATACGATCCAATTCGATTCATGTCATCGCGCTTCAATGAACTCTCCGCTCTGTATGACTTCAACTGTTCCGCTGAGACCTTCCGTCACCGGATTCAGCGTAGTTGGATGGAAAGCCGCTAGTTCGAAAATGCTGACAAATACTACATACTGGATACCAGACGACTGATTCCACGAAAGATTATTTTTAATTTTACTGACAAGTTTTTTGTGTGTACTAGAATTAATTCTGTTTACTTGCTTTGTATTCCTTCTATTTTTGTTGATTAATGTAGTGTACGGTTTAGAGATCGGAGGTTTTTACGCCACATGGCTTTTCCCCATTACATTTCAATAAGATGTTTAATCAGTTGGAATTATATAAATAAATGAATAAATAAATTCTTATTGATAACAAAATATTCGTAGCATTTTATATTGTTTTCGTACAATGAACGAGTGTGTGTTTCTGTATCAACTAATGCTTCGTGCTTTTAACAGTTATGTAACAGCATTGTGGCATTGAATGTGAAGGTAGTTTCTTGAAAAGTACAAATCAATTTCGGTGTAGAAAACAACGAATAGATTTGTTAGTTCTACATTCGATTTTGTAATAGAAACGAAATTTAATTTTCAGTGTGGGCGAGCGGGTCGCGTGGAAAGGTACATTTTCAGTAAAAACTGTTAACAAACTCCGTGGTTGTCGTATACAAAAATCCAACATGACTGTAAAATGAATATTTTGACACAGTTTAGTACCCGTAAGATTTCAGCATGGTTCCTATTTAATGGGATTCGATTTTGAAAGTTGGTGGAAATCGAGAGTTTTTAAAATCTTTTTTTTTTTTTTCAAAAAGTTTAGAATTTTTTTTTTTTGTTGCAAAAATGGGGGGGGTGTTATAATATTTGTGGGGGGGGGAGAGAAAAAATAACCCCCGGGGGGGTGGGGGGGGTGAAGAAGTGGGGGCCCCCCTGCAGTGGGAACTGATTATCCTTGGGGGGCCCCGGGGGGTTGTAAAGGGTGTCCACTATGAAATTGCCACACTATGAAATTGCTCTAGCTTTTTAACCGTTCTGTAGAATTTAATGAAAATTTGGGTGGATTTAGTTCATAGTGCATTATTTACATCCTGCAAGTTTCGAAGTTCTGTGATCAAAACTCGCGGAAATGGAGACGAAAGAACAGCTCGTGCGTGATAAAATATTGCGCATTCATCACGAGAACAAGGATCTCTCGCATCGTTCCATCGCTAAAACGTTGGGAATCGCGAATTCCACGGTGTCGCGAGTGATTAAGCGGTTCGAGGAACGGTTGACCACCGATCGGAAGCCCAGAAGTGAAGGAAAAAGTATTCCGTACAACACAAAAAATCACAACCGCGTAGTTGGGGCCTTCAACCGAAATCCGAACGCCTCCGTTCAGGATGTGGCTAAGAAGCTGCACCTAAGCCGAAGTTTTGTCCAGAAGGCCAAAACTAAGGCTGGGCTTCAAACGTTCAAGGTACAAAAGGCCCCTAATCGTGACGAGAAGCAGAACAAATCCGTCAAAACCCGTGCCAGGAAGTTGTACCTCAACATGCTGACGAAAGTTGAATGCTGCATCATGGACGACGAAACATATGTGAAGGCCGACTTCAAACAGATCCCCGGCAACCTGTTTTTCACGGCCAAGGATAAGTTCAGCGTTCTGGAGCATGTCCGTACTCAGAAGATGTCCAAATTTGCGAAGAAATTCCTGGTTTGGCAAGCCATCTGCACGTGCGGGAAGCGGAGTGCACCTTTCGTGACCCAGGACACGATGAACGGACAGGTGTACATAAAAGAGTGCCTCCAGATGCGGCTGCTTCCTCTCCTGAAGGCCCACAACGTCCCAACAATATTCTGGCCGGATTTGGCCTCATGCCACTACTCCAAGGACGTGCTGAAGTGGTATGCGGACAATAAGGTCAATTTCGTGCCGAAAATGTTCAACCCTCCCAACACTCCGGAGCTCCGCCCCATCGAGAAGTACTGGGCGATTATGAAGCAGCACCTTCTTAAACGACCTAAGGTAGTGAAGACAGTCGAGGAACTGAAGAAAGTATGGGTTTACATGCAAAAAACGGTTGGTTCAAAGGTTGTGCAGAATCTTATGGCCGGGGTTAAGGCCAAGGTGCGGGCATTTGCGTATGGACTGTAAATAAAATACTAGTAAAATGGTAAAATGAAGTTTAATAGTTATTTCTCAATCCCTGAAAATTTGATGGCAATCGGATGAAAACTCGAATTTTGCGAATCAATTTTGGGTGTGGCAATTTCATCGTGGACACCCTTTATAATGTTAAGTGTTCAGTCTGTGCAACTGGTTGAAGACGGTGTAATTCTCTCTCTCTCTCTCTCTCTCTCTCTCTCTCTTTTTCTCTCTCTCTTTTTTTTTCTCTCTCTCTCTCTCTCTCTCTCTCTCTCTCTCTCTCACAAAACACCCCCCCCCCCCCCCCCCCCCCCCCCTTTTCCTTTTTGGGGACATGGCTATGGTTGTAAAAGGTGGGGGGGAGAAGAAAAATGTCGGTGCTGCCTTGGTTTGGTTGGTTAATTGGTGTCTGGGGTGTGGAGCGGTGTGGTGTTGTGTGGCGGTATGGTGGGCGGGGGGGCGGGGGGGGGCGGGGGGGGGGGGCGACGGTGGGGTGTTGGTCCTGGTGAGTAGGAAAGGAAGGAATGACGGGACAGTAAAAAAATAAAAAAATAAAAAATTATATATTTTCTTATTCTAAAATAATTAAAATAAAAAAAAAAAAAGAATCATGTTGATCGATTTATTCTGAAGCAGTTTAGACTTTATTCATTAAATTATAGATATACACTTGAGTGATATTTTCGTTTGTACACATTTTTAAGCTATCATGATTTCACTGGTTCAGCTAGCAGATTACCTTCACGATCTAAAATTACATAAACTTGGTTAAATTGAATCGATATGCCCAGTAATGCATTGTGGATATACTGAAAATAATCATAGGTGATAAATTAACTGTCCACGTAGTAAAATGAACAATTTAAATTCACTTTAAAATTCAATCCATCGCTGCATATAAGGCTGAGTCAGGGACACATACCCTAAGATTCGAATTAGGTTTTCGTTAATCCATACGTGAAAGGGACGATTAAGGCTTGAGTTCTTTAATATCTGGACACACTGTTTATTTTACTGCAGCGCTCCTAGTGCGTGGCCAGATCTGGAATGTTTTGATAGCCATTTGTTTCCTCTTTCAATACTGCAAAGTTCGTCACAATCAATTTTGTCTCAAGGAAGTTATACTTGATGGAAGCCGCTAACAGAAAATTAATTTTGCACACTCACTTTGAAAATCTGACTGGTCAGATTCAAAAGTCGCTAAGTCGTTGAAATTGACTAAACTGACCGTGTTAAGCGTTCTCGAACATTTTCGTGAACGGCATACTATCGATCGGCAGCATCATAGCAAGCGTCGTGGTGGTACTAAGGATTGGAAGTTGCATTTGAAGGTGTTGAGAACGATTAGAGGATTGCCAGGGCATTCAATGCCATTCAAAGCACCGTCAGAAGAAGTCGGTCTTATCTACGAAAAGGATTTCGAGTTAGCAACCATACAAGACACTGAAGTAAAATCTAGTGGCCAAAAGACGTGCCTGGAAGTTATACAATGAGGTTCTTACGAAGAACGAAGGATGCATTCTCATGAACGACGAAACGTACGTGAAGATACTATAGATTATGAGCAGCTTTCCGGACAAACGTTTTATTATGTCTCTGGTCAAGGTGATGTCGCTGACAAGCTTAATTTTTATAATAATTTTTTTTTTTTAATTTTTTCGTCAAATGATGATGTGGCAATGTATTTGCAACTGTGACAAACAAACCCTGTTTTCGTGTCAAACGGATTCCAGAATGTACAAGCAGGAGTGCCTGAAAAAAAAGTATTCCACCGTACATTAAAGCTCACAATCGACCTGTAAAGTTTTGGCCTGATTTGGCAAGCTGCCACTACAGCGGAGAAGCACTACAGTGGTATCGAGGCAACTGGGTGGATATCTTCGAACAGGATATCAATCCACCCAGCTGCTCTCAATTCCGCCCTAATGAGAAATATTGGGTAGTTGTCAAAAAAAAGTTGAAGAAGATTGGAAAGGTGACTCGGAAAGCAACGGAGTTGAAGAGACAGTGAAACAAAATGGTTAAGGTTAAACAACAGAGTGTCCAAAATATGATTCGAAGAAAAACTCGAGATTTCACGAAAGACAAATCGAAATAATTGTTTTCGCTATTTTTCGGTTTACGTGCAATAAATGAAATTAATTTTGAGTACTCAATATTCTTATTTTATTATGGTTCCAAGATAATACCCGTTTCGAGTGTATCCTTTTAACAGCTTAGCGCTGAAGATGAATGAGTGATTCCGTTTGTTTACATTTATCAGCCACGATGGAAGCCATGTGGGAGCAAGTTTTAAAATTCCATTTGCAAAAGTTTAGACCGTGTCAGATATTCAATAGCCTTAAGCACTTCGGAGTGAGTAAGCGTTTTGTCTTTCGTACCAAGAAACTGGCAACCCATATTCAACACCATAAACGTGACAGTCGGATTGCCAGAACGAAGAAAATGATCAAATGTGTGAGGGAGTGAAACAGCCAGAATCTGGGCGAAGTTGGCCGTAAATTGAGCAAACAGTTTCAAATGTCTCCTGCTTCGATGAATAGGATCTTCAGACATGATCTGGAATTCAAACCGCACAAGAAACAATGAGTGTACGGATTGATGGAGCGTCAAAAGCAAGCCAGGGTGAAAAGAAGCAGAAGAAAAACTCGTCCTTCTTCAGGACAGTCATAATCAACAAAATGATAGTGTGTATGGCAAAAGTCTTGCCAAGGATCCAAGTAGGAAAACTGCCCCCATATTAGTCTCATTGTTCCTATATTCATCTTACGATGAATCAAACATATGGGCAGTTGAAGGATCGGTTTCGTTTTCTAATAATGTTTGCTTACGTTAAATAACTACAACAAACATTACTAACTAATCCTGTCACGTGTATATCGTTTTATTTCAAGTAGGATGAATTGCAAAGTGATGTGATTAATATAGGTACTCCCTAGATCTAGTAGCTGTAGAATGCTATCAGAATGTATCGAAAATCATGGCATAGGAAACTTTCTCGCCTTTTTCAGAGAACCTAACGTAAAAATTCAACACTGGATATTGTTATATCAAACAGGTTTTGAATAACATCTGCTTCCTCAGGCTTCAAAGCTGTATGGAAAGACACCAAATTGTTTCCAACAGGACTCAGCTCTAGCTCATAAGGCAAACTAGACTCAAGCGTGTCAGCAAATTAATAAAGGGTGAGTTGATATTTATTTCGACACATTAGATCGGGTAAAGATATCGAAATAAAACCAAATATTTACAGTAAATAGTTCAGTATATGGTTTTATTTCAGCAACGTCGGTTAAATTTTAGGATGAGTTTAAGTAAAATGCTCGACTTTTGTGATTGACGTTCTCTCTCAGAGCCTATGCGGTCGTTTTCGGTACGTTTTTCTCTTCTTTTTTTTCCACTTCTGTATAATTTTTTCGTCCTTCCCTTTAGTCTTCAGAAGTTCGCGCTTTATGATCGAACAATAGGTTTTGATCGGACGAAATTCAGCACAGTTTGATGGGTTCATATCTTTCGGTACAACATCTACACCAGGCCTGCTCAACCTTTTTGAGCCGCGGGCCAAATGTGGAAATATTTTTCAGCTGGCCGTAAGTGAATAAATATTTTGGAGCATATTCAAATGAATGAAAAAAATATATATATATAACACATATTTGAACCTTTGACTTTTTATTTCATGTAGTTCAATTTCATGTTTACAGAAGTTTTAAAGTTTAATGAGAAACTTGGAATTGTGTACTGCTCTCTAACACTCGATTCATGTTGATGTTAGATCCTGACACCGAATTCCGCAAGCTGGATTCCAAGTTTTCTTCTCAACGAAGAACGATACTTGCTTTTGACGATCTGCATTCGCGAAAACATCTTCAGCATCTTCATTGCATGTTGGCGTAGAATAGGAAAGTTTTCTTCAGTCACATAGTCGCGGTAGAAATTGATGAGTGAGATCTCTTCGTAGAAATTTTCGGGTACGTCGTTCACATCGATAGTAAACGGTGTTGCAAAAAAAGCAATTTCTAAATTGTGTTCCCGGAAATCTGTGAATCGACTTGCAAATTCTTCTTGCAGAGCTTTGATTCTCTCGCAATATTTCACCGTTTTGCTTGGGTTGTTTTCAGCGAGGCGAGGAAAATGTACCAGCTTCCCAGCAGTAAGTTGAGATTGCCAAAGCGTTAGTTTTGTTTCGAAAGCTTTAATGTGGGAAAACAGCAATCCTACATGTTGATCTTTTCCTTGTAATTTTGTATTCAAGTCATTGAGAGGCTTAGTCATATCCACCAGAAACGCTAAGTCACATACCCAGGCTGCATCGATGATTTCTGAAATCGGTTTGCCTTTCTCTTGCAGAAATAATGTGATTTCCGTTCGAAGAGAATAAAATCTTTCTAACATTGCAGCACGGCCCAACCAACGAACTTCGCAATAATACAACAAATCGCCGTATTATGGGTAATACAATGCGCCAAAATAAGATTACCATATCCTTGTGACAGCTTCTCCTTCCTCATAAGGGCCACAAATCCAGTATTCTTCCCTATCATTGCTGGTGCTCCATCAGTTGTAAGGCCGCTTAGGTTCGCAAAAGTGAGCCATGCAGGTCATGATTTTTTCCAACAAGTCCTTTCCGGTCGTCGTTCCTTTCATTGGCAACAATCCTGCAAATTCTTCAGTTTTTTGAAAATTATTGTCGATTCCCCTTAAGAAAACAGCCAGCTGAGCCGTATTTTTTACATCGATGGCCAATGAATAAAATACGAAGCCGGAAGCCTTTTCACGTAGGGTTGTTTTCAAATCTTCACCGAGAACTTGAACTCTTCTGGTGACAGTGTTTCGGGATAAACTTATGTTACTGATTGTTGCCTTTTCCTTAGGGCACATGATATCAACGACAGCAGATATGCATTCTTTGATCAGCTCACCATCCTGAAACGGCTTCATTCTCTTTGCCAAAATTTCGCTGACGGCAAAACTGGCTCGCACTGCTTTTTCCGCTTCCGTATTCCTCCGTGTGAACAAGGTTCGCTTCTTTGTCAGTCCGCTATGAAAGCATCACTTTAATTAAGGAATCTATCGAATCAAACACATTTAACAAATTTACCTCGTTGCACCCCAGTGGGTCTGGGTTCAATCCCAGTCGACGTCGGTGGTTTTTCTGAGGCGAAAAAATCTGGTCACGTCTTCCTTCGGAAGGGAAGTAAAGCCGTTGGTCCCGGCTCATCTTCATGAGTCGTTGGGTAGGGTCCAGGTGGTGGAGTCGTCTTCCTGGCTTCGGTGATTGTCACCATGTGAGGAAATAGGCCGACGGAAAAAAAATTACCTCGTGAGCTCATTTAACTTCTGCTTTCTCCTAGGTCCTACAAAAGCATCGAATTTAGCAGCATGCTTGCTTTCATAATGTCTTCTCAAATTATACTCCTTGAGCACAACGACGCTTTCAGAACATATCAAGCATACCGGGTTGTCTTTCGCCAAGGTGAAAAAATATTTCTCCTGCCACTCTTCGATGAAAATACGGTGTTCGACGTCAATTTTGCGTTTTCTGTTGCAAGCCGAGTTCATTTTATTTCCGGATATAGTTTCCAAATTCGAAAGATTAACCAAATTCAGTAAATAAAAAACTCACTTGCGTTTGCCCTCGCGTACGATATTGACTCGTTCAAAAACAAATTAAAATTCGACCGCTTTGAAAAATGTTTAGAAAACAAGCACTTCTGCCTCTTTTTTTCTGTACTGCAATTCACCTGACATCGTTGAAATGTCAAACAAGTGAACTCAAGTCTAGCTTCATTCTTATTTGTGATTTGATTCTAATATGATTTCATTGATTGAATATTCATTGAGTAACAGTGAGACCACAATTGTTTGAGAGCTATCCACAAGAAGAACACATTAAAAATATTCGACTCAAAAATGAGTAAAAGCTAAATAAAAAAAAATTATAAAACCATAATATTGGTTGTTCATTTTTGACAGCTGATAAATCATAGGTAAATTAAAACAAAACTCAAAGCTTGTTTGAACTAAAATTTAGCGTAAAATAAACAACCTTTTTTTTTAAATTAAATATCAAATTGGTTATTGAAACCAACGGTATTGTTGGAATAATCAATCAAATTGTTCAAATCAAATGAAAATAATTTTGATGTTTTGTTTTTTTTGGGGGGGGGGGAATAATCAATCAAATTGTTCAAATCAAATGAAAATAATTTTTGCAGCTTCCGTATTTTTTGGTTTTTTTTTTTTTTTGGGGGGGCGGGGAAAAAAAAAATGCGGAAGTAAGAAATACGGGGGGGCGGGGTTGGGGGGGGGGGGGGGGGGGTTTGGCGGGGGGCAGGGGGGGGCTCGTTGCCCGCTTCTAAATTTTGATTTTACTTTAAAATTTTAATGTTTGTTTCAATTTTTTATTATTTATTTTTAATGTTTGTCAGATTGCCCCTTTGGCTCAGTGAAAAAGCCAAATAAGGTAAAATTGCCACTGTTTTGTGACAAGTTGTAGACATTTTTTTTTAAATAGTAAAGACTAAACATTTTTTTACAATCTTTTCTCTTCAATCAAGAACCCAACCTATCTAACCTAACGTATATAAAAAATATCTCTTAACCTGTAATGTTAACTATTAGACAAGCATTGATTGTTTTCTTCCCCGCTAGTTGAAAGTTGAAAAAGCTATGATCAATTAAATTTTCAGTTCTTGGCAATCTAAAAACCTAATATTTATACCAATGTTATAGCTTTCGGACGCCAAATAATACTAGCTTTCGGACGCCAAATAATACTAGACGCCAAATAATACTAGACGCCAAATAATACTAGATTTTCATATCAGCCATTTGATAAGCGCGTGAGAAAGCAAGACGGCATGCTAATCAGAGCGAGAAGTTGCAGTTGTCTTATCCCATTCAATGATTTTATCCGTTTCTATGAGCATGAGCAAAATAATGAGCATAATTGGCCGCCCGAGGTTGCTGCCCGGCTATTGCTGTTATTACACAGAAAACCAACAGATAATACTTGAGACTAGCATACATCCTCAATGTGTAAAAACTGGTGATCCCAAACTATGGCCGGCCTCGCCCGAATGCAGGTCAAATAAGGAAAGGGTAGGAATGTGTTGACGTGATACTCGTTTTATTGGAAGCAGAGACCACCTCTGCACTTGCACGAGAAAGCACTGGGATGTTGGATAACAGGATTGGGTGGCAGCAGGTTTCGTTTCGGTAAACGATAAGCTGAATTCACGTGGCGTTTAGTAAAATATTTGAATATTATTACCGATTCCTGTTTTGAACCGATTTATACCAACAGTAAGGATGCTATTGGGGGCACTCACAAAGTGTTATGGTGGTTTTCATTGGATAAAACAAGGTGATTTTTTATAATGCTGGAAAACCAATTTGAACCAATTTAAACCAATATTAAGGATTTAAACCAATAGTCGATAAAGAAGATCTGTCAGTCAATCATGCAACCATCAGCGAGATGTTTCTTTTTTATTAGTAACAAAATATTCGTAGCATTTTGTATTGTTTTCGTACAATGAAAAATTCGTACTGTGAATATTTCGACACATTACATTACCCGTTAGATTTTGGCATGGTTTCTATTTAATGCGATTTTGAAGCACTGTGGTAAAATCGAAGGTTTTCAAAATCTTTTTTTATTTTTCATTCCAAAACAAGCCTAGGATTATTTAGTCTTGTTGCCAGAAATCGGACGGATATTGAAAAATACTTTGGGCGAGAGTAGAGAAGATAATCCACCCGTCGTTCAGACGTATTGTCACAAAGTGAGGGCGCGATTCCCGCTCTATCCGGTGGAACTTGAAAATGTCCCTACTCTACTGGTCCACCGATCGTTGTGTTGTCCGTTGTATAATTTTAAGTGTTCCGTCTGTGCAACCACTGGTTGAAGGTGGTGTAATTGTCTCTCTCTCTGTCTCTATCCCCCCCCCCCCACCTTATATTTGAATTCCTGGCGATGTCTATGAATACCATAAAGCATACTCAGCTATTCGTTAACTTGCAGTTAAGGTTTCATAGCAGATAAAAAAATAACTTTATGCTCTGCCGGATGTACGGAGTTTTATTTATTTATTTAAACATTAGCATATAATAATTATAAATTTTATATAAATATCATGGAATGCCAATGATTTATCACCATAAATCATAAATCACATTTAATCACTAATTTCATACCGAAGCTTCGAAATTTCCACGCACGAACAGCCGATAGAATGTTGTTAAGGCATAAGACATGTTAAGATAAGGCAAACTAATCATGTAGTTTGTTTTCAACTTTATTTAAGGTTGGTATTTACCCAACCACAAATTATTAACATTCCGGTTATTTCAACCTAAGTTCACAATTTAAAACAGAACAATGTCTATCAATTTAATGTTTGCTTAAAACAAACCTCTTTAAAGTGGAAAATAACTAGACTTGTAGTTTCAATCAACTTATTTTAAATTTGAAACAATGTTATTATATGAGTAGAAATCACTGGAAAAGAAGGTTTGCTTCTACTACAATCGCGAGTTTGAAGCAAACAAATATCAACTTTACCTCAAGCAGAACCAGAGTTTGAATTCCAACCACGTTTTTGGTTGTTTCAAACTAGACTCATTTCTCTCCGTGTACAGAATCAGCCACAAACTACTTCTGCACTGTTTTGGAGCAGTGGCATGAAGCCAAAATTTGTGCCAAAATAACGGTTTTTGATTGTGCTGTCTCAAAATCGACCAGAGCCATTCTTGAAGGCATCCACATTTGTAAATTTCACGAATGGGTCAATCCGTTTGCCTCAAGGTATTTGGTTAGCTGTTTCGTGAAAAGTTTCTGGACACGCGGTTTGGCAACATTCTGCTGGCGTTTGTCTCGATTTGAGAAGTTCTGCACCTTGTACGTGTTCAATTCGGATCGTTTCTTGGTACTCTGGACGAGACTTTGCATGTCTTTTTTTTTTGCACTGTAATGCGTTTCTAGAACCTTTGAAGGACTTGAGACGGTCGAATTCATCAGTTTTCCCAAGGCGTGATACGACAACCTAGGACTTTGCATGTGTTTGATCAAAAACCTTTCGCGAACGACTTATTGATTTTATCGAATCTCACTGACACAACTGCATCTCACTGACAACTGCACAACTGAGTGGATGTAAACATTGCACTCTAAACAGAAACTGGGCAAATTTTGTTTAATTTCGGTCAGGTACACTGAAAATTTATTTTCGTAAATTAGCTTTCACTCGTTTCGTAAACATGGATTTTGTACATAGAACAAATGTCTCGTAAATTGTATGAAACATTCATATTGCTTGTCGTCTAACAAAATGCTATCATTACAGCACAAAATTAATTTCGCGAAGACCAGCCAATCGCAGCTTCTCTTTGATCGTACTATGAGTGGGATGGGCAGGAATCATTATTTTATCCCAAAATTGAAATTAAAGCGCTGTCGAGAGTTAGAACCTCATGCACATTTATCAAGTAACTTCTCACGAGTCAACATGGATTAGTGAGATCAACCACGGACTCAATAACAGCTCTTCCTAAAAATGCAGGATCGAACCCCATGTCAGAACAAAAAAAAAGGCTGATCTACTCCTCGTGGTTACGCTTTTTTTTTTCAATTATATTTTGAGCCGATAAAGTAGATCTGTCAGTCGTTCATGTAACCACCAGAGAGACGTTTCTTTTTTATTGGTAACAAATTACTCGTAGCTCTTTGTATTGTTTCCGTACAATGAACGAATGTTCTTTCTGTGTCAAAAAATGCCGAGTGCTTTTGACAGTTGCGCGTGTGGCATTGAATATGAAGGTAGCTTCTTAGAAAATACAAATCAGTTTCTTTGCAGAAAACAACGAATAGATTTGTTTGTCCTATCTTTGATTTCGTAATATAAACGAAAATTAATTTTCAGTGTTTGGAAAAAGTTATGCAAGTTTTAAAGTGTCACCATAATTATCGACTCATCCTTTGTGGCTTGTTTTTTTATAACATGCATCTTTCAAATGAAAAATGAATTATATGGTTTGGTTGATTTGTTTTGATGTTGTATCATTTGGTTTTAGTTTCACCTAGTTATCCTCAGAGTACAGAAATATGCGGAAGCGGGAATCTTGAGCCAATCGAGCAGCGAGAACTGTCAAAATCTGAGCCAAACGAGCATGTTTACTGTTTGCTGAAATGTTTCGATTGCTAAGTATTGCAATGGAGTTAAAATAAATGGGTTATATTTATTACGCTTCAAAATCAAAACAAAACATTCGTATTCTGTAGAACTCGTGGTGTTAATAAAATAATGTAATAATTTATTATTCTCTATGTTCGATAATGTTTCTTGTGATGCTGAGATGAAAATTTGGCGGAATTTGTACAGTAGGCCATTTTTCACTTTAGTCAATTCACTTCACTGGTGCCGTGTTAAGAAGATGCCGAGGATTATAGCTATGTTTCTGCTCTGACACAGTGTCCAACGTCAGTATTTTGAAGAGAATTCTGCTCCAGTGTATAATTCTGTCTGTTTGTTTGGTTCGCAGAGCCCCTCATGGCCGTACAATAATGGAACCGGCCAAGTCTGAAGTCAACATTAAGAATCACCTAGTAATCCTCAGAGTACAGAGATATGCGAGGATTCGATGATTTAACACCTCCGCGGTTAGTGCAAAACTTTGCAATACCCTTCATAGTTGATTATTTTATATATACTCATAATAAATCACTTGTGCGTTATAAATGTCAACAACAATGGGAGCTGTAACATTTTACTCTGCGGAAGTGTTGGCAGCCTTTGTAAACAAAACGAACACCGTTGCCAAACCGTCGGATTGAATTTCCGCATATCTCTGTACTCTGAGGATTACTAGTTACACCTATAGTCAGACACCCTGTATCGAAGGATATACTTTTATAACAACATGAGACTTTGAAAGTGGATGAATGTTTACTAGAGAAAGAAACAGTATTGATAGTCCCGTTAGAAAGCGGCAGTCTGAAAGTTTCATGAATGGAGGACTATTTCACGAGCCAATAAGATTATCGTTTGGAACATAAGAATTCTATATGTTGTTAGGGTTTTTGGGGTGGGGAAACCAAACTTAAGGGCGTCAATGTGGTAAAAAAGGGGAGAAAAAAAGAGGTGGGTATAACCCCTAACTGCAAACCTCTTCATTTTCAGCTTGAGATTTGTGCGATTCCCGAATGCAATAAATCATTATATTGAGCTCAACTGTCCGTGTTCATGATGAAATGAAGTAAGGCGTGTTTCTCAACAACTACTGGAGCGAATTAGTCAATATAAACGATAAATTCATTGTGGTTCAATAAAATACTACTATTGGATATTTTTTAAATATTTTACACATTTAGAAAAATATCAAGGTTATGTTGTGTTGATAATCCGGAAGTACATAAGTACATTAATCATATTCAAGAAACTACATACCAGTCGTCGAAAAGCTTATCAACATCTTCTAGCGACGACAGTGAAATTAGTTCACCACAACTGGCATGTGATCGAAAGGTGAAATAGGGGACTGAAAAAATATCCATCCTATAAGTTGTTGCCAGAAAAATTTCCTATAATCTATGATAGAAAATATTTCCATGCATGTTGTTATTCCGGAGAGCTAGGAGGATGCGAACTAAAAGTTTGGTATTCCTAGAGTAGTCCTATGTTGACTTAAAACAGACAGTGCAGTTCGAGTTCGCACCCAAAAGAGCTCAAATGTTGGGAAAAAAATCAGGACCGAATTTGGAATCGATTGAGTGGGGTGGAGCTGGATAGATACTCACCACCCTAAAATCTATAAATATAGAACTTAGAGAAATTTTGATGAAAGGTTTGAACATTTTCAAACCGAATTTATTAAAAATTTATGGTGAGTTTCGTTTATCACTTCGTAATTTTTTTTTAAATATGAAGAAAGTAGTTGTGTAACTTCATAAATTAGTCTGCTACTAGCAATATGTATGCACATAAATGTGTTTATGTTCAACTCTATTAATTTTTTTTCTGTGGCAGTGTAACCCGAATGTTGTTCAGTTTATGGTGACTGTTGCTTTGTGATAGTTGTAGTAGTTGTAGTTGGTACTTATTCCTGCATATGCAACTCCTCAGCTAACAAATGAACGGTTTTCGTAACCTTTGTGCAAGTGAATAAATACTTGGAGAAAATTGTACAATTAGGATTATATATTGCAGCCTACTGAAACAAAGTGTGTGTATCGTAACTAAAACAGATAATCATTCAAACAATCGGATTGCCTAATTTTTTTTCCGAACTATACCGAACAACTAAATCGCTAATGGGGAAACTAGGAAACAGAAACAAACCAAACTTGAACTATTTGATTTTAATTTCCTTTAAATTAACACATGACTTCACTCGTTAGGATCAAAACTGACTAGAACGTAACTGTTAAGGTAACTCAGGATCAAAAGTTTGGTGCTTTTAAAACGTGCAATCAAAACAACCAATTCGAGTTTGATATTTGTTTTTCAATTCCTCAAAATCGTCTTGGTTTTGACTTGTGCTGAATGTTTCTTTTGTGTGAGATAGGAATTATTTATCGTTTCGGAAAGTGCGTGATCGGTATGGACAACTGGATTCGCTAATCAAATACTGGTGTGTGTAAATAAAAATAAACGGACTTTTGTTATTATCGTTAGTATTAAGTGGGGTTGCAACAAAACTTTCATTTTTTTTTTGGATTATTTGACGGACATTTTGTTAATCTCATTTTCTATTGAGTTAGTTTGTGAATTGTGCTAGATTTATACATTAGGTATCGATTAGGAAATTCTTACTCACAGTAATAGTAGTCCTTTTCAGGTATTCGGGTCGAAATGTTAGCTGCGGATTTGCAATTTTCAGTTTATATATTTTTTTTGTTTGATTTTGGCACACATTGGAGCCAGTAGTAGTGGATGATTGGCGCACGAATCAAATTTCGACAGAAGACAGGGCAATTAATTTCGACAACGTGTGAAATTTCAGTTGGATGATTTGGACACATCGAAATTAATCGAAAAAGAAGAAAAGGAAAAGAGACGGTTATTCAATAAACAGAAGCTACAGCTGAGATATGAACGTGGTCAGTTGTTTCAAAATTTCGAATTCAACTGAGATTTTCGACAAAAAGACATCAAATGAAGAAGAATGAAATGGCGATCGCAGTTGACACTGAGATGAATGATGACAATGATAAGGGATTTTTTTCCGATAAATGAGTGTTTTGCTCGGATGATTTTCCGAACGATCCGACGATACGTATGCTCCGTTGCGTTGGTTGGTATTGAACACAGACAAGTAGGATTGGCAATGTGAGTTAACACTTACAGAACATGGCGTGCTCCGGTGGAGGAGGAGTCCGGAGTGCTGGCCATTTCCAACCGCCCTGTTTCATTCGTTCCAGAAAATGCTTCAACTCTAGCTCTGGGGTGCCGAACGTTTCATTGGCGTGTTCGTTCAGATATTTGCAATAAACCCTATGAAGAAAGTACGCAGTTAGGATTGCTGATTTGTCTTATCAGAAACGCTTCCAAAATTAATTACCAGTCTGGATGAATTTTCCAATTGATGCCGCCAAAGAAGCTAGCGACGTTGCTGCCTTTTGCATGGATACGGTGTATTTCGTCCTCCGTCCGTATCTGGAGCCGATTGACACCGTAAGTTTCCGGGTACGTTACTACCAGAGTGAATGGGGTGTTTTTGATCGGAGTCCAGTAGTACTGGCGCCGGGTGCGTGATACCCGTTTCTAGAAAACAATCCATAGAGTAGATAAGTCAACGTGGAAGGAGATTTCCTACATCGGTATCAGCTTACCATCTCATCGAAATGATACTTCACGTGGACCCATTTCGCTCCGGTAGATTGATTGATTATAGATTCTCGAATCTGGTGTTGGATGGGAACTGTTGTTTCGCTCTTAGATATTGTGATTCAAATACTTACCAGCAATAAGGCAGGATTAAAGTCCCGTGGTCCACGGTCGTCATCGGTTAGCTCCACCTCTATCATGTCGACCGTATTGTAGGCTGGTTTTAAAATATCTTGGAACTGTGGATAAACGAAGGTTTGAACATTACTTCTTTTGCATGACGAAATCGGTTGTTATGTCAAAATTATAAGCTCGGATAAGCTACAACCATACTGTCAGAATTTCTTGGGTATGAAACCGTAGTGCCACACTATGATATCGAGCAGAAAGATTCCTTTGTCTTTGCATACCGCTACAGTGACACCAGAATATGCATGTAACTTTTGGTGTTTGACTATTAGAATTTCGAATGCTACCGAAGGACAACCCTACAGGGTGTCCGAATATTATCCGTACAAGAAAATGGTGTCAAAACAATCTTTTATTGTTGGATTAAAAAATCAATATGTATTGTGTGTTATTGCAATATGTTTGCAAATTACAAGTTTTATTTGTTTATTTCAAAATGGCCGCCTTGTGCTGAGATGCACGCCTTCAAACGTTTCGGAAAGTTATCCACGATGGCCGCGAGTTCTTCGACAGATATTTGTTCCCAAACCTTTAAAAAGACGATTTTAGATGTTCTAGTGATTTATGTGGTGTACTGCTGGCTCTTGACTCCAAGATGGACCATACCAAAAAAGTCCATCGGAGTCAAATCCGGTGAGTTAGAAGGCCGTTCATCTTTCGGTAAAAAGCTTGGGAAAATGCGTTCGCAAAAACTAATAGTCTTTTTTGCTCCATGACCCGGCGCCCAGTCTTGTTGAAAAATCCATTCATTTTTGCCGAAATGCTGCGATGCCCAAGAAGCTACTGTGTCAGTAAGTAGCTTCTGATAGACCGCTTGATTCACTTTCACCCCCTTGAGATCAAAGGGGTTTTGCCGGAATGAGTTATTCCAGCCCAAACCACGACAGAAGCGGGAGGATGACTCCAAGAAATACTTCCACGATATTTGGAAGCAGCAGGAAGCAACTGCCGATCATTTTGGTGGTTGTGATGCTGCTCGATTGTGAAAACTTTTTCATCGGTGAACAGAATTGACTGATAGCGACCCTCGGATAAGCGGTTCAGGAGAACTTTAGCTTTTCTCAACCGGTTTGCTTTCATGGTGTCATTCAAGTAGTGATTCTTGCACAGTTTATATGACTGAAGCTTCAAATCGTCGTAAGCTATCCAACGGAAGATTTTGAAATTTTCAGTGATTTCGCCAACTTTTGGATGGAAATCGAAGAATTTCACTTGATTCGTCGCCGGATAATCTCGCGCATTTGTGGAGTCCGAGCGGTGCGCTTTTTTCCTCTCCCTCGGTCATCTAGCGTTCCAAGCTGTTGGTATCGTTTTATTGCGTCACTCACTGTAGATTTTGCCATATTCAAGGTCTTTGAAATCACTGAAACAGTTCTTCCTTTTCGAAAAAGTTCAATTACACCTACGCGCAACTCATTTGGCTTCATTTTGAATGAATTATTAATCACAACTGTACCAAACTTACTGCGTATAAAGACAATGGGTTTATACGAAGATGTTAAACTATGTAAGTATGCTTAGTTTAATCCGCTTGGTTGTGTAGAGGCATGCCGACAAAGTCTGTACGGATAATTTGCAGACACCCTGTAGAGTAGCACGGTAAAGGTTAACTGAAAGGTGCGCAGGTTGTCTGAGGAAGGCCCATGACAGTGCAGAGCGATTGCGATAAGAGCATTTCTGAACTATTGATTAAAGATCAGCCTTTTGACGTCCCGTATGAACACTAACCATAACATAACGTTATCAAAAATGGTTTATCTTCCACCTCTTAACGTCACCTGTAATGGTTATGCAACTTAACACAAAAGACTGTATGATAAAGTTTTAACTTTATGTTATATGGTTTCTCAGGCTTGGATATTAAAAACAATAGGTTGTTAAGAACCATTACCATTCAAACTTTTTGATTTCTCCATATAGTTTCAGAATGATGGCCATGTTCTTGGAGGCGGCGAAATTAATGAGCCGTAGGCCGTTGTCGTTCGTCAGCTGGTGAGCGCTGAACTATTCAATTGTCGGTCTGAACTCCTCCTCCTAGCCAACCTGAGCATTCCTATGTTGATCTAGACGTCGTGGCTTGGGCAGCGGTCGTAATCGCGTTCGAGCTGCGCGTAGAATGTGTGCTTGCCATCACCAGTGCTTCCGGAGTGTGGGCTGTGCACGTTAATTATGCTAAATTTGAAGAACCGACCCTTGATTCTCAACCTGCACATTCTTTCGTTGATCGGCCACACGCCCATTACGATGAAAGCTGTTCCCAGCTCACTTGTGCTGCGCAGCTCTGGTAGATGGTATGGTAACCGCTCAACGTTCACACCATGGATGGACCTACAGTACATCGGAGAGTTTGCGTGTGCTTCCGATGAAGTTCCAATCGCAAATCCTTTGAGTCGCGGTGGTCTTCGCCAGTTGTTCCGGTTCGTATTCCCTTGATGACTTTCCGTTGCTAGATTTTTATACGGTTTGGCTCGCAGGGTCTGACACCAACCCCTACTTTCCGGAGGACCAGTGCTTACCTTCCCGGAAGCTACGGGTTCTGCATTGGCATTTCCTCCAAACATAGTGCTAAATAGCTAGGTTCATGTTTTTAAGTCCTCGCCGAGGAGATAACATTTTACCTGAACTTCCACACCGCCGGAAATAGTGATCCGGGATTTACAACATCCTCTCCCGAGAAAGGCGAGAGCGTCGAACGGAAGCCTGGAGCCGTATTGCGGATCTCGAAACGAAGAACTTTTTCTCACAAGCGTTCGTACAAAAAGTCGTTCGTTTCGAGCTACGTAATGCCACCCTGGTTCCGGCTGCCCGACCGTTAAGTGCAGCAGAATATTATGAGGAAGACCGAGATGATAGTGACTTCATCGTCCCGCGCCTTGAGCCGAGATGTTTTTGGAACCGGCCAAACGGTGAAGAAGAACCTGGGTAGGATGGAGATTGTTATGCGGAAGCGTCCACCGATGCTGACCGTGTTTGAGCAGCAGGCAATCACCCATTATGGAGTACGAAACCTACCTGACGCTGGACTGCAACGGCTGGCAGAGGACCGGGTACTTCACGTCCCCCGCCAAAGAGGTAATCGTTGACGTCAAATATATCTCCCCTAACCAAGTTCCCGAAGTAGGTCCTTCTGCGGCTGACGAGAAGGGGACGAGAAGGGAATGTCCAAGCCGCTGTTCTTTCCTTCAGGGCTTGCGGTGAACGCGGAGATATACAGAACGAAATGCTGCCGGAAGTTGACGCCGTCGTCGAGAAGTATCACGCGAAGGAAGATGAGGTATTTTGGCCGGACCTGGCCAAGGCTATGGGTACGTAATGTGTAGTGTGATGCCCATTACACGTTACATAACATGGCTATTACACAACACAAGAAGCTATGTCGGTAACTTAGTAACAATATTAAAACCAAGAATATATCGCAATAACGTTTGCATTAAAAAAAATGGACTTTTTTTCGGATGGTGATAAAAAAAAGCTAAGATAGATAATTGCTTTTGATAAATTTCCCATGGAAGGTAATTATTTAAGCTTACTTGCAAAAAAATTCTACGCCCTTGCGAGCGGCCTTCCGGCAGTTAACCGGAACATTCGCCATGGCGGACGAAAACATGCGTGTAGGCATGTTTTTGAGTTCTTTCTTCGTTTTATTTATCAATTCCTCCTCAGTTTTCGTGACAAAATTGTTGGAGTAGATCTTACGCTTCAGGTTGGTCCAGAAATTCTCGATGGGACGCAGCTGGGGGACGTTGGGTGGGTTCGCCGACTTGGGTACCACATCGATATTCAGCCGCTCCATCTCCTCCAACGATCGCTTCGAGTAGTGGGCCGACGCCAGATCCGGCCAGAACACCGCGTCTTCGCCCTTGTGGTATTTCTTGATGAACGACGCAACTTCCGGCAGGCATTTCGTACTATAAATTTCCCCGTTAACGGCCAGTCCGGAGCGAAAGAAGAGCGGCTTTGACATCCCCTTTTCGCTGATTGTCAGCCACAGCAGCACCTTTCTTGAGGAACTTGGTGTGGGAAATGAACTTCACCTCGGAGCTCACTTCCTTCGTGGGGGAAGTAAAATACGAAGTGCCCTGCCAGTCGTTGCCATCCAGGGTGAGATAGGTCTCGTCGTCCATCACCACCGCCACGTCGCGATTCGCCGGGAAAATCGAGTTGACCATTTTACTCAGCCGCTGCCGCTGCGTCATTGCCTGCAGCTCCGAAACCAGTGGACGTGACTTCCGCTTCCTGACATGTATGTTCATGTTCTCCAGGTACTTTTTCACTGTTTGGCCGGTTGAACCGACCTCCCGGCCAAGCGTACGCAGCGATGTAGCCACTTTTCCCTCGGTCTTCCTCTTCAGCATCCTTTGGAGCCTCTTGTCGCTCAGGGTCGTCGGCCGTCCGGAACCGGGATTTCTTTCGATGCTCTGATTGTTGTCTAATAGTGCCACGATGTTGTAGATGCCGGAACGGGCGTATCCGGCGTCCACAAAGTGCCGCACGATGTCCGTTTTCGACGCGGCGGGGTGCCGTTCTTTGAACGCGCACACTTCTGAACGGAGTTGCTTCACTGTTTTTGCCATCACGGTTAGAGTTCGACTGATAGAGCTGTCAAATTTTGTCTGCTGACTCATGTGTTGCTATGATTGATACTGCATTGGTAGTTTTGTCAGTGCGGGTGAAGGTAAACCCACGAAAAATCGGCAATTTGTGTCCATTTTTTTTAATGCAAACGTTAGTTCAAAAAATTGAATACGTAATTTTCAAGACGGTCCTAATTCAATGAATTAAGTGTAAAATTTTGATTAAATTACTGAAAAAATTACTCACAACTGGACGGAAATCGGGATGCGTTAGAATATAGCCGTTATTCGTAACGATGAAGGCGTACCCGTTGACTCCAAGCTGAAAGTCGAAAATTATCATTGTTGGCATCCACTTTCCAGCATGTTATTATATCAATGTACTCACCAAATGAGGTTTCAAGTATTTCTTAATCTCAGAGATGGGTACGTCAGCCCCGGCTACTCCGAGAATGTTCGCCACCTTAGTCTGCATGCAAATACGAAATGTTAGCATTAGTTTAAATTTCGCCTTGGGATGATATGTTAGATGGCTGTTTTCAATAAAAATTTCTAGCTAAAAACGTTATAAATATTAAAGAGTGAATTGAACTCGCTAAATAGGATGATGGAGCTACGGATGTATGATAAGAAGTGAACTGAAAGGATCTATAAAATATTGAACTGATCAAAACAATGCGAAATAAATGCATAGTAGTTAACTGAACAATCTCTAGTTCTAAAGAATTGAACACGATACGATAAGAAATGCTAAACTATCTATCCAATTGGTATGAAATTTGGTATTGTCTAATGTCGCAATCTGTTCACTCTGATTCGATAACTTTAACTAAGGACTAGAACGATTATTCTGCTCATCCAGCAGTCGTTACTTTCGAGGTCCTATGGCAATGAATGCATCATTGCGTGTTCAGTTCGGCTTTACATAACATCTCCTGTGAAATTACCAAGTGACAATATGGCTTTAATTACACTGCTACTTGGGTTATTTCTCGTGTTACTAAAAACTACCTACAAAAATACACACTCAGAAATCGTTAAGGATTCTAGCTAGTAGTGTTAGGGTGTTTTATAAATCCATCCTGAAAACTATTCTAATATTGTTTGGGTTTGGGCCAATTACTATTAACTGGAATTGACGGGACTAGCTTTCCTAGGTAACTTTGTACTCTACCTAATAAATATATATATTGGTATATAGAACACACTCGCTGGCAATAAAAATAACTCACTAATAAAATTTTGTCACGCAGACCTAATATTAAAATATCTGAAAATTTCATTATCTGTTTTCTATCAAATGCTATTAAACAACCACACTCAAGCACGCATGAAACTAGCCAAACGAAACACTCCACGTTACATTCTAATATAAGTGGTTTGATCAGTCGGTAACTCTTTCTCAACGATTAACAATTAGTTTATCTGACTGGAGTTTAGCACACTAATTAAAACTCTTTCTAGGTGGTTAAATATCGTTTGCTTTTAAAAATGATCAAACTGTCGCCCTAAAAACACTGGCCTAGTTCAACTCTGCTCTTATTCAAACTAATTTATCTGTGAAAGGGAAATCCTGATTTCGAAGTACCTCTCTTGTTACCGAAACCCAGTAAGCCTCATTGATAAGGACGTCTTCGGTGATGTTCTGAGTAGTGGTTAGTTTGAGTTATTTTTATACACAAGATAGATAGGATTTTTTGTTTGTTTTAGTCATAGAACGAAAAGAAAATCAGTATTATAAAACATAGAAGCGAATGATAAAATGTGGGAAATTATAGATACACAGTTCGGTTGATTGCCTCCCGGTTGAAGTGATATGAAAATTGAAGAATCTTAGGCGAAAGCTCAGAAGTCGTGAAATTACCTTGAATCTCCGGGTAACCTAAAGAGTTAGAAAGAAACCGTTACGAAAGTATATACTTACAGCATTTTCTCGACGGTCAAAAACAGGCATCGACACGGTTGTCATAAAATTGTATTTCTGGTTGTTGGAATACGGGTCTTGATTCTAAAAATAAGAGTTTACTGGTTAGTATAATCAGCTGTACGACACTCTCATGCAAATTTTTGAGAACCCATGTTCATGAACCGTCGCTTCAAACGGAAACATATCTCAGTACGCTTTATGATAAAGGAACATGAACCAACGAAACTCACCATACGCTGCTTCATAATCATTCGACGATGCTGCTCCTCAGGAGAGAAAAAAATCACTCGATTCTTACGGTAATCTATGAACCTTTCCTTTTGCTCCGCTCGTTCCTTGATCTCCCACAACCAATCGGTCATTTTTGGATCCTAAAAAAATACATACGTCCGTATATCAACCTCGCACGAAATCCATCCACACGAATAGCTACCTCAACATCCGCGTACACCTCGGACCACACCACCGGATGTTCTCGCTTGTTTAGCACCAGTGGCCGCGCTATCACCGGTATATAGTTCAGCACCTCTTCCCGTACCTCGGCCAGCGTACTCAGATGTACGTAATAGCCTTGGTTTTTACAGGCCATCTCCTTGATCTCCTTGACATCGGCAACCTCCCGTCCGATCAGATAGGTGAAAACCCGCACCGGAATGAAGGGCAGATCCTTCCAGTTGTACTGCTCGAAGATTTCTTCGAAACTGTACGGAACACCATCGGACACGAGCATAATGGCCTGGTTGCACCGGGCTCCGTTTCGGCTTTCACGGAATGTTTCCAGCAGCTCGAAAGCCTTGGTCAACGCCGCCGAAACGTTTGCGATCTCAGTCGTCTCGATGTTATCCATTCCCAGCTTCAGCTCTCGGATGTTACCCATGTTTGCCTGGACCAGCGTGTCGCGAAAGCAGTCGACAATTTCGGTCACCTCTTCCGAAAAGGAGAAGATGTTGACGTAATCGTTCGGACCCAACGTGTCCAGGATGTTGGACACGACATGCTTGGCGATGTCTTTCCGCTGGCCCGTCATGGAACCGGAGCTGTCTACTAGGATAATGACATCTTTCGGACTGTTGGCCGCCTCGATGTACCACGAGCGCAGCCGACAGTCGTAAAGATCGACTGGATCCTCCACCCACTTGGTTGCCGGAAATTGCCGGAGGAAGCCCGACGAGCTGCCAAAGTATTGCCACGTGAGTGTCGGGTCACCCACATAGTTGTTGTAGAAGATCGAGTCCAACGCTTCGGACCACTTGATCGCTTTGATCACTTCGGTTGCTGAAAGTGTAAAAGGAAAATTGATTTTTTTTTCGTAACAGTTCAGTCGCCTGTTTACATACCTCTATCGTACACATTGGTGGGCACGTGCACCGAGCTGACCGAGGTGTTTACCGCTTCGTTGAAGAAGTGCTTCTTTTTCACCAAAACGATCTCCTTCGGCGGGATGGGTGTGGTAATATCCGCCGGGTCCTCGTCGATCATCGGTATCGGTGTGGTAATGATCTCACCTGGTTCGATCATCTCCTTTGCATTGTAGTATTGGAAACTCTGGTTCACCGGTTCCTCGTCGTACGAGATGGCCGTATTCTCGGCGGTGTCCATGATGCGCTGAGGGAAGATAGAGTGTTTTAGAACATTGAAAAATATGTATTTTCCGAAAAGACATTTCTAAGACAGGTGTTAAATGAAGACATCATAACCGTTTCAACACCGGCAAATATTGATGGCTATGAGGATGATTGTTTTGAGTTCCGAAAAAACCTGGTATGGTTGGACATAAGTCTACATATCGCACGGGTGAGTCCCGACATACGTGTGGTTCCAGTTAAACCATACTTTCTTAGAATAAGAGGTAGGTTATATCTGGGATATAACCGTGAAGTTCACGTAGGACCGCGTTGGTTTAAATATTGATCTCATCCAATTTATAAATATCATAACACATACGATTGGTTAATCTTTAAATGTTTTTGGTTTAACCCGTCCTTTGAATTTTGCTTTATTCTGCCCTCTTATTCTATTCAACGCTAGTATGCGGACCCTCAGCCGTGAAATCAGTGCAGTGGGTAGACAGGGACACCCGCACCTATAAGACGGTCTTCCCTTGCCTCCCATACCGCGTAGACTGTGGCGGGTTGGCAAAGCCCAGTTGAGAGCTAGTGTCGAACACTGAATTCATTTCGGTTCATCTCGCGTGCTATATACTACACAGAGAGGAATTTGATGGTCAATTTTACCATTATTGGGGGTTAGGATGACTATTGCAGTATAGTGATTTTGAACCGACTATGATCATGGTCAAAACTACCATTAAAAATAGTTGATGCAACATTTTCCATAATGTTGGAATAGTCCTTGTTAACATGATCATAGTCAAAAATGCCATGAACGTGGTGAATTCGACCATTTTCATGGTTATTGAAACCATTATATGCGATAGTCATCCTGACCATGATTTAATTGTCGGTACAACGATGAAATTTTTCTCAGAGTAGCGTTGATAGCATAGCCCAGAACTAAGAGCGGCGCGAAAATGCAGTACGAAACAAAATAATAAGAGGAGACGGGTTTCAGTTATGAAATCAGACAACTGCAATAAATCAAAACAATTTTGCAAACTGAGGGGTGTGGCTAGTGCTGTATTAAACAAGTAATGAAACTAAGTGAAATAAAATGAAGAAGACAATTTGTTACCCGTTTTTGAGGACCCGGAAAGGGGAAACCATATTTTTAACCTATTCATATTCAGATTTGTATGGGAGCAAAAGAAGATAATTTTTAAGTAAAAAATTGAACTATTTATACTAATAGCACTTCGTTTAAATTTTAATGCAACAAAATTATAAGTTTTTCTGGTCAAATGGTGTACGAATGAAGTCATTCAGCCAAACGAGAGTTATAAGCGTTCAAAACCTTACACCTTAGCGTAACGCTCTTTTTTTTCAAAATTTTGAAATGACACGCGGTATAGAAAAAAGAAACGTAGTCCTACGTTAAAAATAACTATGATTGTATGCAACAACAACCGTCTTAGATTTTCAGGGCTTCAATCGGTTTGCCAACTCGAGTAGGTTATTTGACTTTAGTCGTTAAACTGCAACTCGCGTGCAATTTGTCTGTCATACAATTACCCGTCCTGCGCGTCCAATGACGTATAAATAAAGTCTGGCCCAAAGCACTGCTTGCTTGTATTGGAAGCAAAATAAAGTAAGCATTGCTGAGCCAGCGCATGATGACGTAACACTATTCAACTTTCTTTGTGCATTGGTTCAGATAAAAAAAATCGGTCCAAACGTTTATTATAAATGCTGAATTGTGGAAATATTATTGAGCAGAAGCATGTTCTTCCGATAACATGAGTCATTTATAGTGAATTTAACTGAGGTAATTGAATTTTTGCCACACTAACTTTCAAACGCTGGGACTTGACAATCGAGTAGCAATATAGCAATATAGCCATTTTCCATAGTCGATAGACTGGAATCGGTTGAAAAATTATGTTTCATAGCGCACACAATAAACAATCAGCGAACGAATAAAAAGGAATAGTATGACGTAGCACTTTCCACTAATGTTGTTTTGGCAACTGGGCCAGACCTTATATAGATGTCATTGCTGCGCATTCACCTTCGATTCACCGACCCATACAAAGGTAATCAAATAAGGAATGTATCGAAAATACGTGTGGATTTGTGATGGTTTTAATGTGTTCATCATGGCATGCTGTCCGTATGACTGTCATCTTTCGTTTATTTACTTGCTTGCACGGTTTAAATTTTTCGTTTTCAAAATGTCGCACATTGAAAAAGGCGGGAAAATTTAGGTTTTGGACACATAACGACGTGAAAAAGGTGTAACTATGCGACAATTGGCGAAGCGCTTTGGACGCGAGTGCAAAATCCATCATAACCAAGTTTGGGGAACACTGTTCTTTGGATGAACTGCCGGGAAGAGGCAGAAAACCCGGATCTTCCAACCCAAAACTGGTTCAGAAAGTGGTAGGTCTAATTCGGAAGAACAAATCAATGTCGAAACGTGATTTGGCGAATAAAGCGGTAACCAGCGTTGGAATGATTCAACGTATCAAAAAACGAAAAACAAGAGGCAGAAAATCGCCAAATAGAAGCAACGCGCAGGAAGAAGGGCCCGGAAATTGTATTCACGAGTTTTGCAGCGACCGGATGCATGTATTTTGATGGACGCCGAGACCTATGTCAAAGAGGACTGAAAAACCCTTCCACACGGAGAAAATCGAAAATGCTGAAAAGCATATTATATATTACTTTCTACGCTTTATTCCTTTTAAATCACTGCATTGCATAAAAAGTATACATTGAATCAATATATTTTATGCATTGCAATACATTTTAGATAATTATTATTTTCCGCGCATATTGCGTTACCGGCGTTATATACTTTAGGAGCTCAAGACAGCTTATCTATATGCGATCTTTACAATTTACAATTTTGATTTTCATATATTTTATTATTTTATTGATTTATGCATTGGAAAGCATATATTTACATATATATACACATATATATATGCATATATACAAATATGCATTGCAATGCATATATTTAAAGTATGCATTGGAATGCATAAATTTGATAAATACATTGGAATGCATATATTTGATTTATTCTCATCAATGCATAAACCTGGTTTATTCATTCCAATGACTGGATAGATCGAATATGGTTTTAGCATAGAATTTATGCTTTTTAGTATATTTGTTTTTCTCCGTGCCGGTCCACAATATTACACTGCCGTCGTAAGGGAGGATGTAACGATGCAGACAGATCGATTCAAGAGGAGAAGTTTGCTCTAAAAGTGCTGGCATGGCAAGCAATATGTTCCTGCGGTATGAAGTCTACCATGTTTTACACTACCGGAACAATCAATGCGGAAAAGGGCTGTTCACAAACCACGTAAACTTTTGCGGGGGGGTGGGTCTTCTAACCAAAGTCTACGATCCATACAAAATTTCAAAAAAAAATGTGGAGAAAAGTCTACGAGGGGGGGGGGGGGTTATGAACAGGCCCAAATCTATCGATCTGAATGTCTGCAGAAGAGGTGGCGCATTACGCCAAAACAATTCTCAATTGGCTCACGGAAAAGGGTATAGAGTTCGTTGACAAATACATCAATACGGCTAGCCTAGCAGCATACTTGTTGCAAATCAGTTAATGCAACTTCAATTTTACTCAATTGAGTGACAATCAAGTTGCTGTAACCAACACATTTTGGTGTTGCTTGGGTATTGGGCGCTTGTGAAGAAGCATCTGAAAATATGCAGGAGTTCAAAAAAATTGGGCTAAGGCGTCCTGAAAATGTGATGAAACACTTGTCCGGAACTTGATAAAAAAAATTCGCAAATTCGTGAAAGAATAATATTAATTTCATCGGGTCTTCACAATGTTCAAGTTCAATCCCGTACAATAAAAAATCATCCATTCGTTTGACTACAACATTTTTTTTTGTATGATTTGAAAGAAAAATATGTGGTTAACTTATTTTCGATACACTCCTTACTATACGGAAATAAACAACCAGTCTTGTTGAATTGTGTTTGGATTTTATTTGTTGACATTATCTTATCTGAAATTTTAGCGTAGACAGGATTAAGTGTTTGTTAGAAGCTATTGACATCAGACAAGTTTTTGTGTTTTGTCGCATTTCGCAGTGAATAATTTTGTTTAGCAAGGACTTTGTTTAAGATTTTGTGTTCCCAATATTCTTGTGCAAAATTGTTGAAAATGTTGCAAGAACCATTTTGAAACGCTTCTCTTTCGAACCTGAGCATACAAATGGTATAAAGAATGGCTCAAAAGTGGTCGAAGACTTTCCTCGTTCCGGACGCCCTTTAACATCGAATACCAACGAAAATGTGGCAGTTATTAAGAATGCAGTGTTTGAAAATCGTCATGTGAACCTTAGAGAAATGGCTAGTGATTTCAACATCTTATATGGAACCGTTCAGCACATTGTTGTTGATATTTTGGGCATGCAGCGCTTTACCGGACGGCTTGTTCCGAAAGAGCTGAATTTCCAGCAAAAATACCATCGAAAGAAACTTGTTGAAGACGTGATTTCAGAGGCCCAAAGCGAGAGGACCTCGTATTCACCAGCTATGGCCCCTTGTGAACTTTTCATATTCTCCAAACTCAAAAAGCCACTTCTGTGAACGAGATTCGAGTCCATTGAGGCTATGAAAGAGAATGCGACGAAGAAGCTGAAGGCAGCCTATGAAATGCATGGATGACTGGGTTAAGCGTTGGCACATGTGCATTACTTAAAATGGGAGTTATTTTGAAAGAAACAAACTAAATTTGCAAGAAAATTGAGAAAATTATGTTTATTTACAAATTTTTGATTCCTTTTGATCGTAGTGTAGGTATTTTCGGGAATATAATGAAGACGTACATAGTTATCAACATAGCGATAGTTGTAAGAACTTTAGGGGGCACAGGAGTTTCTTACACCAAAAATCGATTTTCTGTAATTTGTATTCTGAAAGTTTAAAACGTCAAGAATAATATATACATTAAACCGTTTTAAGAAGCTCGAAAAATTGACAAAGTTACTGCTGTTCGTAACGAGCATGGCTGAGTTGGCCTAGAATAATATGAAAACTTCAAGGTGAAGGTCGCTGGAATATAAACATGGATGTACATCACCACTTCGAGTTCTCGATGGCACAAATCTAAGAAACTAGAATACAAGAATTTAACAAACCCAAATTAAATAGGATTCTTGCTGCACTGCATCAGACAAATCTTAATGATTTGGCATGTGATATCTTCGATTTTTCTATTCCTGCTACTAAAGACACTAAAAACCTTAATCGCGTTTTCCCGAAAACATGTTTATTAATAATATGCAGATTAAGAAGTCAAAGAAATGTCACAATATCCGCTCAACCTATCATCTAATCTATCTTCGGGAAAAGAAGTTAACATTTCATAGATGATTTAATGAACTTCACAGATGTGTTACCACTTCACGAAAATCTATAAATTCACTATGTTCGAATGTCTGTATTTTCGTTACATTTCCCAATTTGTTAACAAAAATTTTTCAATTTCAATGTCGCCTAATTTTGAAGCAAATAAAAAAATGTAGATCTGGTGGTATCGTTTGTAAAAATCGGTGTGCATTTTATGTGCTTTATGATTTAAATTTTACTGTAGCCATCCTGATTATGTTCTATACGTTCAAAATAGTACATAAATAATACAATACGCAAAATTTTCGTTATATGTTTAACTTAAAAGTTTCAAATAATCAAACAAAGTTAACTAATTTATCTGAAATCTGTAGTACCTTTTTGATGTTGTGTTTATTTCGGGCAAT
The DNA here is from genome assembly GCA_024533555.2 of Aedes koreicus. Classification (NCBI taxonomy): domain Eukaryota; kingdom Metazoa; phylum Arthropoda; class Insecta; order Diptera; family Culicidae; genus Aedes; species Aedes koreicus. The sequence goes on from JAHHFK020001048.1 coordinate 113,978, forward strand.
AAACCCAGAAATTCAAAGCATATTAAAAATGATAATTTGTCAATATGACTGCTTATTTGTTGTCCGTTAAGGGATATGAGATCGACAACCAAACCCTGGATAAATTTATTAGTTATCAAAAGGGTGACGGAGAAACAATCATCTACCAAGCTCCCCATGAGGGAGCTCCGATATATATTATACTGGGTTTGAGGTACGTGTATGAGTTTTTGTTGCGGAATGGTGGTCGAGTGCAGATACAGCGTGAACCTATTGCATGTTCAAGCGAGTCAGGTTTTGGACCTGATGTTAAACAAGACCAGAATATGAGTTCAAAAATTTTAATAATATTTAAAAAAAAACTTTCTAAATTTGCTTTCCACGATGCCCGTTCCTTATTGCCTTGATAACTATTGATTATTGAGCTTCAGCTTAGATGACCGTCAATTCCGTAGTTGCTATTCCGCGATTGACCGGAACTTGGATTAGTACACCATTATCTATGTACACGTATCGAAGGTTCCTTACTTTATGTGGTCAATAATAGCGCCGGCGGCGTCCTCACGGTACATCGGGGAAGAGTTGGTTGGTTGGACTTCCGTTGCAACTAGATACCGAATACAACTGTGCATCTCCACGGTTGTCACAGGAAGGATGGTTCAGCAGAAAAAATGCGAAAATGTTTAAACTTCAATAATGGGTTGATTTGTGTGACTAATAACTAAGTTCTGCTGATAGTGTATTTGTTTATGTTTACTTTCAAGTGCTGCATCAGAATATTGGAATTGTTTGATTGAAAATTTGTGAAAATATTCGTCAAAGATTCGAGTTTGCTGCTAGTCCAGAAGACGCCAAAAAGTTTACACAGGATGGTCCCTAGTAACGGAAGCCGGGAAGTGGAGGTCCGCGGTTTGCACATACGCCAAACTTGCTCAAATCAAAGATTGCTCGCAACCCGGTACGTTCTATCAGGAAACTTGCCAAGGAAGCCAATATTTCTGAAAAATCTATACGAAGAACCATCAAAGAAGACTTGCACGCATCTTCCAGAGCTAGAGTGAAACGCCACTTGATCACGGAAAGCTAACTATGGGTTAAGGAACTACGAGTGACTCATTCGAAGAGATTGTGTTCTTTGTTGAAGAAGGAAAAATGATAATCCTGTTCTCCGACGAAAAGCTGTTCAGAGGAGAAGAAGCTTCTCTGTGGATCAATACGTTGTCCTACAACAGGATGAAGCCCCATATCACACATCAAATCAAACCCAACGATGGCTGATGAAAAATATGAAGTTTTGGTCGAAAGTTTGTGGCTCACTAGCAGTCCGAACATTAACCCGTCGGATTATTCGATTTAGGCGTATGTTGAATTGCAGGCTTGTGCTTTTTACCCTAGTGTGAAGACCCTGAAGTCTGTCACAACGCGCACATGGAAGTTGATGTCGGAGGGCGTTCGAAAGGCGAGTTCTAGCTTTCGACATCGTCATGAGGATGTCATTGATAAAACTGTAGGATGCATCGAGTAAATTTGTTTGAATGGACCTCAAAAAGGTTGATATTTTTGCTTAAAGTAGTTGAAAATAAGATTTGAAAGAAATACCATAAATTTTCGCCGCTTTTTCCTGCCGCACCCTGCACATGTGATCTGCATTCTCCTTGGAAAGTGATACGATCTTATAGCCGATTCAGACCGATTTATCCCAACAGCAAGGCCACTCCCAAAGTGTGATAGTTGTTCCTTCATTAGGAAAACAACTTGTTCATAAACTAAACTTAATACCCGTTTTAAACCAACACTAAGGATGCTGTTGGGGCGTCTCACAACGTGAGATGGTGGGTTGTCAGTGCAAATACAAGGTTATTTTGAAAAACGCTTGAGAGCGGATTTGGATCGACATCAAGGAGTTACAATAACAACATGCACCACACCATTGGCAGGAAATTTTCACAGGCATTGACATCCAGAATCGTTAAAACAAGTGAGGTAGCAATAACGCTACCATATATCCCACAGTTGACAGCAACCGGAATCGCAGGTTCTAACTGAAACAGAGTTTATCAAACCTAAGTTTCGATGCTCCCATAAAAATTCAATCATACGGCAAGTTTAACAGTCACCCCACTCTAGAATAATAATATTAAAAAAAAAGCATTCCATCAGACCAACCCCTCTAAAATAGGTCACCCGATCATTCTATCTGTTGCCAAAATTTGCCAGCCGTTCAAGACATAAATAATTTCCGTCTTTCCTTTATGCATCGCATTTCCAACAGCGAAGCGTTCTATACTCATGTGCTTGCTGTCCTCGCTATGCACCAAAAAATAAAAATCAATAATCCTTCAAAAGTGAAAGGAAAATACGAGCATCTTCGGTTTGAATCGTACTTCTACATACCTTCACTGCGCTCACTTTTGCATCCATCATGTACTTGAGGTCCTTCGCCATCTCTTCCACAATTTTTTGTCCATTTTTGCTAACTACTTGTGCTTGTTTAAAACTCTACAAGTAAGAAAATAGGAATAAATTAAGGCACTCTCATATCATTGTCATCATCTTCATTATGACATGGCAAATGGGAAGAAAAATCGATAATTTGATGTGTCACTCGCTAAACTTACAACCGGACGCTACTTACATCTTCTACGGCTTTTCTTCTAGTAATTAAATCTCCTAAAGCGGATAGTTCACCGCCTAGCTTGTACGCCCAACCCTCGACCCTGGAAACAGAGGCACAACGTTGGCGAAGAGGAATTAGGTCACATACCCCTGCAGGGCTAATGACAAGGAAATACTCACATGCTGTACTTGATTTTTTGTGGCTCATCTGCACTACGAGTTATCGAGATTGCAAAAACTAACAAAACGGAAAAAGCGATGAAACCCGAGCTATTCTGTATGTACATGGTTGTGACCATTGGCTACTAGTCCCAGCAGAGTCCTACGAGCTAGCCGATCCGTTCGTTTGCATTCGTTCGCCTCGTGATCTTTCTGGATCATATCCAGAAAAAAGGGGCCTGACTGACGGCGTATATTGTGGAAAATGTCGACCAATACCCCACACTGGACAACACTGTGATGTATGTCGTGACGGGATCGCCGAGGAAAAAACAACTTTTCTACGCCAATGATCAAGCTGAACCGACCAAATTTACCCGCCTCCAACGGCCAGCGTGGATAGTTCTCAATAGTCGAAATGTTTAACACTGTCCGAGCTTGTATTTCGCCATCTTAAACAATTTTCCTTCACAACTCGTCGCCAGCTAGAACAATGGCGTCCATTTTTTCACTCTTCCTGCTCCTGTCAGCAAAAATTTTCACCAATCTGGATAAATGGGCTCCATTTTCGGCCAGTCCTGCGCAATTGTGCCTCCAGTGAGCATGTCCAAAGTTCACCTCCAGTGATAGTAAACAATCAACATGTGGACCTGCTAGTACGGTGAGCACGCATGGTCGTCCAAGGGGAGCACGTGCTTGGAGCACGCTGCTTTGTTGATTGTTTACAATCGCCGGATGCTTCAGAACATGCGCCCTGGGGATCGTTCTATCCATAAACAGACGCCATTTTCGACCGCATAGCTGTTTGTAAACAGTTCCCGTGGGGAAACCTGTTGCTCATGGAATGGGAATTGGTACGAGTTCCGGTTGTCCGAACCGCTACGTTCATGGTGAGGGGTTTGAAAAAAAATCTGCTACTGATAGTTCAAACACAAATTTAAACATTAAGCAAAGAGGAAGGAAGAGAAATTATCAGTTATTAATAGATTACATATTGATAGATGTGGAGGTCAGGTTACTTTATGTGAATTTGGAACTGTTATGCTACGTTCAGGCTGAGCCGTTATAACATGGCATTTTCCTTGTCGATAGTTACTATAACTTATTACCGATAACTTCGTAGTCTGAACCAAGGTGAATTTAATATCTCGGGTGGTCTCAATACTGTATATGAGAATTTCAGCCATGTTTAAACGCATACTAATACGATCCAACATGCCTGCGATGTCAAACTCGCAGCTCCATTTTCAACCAAATGAGTAAAGGAAATGATTAGTTTCATACTGCTAGGTTTGCTTACCAATAGTTCGGGGAAAAAGTGCACGTGCTAATGTATGTAAAAAAAAACGTTTAGTTCATACCGTTTAAATTTATATATAACTCTTCATTCCTAGGCAAAAATGCAGTCAACAACTGTCATTATGTGCGTAATAAACTATTGAGTATTCCTTACTCTTTCGCTCCACTGCTAAATCTCATTTGATACCCCGCTACTCCACCCGTCTTCCGTACCAACTCAAGAAAATACACCACCTGAGATATTAAATTCACCTTGGTCTGAACGAGGGAAAAATGCGCATTGATTATCGAACCATATCTGATCTAGTCACCTTTGAATTGAACTGCCTCCACCCCGTGAACTGTCAAAGCAGCTTCCATCATGCCAGTGGCAGTTCGTTTGATAGAGTTTCTGAGTATCGTAGCGCTGTTTATCGTGGTATCGACCGGATCCTTCATCCTTTACTTTGCCGACAAAATTTTTCTCCTTCTCGCAACGATTGTAACGGTGGGTATCGCCTTTGGGATAGTTGTATGTTGCTGATTTTAAAATCTTCCGCACAACTCTTCCAGCCATTCATAGAACTGATCCAGATTACACTGATTTCGATGGAATATCTGTTCTTCTGGAGTACGCGATATTTGATGAGTCTGCTAGCAACCGTCGGTTCATGTGGGACGGCTGCCGTCGTAACGACCAACGAAGAATGAAGAAGCATGGACAGTTATCCAAATCATTACTAAACGCCGCAAGCTTGGGACATTCATGTTTTTTTGGGTCAATGAACAAAGTCAATTATGCGCGATGATGAATTAAAAATAACATTTATTTATTGAGCAAATTTTGATTTTGATTTCATTCGAGTTCGGGAAGAAAGGACACAACCGTTCGAAATGCAGACGAAGCATTGATGTAAAAACTTTGCAGTAATCCGATGGTTTTTAGCGTCGTTGATGAATAGTGCTCGCTGAAGAGGACCTAAGGGAAAACAGTCCGTATTTATATCATCAAAATTGATCAAGATTGGGGATCAAATGTAAAGAAACTTACGAGGAAAACGAAGCATATGATCAATGGCAGCATCAGTTTGATCAGTACGCTCAAAATCCAGCTGAGCACTTGAACAATGGCGATGGTGCACACGATGAATATGACGCAGAACAATAGATCGTCCAGAGTTTGAAAATGCCGTTGGGCGAACACGTACAGGGACGCTTTGAGAGATGCCTGGAAGGAAACATGTTTTAGTATGAGTTTGACTTTAGTATACCGTTCTCGTTGCAAATCAAAACTGGAGAATCGATTTTTCTTTATCTGAACGTTATGGAATTATTACCAATTGCACTTTGCCACAATTTTTCTAACGGATCTTAACAAAAACTGTAATTTTACTACTACAGATGAAGTATTATCACTATAGGGTCTTAAAATCTGATTCATGCGATTTATATATTAAAAGCGTATCTTCAGTGAGTGATTTCTCAACTATCCTTTCACATTACTACGGCGAAATCAGTCACTTTACAGAGGATTTTACGGTACCGGTGGTGCGTGAATTAACAAACTGTTATCATATGGTCAACAAGTTATCTCAGATATCATTTTGGTCTCTTATTCTAGTTAGTAGTATATTTAGTTATCACCATTGAACTTTTCTGTTGTCATATCAAGCTGAACAAAACATTAGGTCCTTAGTAACATTGAGGGATTCTCTTCGTCGACTTTCTCTTTCGTTCATAGTTTGTCTATCAAACGATTTGCTGATGTTTTTGACGCATTGGATTTTTAAATACACTTTATATTACTGCACTGTGCGTTGAAAATACTTGAACATGTTTTACATAGCCTTAGGAACGCAAAGAGAAAGTCGACGAAGAGAGTCTCCCAATGTTACTTAGGACCTAATGCATTGGTCAGCTTGATATGTTATTATCTTTAAAATGCTATGTTTGATATTAAATTCATATACAGCAAAAAAAAAACAAAAGCTAAGATTTTTTTCGTAAGCCAACATTTTCAAAATAACTTACTTTTCGTATAGATGATCAAATTTATGTGTAATAACATTTGCATTTCAATAAAATGGAGAAAATTGCCGATTTTTCATGGGTTTACCTTCACCCGCACTGGCGAAACTATCCATGCAGCATCAATCATAGTAACTCATGAGTCAGCAGACAAAATTTGACAGCTCTATCAGTCGAACTCTAACCGTGATGGCAAAAACAGTGAAGCAACTCCGTGAAGAAGTGTGCGCGTTCAAAGAACGGCACCCCGCCCCGTCGAAAACGGACATCGTGCGGCACTTTGTGGACGCCGGATACGCCCGTTCCAGCATCTACAACATCATGGGACTATTAGACAACAATTAGAGCATCGAAAGAAAGGCCGGTTCCGGACGGCCGACGACCCTGAGCGACAAAAAGCTCCAAAGGATGCTGAAGAGGAAGACCGAGGGAAAAGTGGCTATATCGCCGGGAGGTCGGTTCAAACGGCCAAACAATGAAAAAGTACCTGGTGAACATGCACATACAAGTCAGGAAGCGGAGGTTGCGTCCACTGGTTTCGGAGCTGCAGGCAATGACACAGCGGCAGCGGCTGAATAAGATGGTTAACTCGATTTTCCCGGCGAATCGCGACGTGACGGTGGTGATGGACGACGAGACCTATCCCACCCTGGAAGCAACGACTGCCAGGGCACTTCGTATTTGACTTCCCCCACAAAGGAAGTGAGCTCCGAGTTAAAGTTCATTTCACACACCCAAGTTCCCCAAGATGGTGCTACTGTGGCTGACAATCAGCGAGAAGGGGATGTCAAAGCCACTCTTCTTTCGCTCGGGACTGGCCGTGAACGGGGAAATTTATAGTACGAAATTCCTGCCAGAAGTTGCCTCGTTCATCAAGAAATACCACAAGGGCGAAGACGCGGTGTTCTGGCCGGATCAGGAGTCGGCCCAGTACTCGAAGCGATCGTTGGAGGGATGGAGCGGCTGAATATCGATGTGGTACCCAAGTCGGCGAACCCGCCCAACGTCCCCCAGCTGCGTCCCATCGAGAATTTCTGGGCCAACCTGAAGCGTAAGACCTACTCCAACAATTTTGTCGCGAAAACTGAGGAGGAATTGATAAATAAAACGAAGAAAGAACTCAAAAACATGCCTACACGCATGTTTTCGTCCGCCATGGTGAATGCTCCGGTTAACTGCCGGAAGGCCGCTCGCAAGGGCGTAGAATTTTTTTTGCTAGTAAGCTTAAATAATTACCTTCCATGGGAAATTTATCACAAGCAATTATTTGTCTTAGCTTTTTTTTATCACCATCCGAAAAAAAAGTCCATTTTTTAATGCAAACGTTATGGCGCGAACAGACGCAAATGTCCTACGCAAATATGTTTGAGCTAATACACAGTATTTTAATTTGCTATCATGTACTGCATTGAAGGATTCCTATGTGATATAGTGGTGAGCCAGAGTATGTCTACTGAGTTATTTGAGAATATGCTTCAAAAATTTATATGAAATAATTATCCATAAATTTATTAAAATGACGATACTGAAACTATTGACAGCATTATTTCTTTAAACATTAACATACAACGGTAACATAGAGGCGGTAACGGTAACATGCTTACTGTGCCCAACTTAATTCACAGCCAATATAATAACGAATATTCATAATGGAAATCGCAGTTACACACTCAGATTTGTTTACCGAAATCTGTAAAATTTTACCGAATTCTCAACAGCTGAACGTTTGGTAATCCAATTTAACGGATTTCGGTAAAATTTCACCGAAATCCGTTAAATCCGATTACCGAACGTTCAGCAGTTGAGAATTGTAAACTTTTACAGATTTCTGTAAAAATATCTAAGTGTGTACGCCCTAATTGATTAACTTGATTATTGGTCAAATTAAAAAAAAATGTCTCCACAGCTGCGTTACGTTTCTTAGATTGGACAATATCTTGGAAATTCACACCTCAGAACCCAACCTAACCCTCAGAACATTCTGAGAAACATTTTCTTGAACTCCTTTGGTAAGGTTTTTCCTGAATAAGTTCCATCCCGAAGAACCTTTTGAGGAAAGGTTTCCTTCAGATGTTCTAGAAAAATCCCCTCGAATTTCGTGGAAGTTCTTTCATGAACTTCTGAAAAGTCCTCTTCTTAACCTCAGGGAAGTTTTCTTCTAAACTTCAGGGCAGTTTTTTTCCTGAATATCTGAGAAATTCCTATTCGAATTACTGTGCTTCTAGGAAGCTTCTTTCTGTTCTTCAGAAAAGTTACTTCCTGAACTTTTGGAAAGGTCCTGAATGTCGACAAAGCCTCTTTCTGAACTTCTGGAATGTTCCATCTTGAATTTCGGGGAAATTCTTCAGAACCTCTGGAATGTTACATCTAAACTCTAGCTAAGAAGTCCTCTACTTCCTGCTTAACCTTCTTCCTGAAGTTCTGAGAAGTCCTTTCCTGAACTTCGGGTAAGTTCTCTCCTGAACTTCTGGGAAGTATGAACTTTGGGGATGTTTGTTCCTGAATTTCTGGGGTATTCCTGATTGAACTACTAGGAAGTGCTCTCTATACTGAGAAGTATCTTCCTGACCTTCGCTGAAGTTTTTATTTCGAGAAAGTAAAAAAAAAACTCTTTTTGCCACACCGACCCTAGGCGCATTGGTGGTCCTAATAAATCGAACACTTGGTAAATTTCTCCAACTTCACTCCTCTGGCAATGTCTACATTGGTTTTAATCAGTTCGATGAGCCCTTTTAACTGATAGTAATTTGTTTTGTTTTAATGAATAGAAGTGAACATTCGCTAGAAGTAAATTGTTCTTTTTTGATTTTGTTAATTCACTTGCAAAACAAACAATGGTTTTGTGTATTTCTAACCTTGATTAGCCAATTACCACTTGCCGATAGAAAACACGTATCAATAAACTCAACTCGCTAATATGTGACAGAACCTTCATTGGTTTCCGAGCGGTTGATTGAGTCGACGCACTCGTCAAAATTTCTTCGATCTCGACATCTGTAATAGCAAAAAAAAACTTGCCGAGCAAAGTGACGGTCGACTCGACTTCTATAATTGGCCCCACCATACGTGTATTTAGATTAATTAGATAATATCCTTTGGACAGTGAGCGTACGGGCGCTGTTTTGCCAAATTGGTCGTGGCACATTGTGAGTAGGAGAAAGTTCTTGTCATTTGCTCAACAGTGCAAATTGCAAGTACTTTCACTGATTGCTCGTTGTTGTAACAGTGAAGATGTTAGAGCGGTAGAAGAGTTAAGTGCCGTGTACTTACATATTATTGCACTGAAAATTAATTTTAGTTTATATTACGAAATCAAAGGTAGCACTTACGAATCCATTCGTTGTTTTCTGCAACGAAACTGATTTTTACGTTCTATGAAGCTACCTTCGTAATTAAAGCCACACGCGCTATTGTCAAAAGCACGAAGCATTTGTTGAAACAGAAAGAAGATTCGTTCATTGCACAAAAACAATACAAAGAGCTACGAATATTTTACTACAAAGAAAAAAAAAACCTCTCTCTGGTGGGTGCAGGAATGACGGACAGATCTTTTTTAACGAATCGAAATGTAATTGAAAAAAAAAAAGAGATGTCCAGCGTTTTTTTTATGTTTCTGGCATGGGATTTGATTCCGTATTTTTGTAAAGAGCTGTTATTGAATCCGTGGTTGATCTCACTAGGCGATGGTGACACACGAGAAGATCCTTGATTAATGAGTATGAAATTAAAACTCTCGGCAGCGCATTAATTTTGTTGTTGGGATAAATAAATTATTCCCGCCCCTCCCAGCAGCAACACTAACAGAGAAGCTGCGATTGGCTGGTCTTCACGAAATCCATTCCGTGTATTCTACAAAAAAGTGTGATTATAGCATTTCATTTGAATGTTTCATACACAGTATGTTACATTTGTTCTATGTACAAAATCCATGTTTATGAAGCGAGTGAAAGCTTATTTAAAAAAATAAATTTTCAGTGCGAGGTATACCTGAAGTATGATATGAAAAGACAACAGATTGATGAAACAATTTCCAACACTTCCAGAGCTTCATGACTCTGAAACAATCAAACAACAACTTACATATCAAAGAACTTGGGAATGACGACACCCTTTTCACAGTCAGATCACAACAATGTCTTCCTGGGCGCCACCGCCTGTATACGTCTGCTGAATAACCTCAGAAGAATTATTTAATCTATTTTATCCAAGGACTAGCATAGAGATTTTGACGTTATTCAGCTAGTATCCAACAAAAAATGTGTATTTTCAATGATTTTGGAGCAACGCATTGTTGAGATTTTGTTGAACGTTCAACGCCTTTCTTATTGGCAAACTTGGCCCGTTTGTTGATTTTGGCCAGAAAACATATTGAAACGCCTGGTGGCAGCACTTTGGCCTAAAGGGTGTCCACGATGAAATTGCCACACACAAAATTGATTCGCAAAATTCGAGTTTTCATCCGATTGCCATCAAATTTTCAGGGATTGAGAAATAACTATTAAACTTCATTTTACCATTTTACTCGTATTTTATTTACAGTCCATACGCAAATGCCCGCACCTTGGCCTTAACCCCGGCCATAAGATTCTGCAAAACCTGTGAATCAACCGTTTTTTGCATGTAAACCCATACTTTCTTCAGTTCCTCGACTGTCTTCACTACCTTAGGTCGTTTAAGAAGGTGCTGCTTCATAATCACCCAGTACTTCTGGATGGGGCGGAGCTCCGGTGTGTTGGGGGGGTTGAACATTTTCGGCACGAAATTGACCTTATTGTCCGCATACCACTTCAGCACGTCCTTGGAGTAGTGGCATGAGGCCAAATCCGGCCAGAAGATTGTTGGGACGTTGTGGGCCTTCAGGAGAGGAAGCAGCCGCTTCTGGAGGCACTCTTTTATGTACACCTGTCCGTTCATCGTGTCCTGGGTCACGAAAGGTGCACTCCGCTTCCCGCACGTGCAGATGGCTTGCCAAACCAGGAATTTCTTCGCAAATTTGGACATCTTCTGAGTGCGGACATGCTCCGGAACGCTGAACTTATCCTTGGCCGTGAAAAACAGGTTGCCGGGGATCTGTTTGAAGTCGGCCTTCACATATGTTTCGTCGTCCATGATGCAGCATTCAACTTTCGTCAGCATGTTGAGGTACAACTTCCTGGCACGGGTTTTGGCGGACTTGTTCTGCTTCTCGTCGCGATTAGGGGCCTTTTGTACCTTGAACGTTCGAAGCCCAGCCTTAGTTTTGGCCTTCTGGACAAAACTTCGGCTTAGGTGCAGCTTCTTAGCCACATCCCGAACGGAGGCGTTCGGATTTCGGTTGAAGGCCCCAACTACGCGGTTGTGATTTTTGGTGTTGTACGGAATACTTTTTCCTTCACTTCTGGGCTTCCGATCGGTGGTCAACCGTTCCTCGAACCGCTTAATCACTCGCGACACCGTGGAATTCGCGATTCCCAACGTTTTAGCGATGGAACGATGCGAGAGATCCTTGTTCTCGTGATGAATGCGCAAGATTTTATCACGCACGAGCTGTTCTTTCGACTCCATTTCCGCGAGTTTTGATCACAGGACTTTAAAACTTGCAGGATGTAAATAATGCACTATGAACTGAATCCACCCAAATTTTCATTAAATTCTACCCAACGGTTAAAAAGTTAGAGCAATTTCATAGTGTGGCAATTTCATCGTGGACACCCTTTATCAATGTAAAGAAAATGGGAAGAACTTTCACCCATGTAGATACTTTATTATAGTTCTTGAACTATAGAATCGTATTAAATGTTTTACTTAATTAATAACGTTGAGATCAAAGACCAGTTTTGCTAAAAGCAATTTCTACTCAGTTAGATTAATCTACCGATAACTTGTCTCAGAAGTTAAATTTCTGAATATATTGTTTGATGAAATTGTCGCTCTACAGAAATTCAACAGTTTTGTCTAACGTATTAACCTGCCTGTCATCGTCTGTCTTAAGTAACACTTTTCTGTGACTATGTGCTTCACTTCGAACAGTCAGATAATTCCTCCGATCAAAACATTCACCCTTTTCGAAGATGTTGCAATTACATTTATTTACTATACCATTAGCAAACCAGGTTATTTATTCCATAAAACTAATGAATAAACAACAACATAAGTTGCCACAAAAATGAAAAGTGTACTTTTAGTCGTTTCGCTTAGATTGAAAGTAAGAAGTCTAAGAGTGAATTGCGGCATAACCCGCTAGTATCACACCTGATGTTAGTGCCTTTATATAAACGTTCTACGACGTGGCACTGAAAAAATGACTAGAATATGTGATACTTTCACTACTGGTGTTTATAGCATGAGATAAGCCCTCTCACCGTCGAAATGCTAGAAATGAAGCACAAAATTTAATGAAAAATGGTTGATTTTGTAACATTGCTATATTCTACTATCAACTATATGAATGGAAGCTTTACTTCACTTTACTTCCCAAGTTACAATTTTAGTTTTATTCCGGCAGTATAGCACTCATCCTGGCTATGTTGATAAACCTACATTCAAAACTGGTTTGTCTACCAACATCTCCTATATGCTTCTTTAAAGCCAAAATTAGTACAAAGTGGCCCACTCTATAGACGGTTGTGAAAACAAGTTAATAAAACCTTTATAAGACCATAAAGATTTTGAAAATGTTCTAGTGAAATGTCCATTTGAGAACCTTCATAAAACCTATTGGCTGCCATGAAAACCAGCGCCAAATGACCACAGCTGTCAAACTTCACTGTGATATCGTGGTTAGTTTTTGTTTTTCTGCTTTGTTCGATTCTATGCTGATTCTGCTGATTCATTTAGAAGTAAATAATATCTAAGAAACGAGTTTTAGTGTTGCGGGAAATTTTGTTTCATAGCAAAACATCCAAAACGAATTGAGTTTTTTTTTACAGTGTATCATGCTCCAAATCATATGCGCATTTAATTTTATGGTGAATATTGGCACGATAAGAGTCGAAAATCAATGCGCCTCTGAAATTGTGCGAGTTTACGACAGCAAAAATAAATATATCCCAACAAACATCGGTGTTGAATTAGAGCTTGTTCAAACAAATTTGGAGAAGCTATTCAGCTATTCTAGAAGAAACAGCTGAATAGCTTCTCCAAATTTGCTTGAACAAGCTCTAATTCAACACCGATGTTTGTTGGGATATTCCGTATATAAAAATGAATTTCTGACTGTGGGCTTCAAATGGTGAGTTGACAACTTTGATGGAGGGTGCCTCTCGTCCTCACAAGTTCCTACCTCACGCCTCCGCGAGTCTTATGATCACAAAAGACTGCCAGCTGAAACATGGAGACGCTGGTTGGTGTAGCCTGGGCAATGTTGACAATAGCAAAGTGAGGGGGTGCGACTGAAGGTCGTGTACCTTTAAATCATATTGTATATTTCCCATTCTCATTTGATCAATAATTTCAGCACGCTTTGGAATCATTTTTGCATTCCAAAACCATGTAAGAACCGGGAGCAACACGACAGGCATCGAAGCCTCAATTTGTTTTTCAGCATTTCAGCATTACATTTAATTTAAAATTGCACTTCTGAATTTCAACTATGTACTATATTCATAAAAGACTGGCATGTGTTTATAAGCAATGTAAGATTATATTTTAATATTGTGTTTAGTGGTATTATGGTAAGATAAGCCGTTTATTTCAGAAATCATCAAACCGGATTCTTCGTTCACTCCAATTGCTATCTTTGAAATGTTACTAGAACAGTATAAAGAAAAATATTACAACATGTCTTATAAAATAATATCTTTTATTGAAATTTTATCTTTGATATTTGGAATGATCTATTCTGTTTTCAGCTTTTCCAGGACAAAAAGGATATTAATACATATCTAATTTTTATTTATTTTTCAGTAACAATCCATTGGTAGTATTATTCAAGTTTGAAATTTGAATAAATTGGCATGTTTGTCTATAATGATATCCTAATATTTTGTGTACAAAATATACTAAAAATATTAAATAACATATAACGGGGAAAGGGAGGGACCATCAGGGCACCCAAGTGAAACGATTGGATAAGGAGCATGGGACTGCCTCCTCCCTATTGTTAACATTTCGTGGAACGAGGGTGGGCTCTTCGACCCCATCTATTGGGTTTATTCTGTCATTCGAGGGCTCGATTCTAGTGCTGTCTGTTTGAACTTGCTTTTGGAAGGAGATTCTCTTCCCTATATTAGCGGGTTTCGCGTAAGTGTCTCTGCTTACGGGCCCGCACAAACGTTGTTGGTCCTTCATACAGGAGCTTGAGGATCACAGACAACTATAGAATCCTGATCAAATCGTTTTTCAGATTATTCCGCTGCTATGGAAAGTTGCCTTGCTTCAATAGATGGTAGTATTACATCATCATCATCATCATCATCATCATAAAAATGAATTTCTGTCTGTCTGTCTGTCTGTCTGTCTGTCTGTCTGTCTGTCTGTCTGTCTGTCTGTCTGTCTGTCTGTCTGTCTGTCTGAACCTTATAGACTCGGACACTACTGAACCGATCGGCGTGAAATTTTGTATGGAGGAGTTTTTGGGGCCGGGAAAGGTTCTTAAGATAATTAGAGACCCCTTCCTTTTCTGAAAAGGGGGGGCTCCGATACAAATGAAACACATATTTCTGCATAACTCTAGAAATAATCAAGCAAAGGAAACCAAATTTGGCATGTAGGGGTTTTCAAAGACAAGAAATGTTTCAATGGTAGTTTGAGACCCCTCCTCATTCTGAAAAGGGGGGGGGGGCTCCCATACAAATGAAACACAAATTTCTACATAACTCGAAATTTAAACAACCAAATGGAACCAAATTTGGCAGGTGTAGGTTTTTGAAAGCAATAAACGTTTCAATGGTGGTTTGAGACCTCTCTGCCTTCTGAAGGGGAGGGAGAGGCCTCTCTTATACAAATGAAACACACATTTCTGCAAATGGAACCAAATGTGGCATGTGCAGGTTTTTTGAAGGCAAGAAATGTTTCCATGGTGGTTTGAGACCCCTTCTCCCTCTGGAAGGGCGGGTGCACTCATACAAATGAAACATACATTTCTGCATAACTCAAGAATTAATCAAGCATATAGAACTAAATTTGGCATGTAGAGGTTTTTGAAGGAGAGAAATATTTCTTTGGTAATTTGATACCCCTCCGCCCTCTGAAAAGAGGGGAGGCTCCCTCTTGAATGAAACACAAATTACTGCATAACTCGAGAACTGATCAGGCAAATAGAACCATATTTGGAAGGTGGAGGTTTTTGAAGGCAAGAAATGTTTCTTTGTTAGATTGAGACCCCTACGCCTTCTGGAAGGGAGGCTCACATACACATGAATCACAATTGTTTGCATAACTCAAGAACAAATCAAGCAAATGGAACCAGATTTGGCATGTGTAGGTTTTTGGAGGTAAGAAATAATTCTATGGTAGTTAAAGATCTCTCCCCTTCTTTAAGAGAGGTGGGGGGTCTCTCATACAAATGAAACAGAAATTTCTGCAGAACTCGAGAACTATTCCAGCAAATCAAACCACATTTGGCATGTGGGAGGTTTAAGAGGCAGGATTTCTATATATATATATATATATATATATATATATATATATATATATATATATATATATATATATATATATATATATATATATATATAAATATATTTATATTTTTTTTGTCTGTCTGTCTGTCTGTCTGTCTGTCTGTCTGTCTGACCCTTATAGACTCGGTAGTTACAGAACCGATTGGCGTGAAAATTTGTATGCAGGGGTTTTTGGGGCTGGGGAAGGTTCTTATGATTGTTTGAGTCCCCTCCCTTCTCTGGAAGGGGGCTCTCATACAAATGAAAAACGAATTTCTGCATTACTCGAGAACTAATCAAGCAAATGGAACCAAATTAGGCACTTGGGGGGTTTGAAAGCAATGATTGTATGGTGATTTGAGACCTCTCTTCCCTCTGGAAGGGGGGGGGGCTATCATTCAAATGAAACACAAATTTTAACCAAAAATGAGAATTATCCAGGTAACTGAAACACAAAATGTGTATTTCTCGAGTAAGAAACATGTCAAGAAAAAAAACCCTTCCGAAAGCCAACCATAAAAGTGCCAGTTCTATTAAATTTGCATTCGTTTAGTTGCATGCGTAGCAGCGCACGCACCGGGTTCAGCTAGTATTCGATAAATAAGTCATTAATTTCCTGAAAATCAATGGAATTCAATAAGGTTATCTAAAAGAATGCAAAAATTGGTCTCTAATCTACAGTTTATTTACATTACTTTTAAAATTAGGTGAATTTATTTTTCCACATTTCAATTATTTCTTATATTTCAATATGGCGATTGGAAAAAATCACAGTTTTGCCAAAAAGCCAATTTATATTCGCAACGACTACTATAAAACTGGAAGCAAAATGGTTTTAAAATGCTTTTTCAACTGACCATAATAAGATAATATGAATGAGCTCTAAAATAGCATTTCAAAACAGCATTTTACAAGTTAATAGAGTCGAAATAAAACCTTTGATAGGTGTAAAAGGCATTTAAGAATACAAGGTTTTAAGATCGTTTGGCACCTCTTGGCGGCATAATAAAACCCAATTGATTTCAAGTGGCTTTCATAAAGCTTTAATAAAACTCAATAAAGTTGGATGATTTTGGCAATGTTACTTGGGATGTTACGTTCACCATTTTGATCCAGATAATGCTGAAATTGCTTAAGGTGTTCATTTTACCCCCAATTTTCCTATGCGATTAACACATTAACACAAACAAACAACAAATATTTCAAAACTATTGCATATTCTGAACTTTTCTAAAGACATAAAGTCTCTATATCTTAGTTTCAGATAGTTAGTTTTATTTTATTTTTTCGTGTTTTGGGTTGTCTTTTACCAGTGTGCGGCTCCGACTGGACTTAATACCAGACTCTCTGAGGCGAGATTCTTACCACTACACCATCAGGGCCGTTAGTAACGTCATAGGGATCACCATCATCTCAAATTTGTTAGGACTTTTGCAAAATTTTCTGAAGTCTAACTGAAATCTGAATTCTTGTAATTTCCCACGATGACTTTACAAGCATAAATCATTCTCGCCATGAATAATCGGTTTATATCCATAGTAATGGTCAATATCTATTGATAATTGGTTTATATCCATTATAATGGTTAAAATCTATTGAAATTCTTATAAAATGAGAACTCATTCGCAAAATAAATACGTCTAGCAGATACGTCATAATCATAATCGCTCTCCTCAGTTTAAATGGTATAGTGATAAACAGCTTTGTTTTCGCGCAATCGTGCAATCGTGTAAAATAGAATAGTCTTCATTCGCAGACTGAAAACTAACAAGCCCATACACTTCTGGTTCTTATGACTAACGAAAGAACCGACATGCATCGATTAATACAAGTGATAACCCAGTCGTACACACTCGTATTAACCGATGCATGCCGGTTCTGTCGTTAGTCATAAGAACCAGAAGTGTATTGGCTTGTTGTTCTAATGTTACTCTTTATGTCAGCTATATTATAGCTGACATAGAGTTTTGATAACGTTTCAAAAGTTTCTGCGATGTTTTGAGTTGAGGAAACGAGGTGAAACTCAGACATTACATTAAAACCAATTATGTATAGACGCAGGCTCTTTGTGCTCAGCTTCATCGGCCTGAATACATACAAGGACAGCTGCAATTTGTCGAGAAAAAGGCATCTGGAGGTCATCATATCAGTCAAACAAGTGCAGCTACAGCTAAAGTAAAGATCTCAACAACGAACTAGCAACGCCAGTTTCCATAAGATAAGCTCCATAAACGAGGATTTTCTAATGCAACAGCATTGATTGTGGAGAAACATGAGTACAATCTACTTACCGCAATCGAATCGCCTTCCATGTTCTGTAGTTTTTGTTTTTAAATCACTCAAAAATATACGTATTTATTGAATTTTTGAATTTTAGTCAATACAAAACTGTCAACCAAACACAATCCAAAAAAAAATCCACAGCCCACTAGGATTCCTTCGTCTTTCTCGGGCGTGCATTCAGCTGAAGGATGAAACACAGCACCATGCGATCGCCAATCTTCCCAGAGGATCTCACCTCCCAGTAGGTACTGCCGGATCCTGGCAAAAAGCGAGCCGCTTCGTCCTCCACCAGCTGATCCTTCAATATGTAGCTTCCTTTCTTGAACGGACACTGCGGCTTTGGGACAATTTTTTCAAAATATCTCATGTAAACTGCATCCGGCGCCGCCAACAAGGTGCACACATCCGTATTTACAATGTTGCTCAAAAAAGGACGACAGTTTCCTGCGGCACTGAAATCGTCGCACTTTTTCACCGTCGCTGAGCCGGTCCACCCATTCGGGAAATCCTCCTTGAAGATGACCTCCCCGTTAACGACGTAGTTGGTTGCATTGTATTGGGAAACTTGAAAGTCCGTGAAATAGATGGGTAAGTTCTTGTGACCGGGACACTGCCCGATCCGGTTGATGACCAAGCGCTTTTTCGAGCCACCGAAGCCAGTACCTTTTAAAACGTCAAAAAAGTCGGCTGCCAACGTTGCTTGCAGGAGTGGCCAAAGCCACAGGAAGGTCAGTCGAAGCATCATCACACTGAACTGAATACGAAATGATGGGGCGCGGCAGTATTTAAAGAGGCACCAAATTGCGTGTGCGAAAATGCTCTGCTACAGCGAATAATTTGTCACAATTAGATTGAAGATAAGGATTTTTTTTGGATAAAATCTTACTAGTTTATGTGATGAAATAAGTTTGCAAAAGTTTATACAATAAACAAAAAAAATGGTATTCAGATAGATCCGAATCAGTGGTATTTGGTCTTTACAAGCATTTCTTCCCAGTCGTACACACTTAATTCCATACTCACGCAATATATCACGTGACCTTGATGCATCGCTGTAATCACTACTCGCCAATCATTTGAAACGTGTGGCGATAAATATCTGTGAAAGAAGGAAATCAAAATGGATCACAATGCTTCACCGTTTTGGTGGCATAGATGCTCTCTTACCTGAACACCTCGTTGTTCATTAAAATATCTACGAATCGATAAACCTCCGCACGGAAAGGACATTCGAACACTGGAGTTATTTGTTGTTTGACCAAAACTAAAGCGGGGTCGATCGCTTTCAAGAAGCCACATGCATCGTCGAAGGGAATGGTTCTGGTGAATGGTTTACAATGCCCGGTAACATTACATTGCTCAACCCGAACCGCCCCACTAATGTTGCCTTCGTAAGGTTTGCGAAATACGAGATCTCCACTGACCACATAATGGGTGGTGTTCAGTTGAACGATTCTGCAGTCCTGAAGAAAAATTGGAATCTTCTCGAACCCTTGACACTGGCCGATACGATTGATGAAGAGCGTATTGCGTCGGTCGTCTCCAAATCCGGCTTCGATTCCGTACAGCCGAGTGGCGTAGGCTGAACGAGCTTGCAGAGAGAGCATCAAGGTAAAGATAATCAGTTCTGGCTTCATGGCTGGTTGAGGATCGACTGATCGCTGTTGTTGGGCAAGCAATTATTTTTTTTCGGAATGAAAACTGCTGCCTAACGAGTAATGCTTGAAACATATTTTACCATGGATGTTCATTAGGGTGGGTCGAGGTTTGACGGTGAATTACGGCCACTTTGTACCAAGTTTGTCACACATGTGTACTATAAAATGTATTATAGTATTATGTAATGCACAGAAACCACTGCATAGGGCTTCACACGAGACGTTTTTACATTCATGAAGGTAATTTGACAAGAAACCTAAACTGACCTATCTAATGGCTTAGTCGAGGGCTTCAAATGGTGAGTTGACAACTTCAAATGGGGGTGCGACAGACCACTGGTCCTCACGAGTTCCTACCTCACGCCTCCACGAAACATGTAGACGCTGGTTGGCGTAGCCTAGGTAATGTTGTCATTTTGACAATAGCGAAGTGAGGGGTTGCGTCTAAAGATCATGTACCTGTAAATTATTGTGTTTGCCCATACCTGTAAATAATATCAAATTATTTTCCATTCTCATTTAATCAATAATTTCAGCATGCTTTGGAATCATCTTTGCATTCCAAACCCATTTATCTCAAGAGCCTGGAGCAACATGACATGGATGAGAGGCTCAATTTGTTTTTCAGCATTTCAGCATTGCATTTTCTTTAAAATTGCACTTCTGAACTTCAACTACTATATTCATAAAAGACTGGCATCCGCTATAAGCACTATAGGATTATATTTAAATATTTTGATTAGTAGTAAATATTATGATAAGATAAGCCATTTATTTCAGAAATCATCAAACCGTTCGCTTTGATCACCGCAATTGCAATCTTTGTAATGTAACTAGAACAGTGTAAAGAAAATTTAACCACATGTCTTATAAAATAATATTTAATTGAAATTTTATCTTTGATATTTGGATATTTTCCAGCTTCTCCAGGACTAGTAGGAGATTACACGTATACCTCGATAGTACGTACATCAACTTTCTCACTTCAAATCACAAAAGTATAAAAACTACTGGTTGTATCTGAAATCAAATTTAACCAAAAGAAAGATCAACCTTCTGCTCTTTCTTTTGGTGATACTAGACTTTAGATCAATCTGTAGTTTTTATGCAATTGCGATTTGAAGTGAAAAATTTGATGTACATACTATCGAGGTATTCCTGTAATACATATCTAATTTTTATTTTTTTCAGTAACAATCCAGTGGATGTCAGATATTGGATTAGATTGAATTTCTTTATTTTAGAGACTTTCAGCCTTTGGCTGGTTCGTCTCAATGATATATTTTGTACATACGCATATTATTTTCTCGTATTGACTGACTGTAGCCGCTTTTTACATGGTCAAGTAATTTAAATTGTGTCTTAGAATTCCAGGAACATCATTCAAGTTTGAAATTTGTGTAAATAGCCTATTTGTTTTTTATGATTTATTATGTTTTGTATGTGAGAAAAGAAAAGTAAGACGTTGTAAAGAACGAGCATAGTATAGGTATTTCTGTTTTTGATTCAATTTCATAATTGATCAGCCTATAAAAGCATATAAGTCCTATACAAATAACAAGCAGTAAAAGATGAGTTTGTGGCAAGTTTTATGGTAAGTTATTTAATTTTTAAACAACTATTTTATTAGGAACAGTTTAAATTAGCAATATCTCAGCACGTTCATAAGCACAAATAAAATTTAAAATAAATTTGTTTTTTTTAACTCTTTATTTGTTCCAAATTTATCAATATTTACATTTCATGTTAATCTAGGTGCTCCAGCTACTACCGTAACGTACCAACCTTAATTGTTAAAATATGTACCTAATTTTGTTTACATTGTTCATACCTTAGCAGTTCAGTATTTTAAACAGGTTTTTATACCTGCGCGTCAGTATAACAATAATAATCTTAAAACTAAAAACAAACTAAAATTAATTTTAACTAATCATAAAGGGAATTAATCATTGCAAAAGAGGATTGCAACGATTATTGTTTAAAATTATTAATTATTTTGTTGGACATTTGTTCTAAAGTCTCAACATTCGAAATTCTATGTACTTCGTTAGTACTGTACCAAGAAGGCAGCTTTGAAATCATCTTCAGAACTCTGTTCTGAATCCTTTGAAGTGTTTTTTTCCTGGTAGCACAACAACTAGACCATATTGGAACAGCATAAAGCATGGCCGGTCTAAAAAATTGTTTAAATATTAGTAGTTTGTTCTTTAGACAAAGTTTGGATTTTCTGTTTATAAGAGGACATTTTATATATTTATTGCATTTGGCTTGAATGCCTTCTATGTGATCATGACTTGACCAAGAAATTGGAACATCGTTCATAGTAACTATGTGACTACTACTAGGTTTCAAAAAGGAAGCTCTAGGTTTATGTGGGAATATTATAAGTTCAGTTTTGGAAGCGTTGGGAAAAATCTTCCATTTCTGTAAATAAGAGGAGAAAATGTCTAAACTTTTCTGCAATCTCCTGCAATGTTGTATGTACTCACATCAATGAATGCTCAATACCTGTTTTCGTGAGAGATAACTCACAGTGTTCATTTTCCTACCAGCATTGCAGCACGAGATGGAACGCGAAGGTTTGAACGATATGGTGATTGAACTCACCGCGAGAATAGAAAAAAACAGAGAATGAGTTCATAAGAATCGGCTCTATCTCTCTCAGACCTTGAGCACAATCGTAATAACTCATGCAACATTTCACTCGCAGTCTGAGCATTATTTTGTTGAACAAAACATTTCTTGCTCACTCAGTTACACTGATAGGCAAAATAAAGTGCCCACCTCATCGTTTTTTCAATTTCTCTCATTTACTTGGTTCAAATTGAAGTAAACACACTGTATTTTTTTTATTATCTTATTTTTAAGTTTCACTAATGGAATACTGAAAAAAAAGGAGTTTTACTTAAAGAAAAAAAAAACCAATTTGTGTTGAAAAAAAAAACAGTGACAAAATAAACTGCCCACTTCAAAAATCGATATGTTTTCGATAAGTTTCCATTGGAAGACCCCTCGATTGTTTATGTTTTGATATTTTGACATGTTTTGAAGCAAACGGCTCAACCTGGTGCATTTGTATACGTATACGTTATTATTAAAAAAAAACATTGATAAATTTGATGTTTTCTATCGATCTGCCGGATATGATTGCTTATACTGAAGTTCTGCTCTGCTCTACGTTTTCCGTACTTGTAATCGAGTTAAAATTTCTTATTTTGTGGATTTTTTTCCATTAAATGGTTTGACAAATTAGTTATGCAGCAATGAAAATCGTGTACTATTCTAATGGGATGTTGGATTGGCATATGCTAGTAAATAGGTATATGTGTTAAGAAATTCTTGAAATTATTTGTTGAAATAACAACGAGCTCGCTTGGCATCGGTAGATGCTCGTTTTGGAGGATTTCCTGATTGTTCGATCTTTACGCGCTTCTGAAATTTGCGCATACGATTGACATCAAAAGGATTAGACATTGCACTAATTCCCACTTTCACACCGTATCTCCGAACTTAGAAGTAGAACTCTTTCCAACGCGAATTGTTAACACAACAGAACAATTGTTCATCACAGTACTAATTGGAATGTACAGAGCATGACAATACGGAATATCATGTTAGAAAACCAAATTCTTGTCCGTGATAGGAAATTTCTTGATACTTGCCGAAATGCAACATTCTTCAATATTTTCCAAATTTGGATGAATTTGTACACAACATATATGCACCTTTTTTTGAATAGTAAATACTTGAGCAACTTAAAATAGCAGTCGTGAAAACCTCTAATTATCTAGAGCAAGAATCTCAAAAATCAATCAAGAAATGATCGAGTTATTAGCATTCAGTCACAGACAAGCAGACGTAATTGATGCCCATCGTCCACATAAAAAAAACGATTAATTTGAATACAAATAGTTGGCCAAGCCACCACTCTCAGCGCTCGCATCGACATTTATGACATTTTCCTGCTGAGTGATTACCTTGCACTAGCAACGCTTGCAAGTGTGAGTGTGTTCGGAAATGTTTTGTTTCTTTTGTTTCGAGAGAAGAATAAAACGACATTCCTATTCTGACTAGCAGCGAGACTCCATGTGTTTTACTACCGTATAATCCGGCCGTCGAGAATACTACATTCACTAATTTTGTAGTAGATGTATTGACGTTCAACTCAACTGAAATATAGCATAGCTTAGATATTCCACCATGTATATAAATGATTCTACCTTACAATTTTAGTGAATCTATTGTTTTTAGGTTAAGGATCTTCGTCCAACTCAGAAATCTAGCTCGCTGTAACATTTTCATTCATTATTCGTTTTAACTAATTATTTGATTCCCTCTTACCAGTTTACTCAATAATTCATCTTTCCTACTTCGGTAAATGGTCTTCGAATATTTCGATCCTAATTAAAGAAATAATATATATGTAAGTTTTAGCTTCATGCTATCCTTTGTTCCATACTTACTGGCTCAGTACTTAGGTTAAGCAATATATTAGAGTAAGCAATCTATTTTTAAGTAATCCTAGGCATAAGTTTACTTCTAGGTTTTTTAATATTATAAATATAAATTCAGTTTAATTAAATAAAATTTAGCAGTAAGTTTATAGAATACTTCACTACACGTTCGTTTCTTTTCAGTATTTCTTCGCTTGTGTCTCCTTCTTCTCTCAATATACTTTTACTTCTATCTATCATTTCATCTGTCATTTTCTACTGTCATTTCTAATTGTCCGTTGTCCCGCAGGGTTGTTACGACATGTATCGATGGAGCCAGCAGGTCGACCAGAAATACTGTTGATCGCGGCAACAAATCTGATTTAACCTCAATAAATTTCATACCTTTCCACGTCACGGGGAAAACTAAAGTAAGATTTTCCGCAGTTTTTACCTTCCCGATTAGAGCAAAATAAAAATTCCCATGTTTTGAGTCCCATGTTTTGACGAAAAAAAAAAAAAAACATTGCCGAACACACTCACACTTGCAAGCGATGCTAGTGCAAGGAAATCACTCAGCAGGAAAATGTCATAAGGAGTGTATCGAAAATAAGCTATCCACAAACTTTCTTTCAAATTATGTTGAAAACCGATATTTTATTCACACAAAAAATTGATCCTTTATTGTACGAGGTTAAACTTTATGTTAATGAAGACCGGATGAAATTTAAGTTATTCCTTCACGAATTTTCGAACTTTGGATCGAATGCTCTTCATCAAGTTCCGGACAAGTGTTGCATCGCATTTTTTGGACGCTTGAGCCCAAATTTTTTTGAACTCCTGCATGTTCCCAGCTGCCTTACCAGTCTTCTTGTAGACCCTATTCACGATTGCCCAGTAACGTTCGATGGGTCGAAGCTGAGGGCAATTTGGTGGATTGATATTTTTCTCAACGAAATCTATACCCTTTTCCGCAAGCCAATTGAGAGTGGTTTTGGCATAGTGAGCCGACGCTAAATCTGGCCAAAACAGTGGAGGTGTACTATGCTTCTTATATAAAGGCAACAATCTCTTCTGGAGACACTCAAATCGATAGATTTCCGCATTTATAGTTCCGGTAGCGTAAAAAATTGTTGACTTCAAACCACAGGAACATATTGCTTGCCATACCAGTACCTTTCGACCGAATTTCTCCACTTGAATCGACCTGTCCGCATCGCTCACATCCTCCCCAACGACGGCAGTAAAGTATTGTGGACCTGGAAGGGTTTTTGAGTCCTCCTTTACATAGGTCTCATCGTCCATCAAAGCGCATGCATCCGGACGCTGCAAATGACGCGAATACAATTTCCGGGCCCTTGTTGCTGCTCGCTTCTTCTGTTCTGCACTTTGTTTCGAGATTTTCTGCTTCTTGTATGTCTTCAGGTGGTTTTGCCTCTTGATACGCTGGATCATTCCGACACTCGTTCCTGCTTTTTTGGCCAAATCACGTATTGACATTGATTTGTTCTTCATGATTAGAGATACCACTTTATGCTCCAGTTTCGGGTTGGAAGAACCGGGTTTTCTGCCTCTTCCTGGTAGCTCATCCAAAGAATAGTGCTCCCCAAACTTATTAATGATGGTTTTAACACTCGCATGATGAATTCCAAACCGCTTCGCCAATTTTCGCATAGTAATACCCTTCTCACTTAGCCATGTGTCCAGAACCTTAATTTTCACTTCCTTTTCAATACGCGACATTTTGAAAACGCAGAATTTGAACCGCACAAACAAGTAAACAAAAGAAAGCTGACAGTCAAACGCACAGCATGCAGTGTTCAGAGCACATAAAACCATCACAAATACATGCGTACAACGCAAATGTATGTGGTTAGCTTATATTCGATACACTCCTTAATTGTCGATGTGTCAATGCGATGTGAGTGGTGGCTTGGTCAACTATTTGTATTTAAATTAATCGTTTGACGATGGGCATCCATTAGAGTGTTACGTCTGTTTGTCTGTGATGTATACATTATAATAAATATCAGTCAGAAAAGTCACGTAAATTACTTCATACTATATACACAGTCGTTTGCAAAAACCCATTAATGGGTGACAAAACACCCATTTTCGCTAGAAGTGCTTCTCCCCATCCAATGGGTAAACCAGATTTACCCATTAATGGGTAAAACTAGTGTATGCCACAAAATGGGTATTTTTTCACCCATTGCAGAGAAGCCAAACTGGGTATTTATTCACCCATTTCAAAGAAGCCAAAATGGGTAAAAAATTACATATATAACATATATAACAACATATATTCCGAAAACCTAAAACAGAATAAAAAACTATAAGGAACAGCCCAATGGGGTTGTACGCAAAGTTGACGTAGGACTACGCAGCAATCGAATTCCCATACACGTCAGGGCCACCGCTAATTGATTTAAGTCAGTCCTGAAAAGGGCCAAGATAATTCTATTGTACACTCTTTAGAAAGCATTTGGTGGCTCTTAATTATGATACGGCCCCGGTTGTAGTTCGCGATGGCCACTATCTCTAACGCGTAGAAGATAGTTATGGATCTGTTGGTTCATTGGTTGTTCAACGCGCTTTGATATTTACTCCTGGACGCGGCGTTTAAAGCGATGCCATGGTCAGCCGGGGCGCGGTAATGGAAACTTCAAACAGCATAAGAGAAAAAATCATCCAAACGAACTCTTCAGTTGGCAAACTAATTTGGTCGTCCTGAAAAGGACGGATTTAGTTGACGGGGGAGAAACAGTTCGCGATTGAACTTGGACTTTCTTTCTTGGTTCATCTCCTCTTCGTTGCGGGTGGCCATCTGCAGGTGACGTGGGATGATTGATTCTTGTCTCGTTGTTACGGGCGGCTTTTTCCCGTCAAATCGTAGGCTTCAGCAGCCATGTTTCTCGCAGCGAGGTTGACGGGAGCATTGGCAACAACAGCCAAATGCACAAACGCCTCTCTGGGCAACGACTGCTCGCCAGTGCTGCTGCCGGCTACGATCCAACTGCAGATCCTACCTTGCACAGCTCCACAACCACCGAAAAACTAATTCAAAATGCGAAGGTGTACCCGTTATATAACATTCATGGCTGCCTTGGAGACGTTCGTTACTTAAATATGAAATCTGTGCTAGAAAAGTACTGTGTATTTGGTAAATTTACTCTAAAAAAATCGACATTTTAAAACATTACCTTATATTTTCGTTAATATCAATAGTTGAGTGTTATAAATCAACAGTCAAATATTGGAATCGAAGCGTAGAAAATGTCCCGATCGATTGGTGAAAACATTTTTTAAATCGACCGTGAAATGACTTAGTTATTTACGTTCAAAACCTATATATTTTTCGTGACGCTCCAAATTTTCGCAATTCGAACGTGTACCCCAGTATTGAAAACACAGACGTAGTCCTACGTCAAAACTTAATTTTCGGTAAAAATAAACGATGAAAATTTTTATCGTTTTTCGCATGTCATACGAATTTTTGGTAATCGTTAACCGATAATTTCAGTATGTGCACTTCTGTGCGGTTTTCGGTTTTTTTACCGCCTTTTCCGTATTCTTGTCTTAGCGTGCGTTGTAGCATTGGCGGGCTAATTTAATATTTTCCAATACACCCCTGCAATCTGACAGCCACGACAGCTCTGTTGGGGGCAGAGGCTGTCAGCAGCTTTCGCAAACCCCCTCCCCCACCTGCTGTTCAACGCCCACCAGCTCAGGTGATTTTTTCTCTTTGTTCGAACAATCCACCCACCGCAAATAAAGCGTTTTCGCGTTTCGTGTAATCTGTACTTCCTGATAAGATCGCAGCTCTGTTTCATCGGTACGAAAGACAAATTTTTCGCCCATCAAAAGGTTTGCGATATTACGAATTTCGATTGCATTATTACTTGTATTGGATTCGATAGGAAAATCCGAAGACGCCGAGATTTTCCCGCCAAATGTAAGTGATTTTCGCGCTTTTTCTACCACGCCCATCAGCCCGCCACCGTGCGCGTTCGGCCGGATGACGTTTCGCATGTCGCCCGCCCTGCCTGTTTCTCCCGGTTTCACACCCGACCAAAACATTTTCATTTTGCTCCTTTTGACGGTGGTTCAATTGTAAAGTTAGTGAAGTGGTTCCAGGTTTTTCAATTTGCAATTGGACCCTATTTGAGGAATGGATGAGCCATACCTCTTAATTTTAGATACTACTAGAAATTTTGTTACTATTGGTGTTGAGACAAAGGTTCGAATTGTGTTCAGATTCGGATTTAGAGTTGTAAATATTGGTAAAATCCTGACAGAGGGGCGCCGTTTCGGGCTCTTGTTTTGGCGGTCTGCTAGTTGGCTGAAGTTTCACAAACATCTCGCGTAACATTTGAAAAGCGCCCCTGTTGATCGATTCTCAAGTTTATCTCATCTAAAATAATCAAAATTATGAATGTGTGGCTCTGCCTGCAGCTTAGGTCGAGTGAAGGCATTACAAGCTGGTAAGTTGAATAATAAATTGTATGAAACAATGCATTTGCAGCCGCGTTATTCGGAACAGAAAGTCGATGAAGGGAATCGATCGACGAAGCTAGGCCTTTTTTAAATCTTACGCGAAAATTGTGTTCCCCTGTCATTGGTCCGCATCATCGGGAAAACTTTGTGGGTGCCCGCCACCGCATTCATCGTTTGGAGTTTGATGGAATTGGATCGAATTTACGGCGTAGAGGGTTTCGTCGCTTCAAAGTATCCGACCGTGACAGGCTGCCCTGGAGTTGGTCGGATTTGCGAACCGGTCCGTGCGAGTGTGTTTTTCTACTGTAGTGTAATTGTGTGACCGAGGGGAAACGGGCCCTGGAATATATCTTCCAGTCAGTGTTTGACGAGAACAGTATCTACTGTAGAACATGACGAACATGAGTAAAGGTGAAAAACTTCGTGAAGAGCACCGGGTCATCTGCGGGCAGCTGAACATCGATGCGGCGACGGAGGAACAATCCTGGAACTCGTTCATGGAGGTTCGGAAGACGTACACTCTGGATGTAAGTACCCATGCCAATTTTAAAGGTAGCTTTGTTTACTACGTCATTAGCGGGCAAGCTGTATGAATCTGTTATCAGTAAATTTTTTCGTCGCATGAACACAGAAACAAACGAGAAGTTTGATTTTGTGAACTAGATCATGTGAAAAAGTTTCAAGTTTTTTTTAATTCATAATAGGTCTGTAACTTACACTTCCCACCGGGCGAGGGAGAAAAAAACAATTCGGGTATGATTAGTTCGATCAGTCTTGTTCTGAAAAATTATCTACTGGAATTAGAACAAAGTTTTACCTAATTTTTGCGATCACCTTTTGAAATTGTTTTTGTGGATCTAATTAGACTGACAATCTGATGCAGAACAAAGGGCAATTTTAATTACGTCATTCACCTTTTCCTTTCTTTGAATTAGCGCGACGAGTGCACATTCGGCATTTTCACGCCTAAATCACATCAGCACCGGAAGTAGAGGTACGAGTTTGAAACCTAGAGCATATGAAGAAGTACCTAGGGTTTATTTTTCGTTTATTCGTTTTTTTTTAATAATTGTCAGCACACTTCAGTTTAATTCTATAAATTATCAAATGAAATTATAACACAGTTTGTACATAAATTTAAAATTTCTGCACTAGATATTTGCGGTCGCCTTTTGAATTGATATTATGGAACTTATTAAACAAGGCAATCTGATGCATGCCGAAGGGCTATAAATTGCCCTTCGGCATGCATCGGATTGCGTCATTGACTTTATTTGTTCAAATTAGCTCGAGGAGTGCATCTTCGCCATTTTCACGCCTGAATGACATCAGCGGAGGAAAGTTCTCGTTCATTTGTAAGGTCGTTGTAAGGTCGAAGTAGTCTGTATCTAATAGTTAGTAGCAGTAGGTCTGTAATCTCGACGTAACCAACTTAACTTAACATTCGGTACGATATTTCAGTTCAGGAGCTTCAATATATTTTTAGGTATGAAATTCATAAATGTTTATGAATTTCATACCTCAAAGAACCTCTTCCATGCCCAAGGATGTTCAAAATTTCCGATCCTCAAAAGATCCACCATCAAACCTAGGAATATATCCTACTAGGTTCGAACTTCTGCGATTTGTTGGTTTTTTTTTGGTTATTATAACTTCCGACAGATTTCCAATTTCGGGGGGTTTTTGTGCTAAAAAAAAAGGACCAAATCTAGGTCAAGAAATACTTATTTTTTCTTTTCTTTTTTATAAATCTTTTTATAAAGTAAACTAGGCATGTTTATTTGAAAACTATATTACTTCTTTTTTAAATCTAGATTATTCTATGCGAGTATAGTCGTCATGTAAACTAAGCTATGTGTCAATCAGGCGAACAAAGATTTAGTGTGAATTTTTTCGGGAATCGACGAAGAGTGTCAGACGGTTTTAGACGAGTAGAATGGAACCCCATCGATGATCTCAAGGAGCTCGTTCAAACAGAAACGAAGACAGCCAACTCATCTTTTCCGGGATAAATAAGGCCGCCCGGAGGTGTGTGGAGTGTGGATTGTAGAAATAGAGCAGCGAATTCTACGAACGAATCCCACAAACGCTTTGTGCCGCGAGCTTAATTTGCCGGGATGAGCTTGGATGAATCTTGACAGATGAACGTGAGGTGATTGAAAGGTGGAAGCAGCTTTACGATGAACACCTACATGCCGTAGAGGTGGAACACCAGGATAGCAGAAGGTACGGCGGACGAGGGAGACGAACCAATTCCCACGATAAGTGGAGTTATGGATGGTATCGGAGCGGAATTTTTAAGAATGGGTCCGGTTAATTTGGTGGCTTGTCTCCATCATGACTGATAGTCAGGATCTGGGATAGTGAAAAACTTGCGGAGGAGTGGAAAAAGAGAGTGGCCAACAAAGTGTTTTCACAGTCTATCGCCGCTAGCATGCAGATTTGTAGGAAGTTATGAAGCCGGTTTCGTGGACGGGGTTCGACAACGGTTGGTCGATTTTCAGTATGGGTAAAGTTAAGCTTAAAAAACCGGAGCCACCTTGAAAACACGTGGCACTCCTTTGGGAAGATTTTAAACAAATTGTGCTTAATATGAGTTTTATGTCGTTTTCGGTTTTAAACCTGGGCCAGGTCTGACTCTGACTCGCAATTACCGAACGAAAACGGATCTTGAGTTAAGTCAGTACGATGGTTTAGTGCAATCGTGTGAGCTGGGATTGGACTTCGAAAAAAGTCGAGAGCGAACCTCATCGCTGTTGGGTCGGATCCAGAGCGGATCCAGATCCGACCCGATTGAATAAAAAAACTTTTTGGCGGTTGTGGGGGGGGGTTTGGGGTGAAAACAAAATAAGAAAAAAAAATTATTTCACTTTGGGGTGGTTTTTTGTTTTGTTAATTATTTTTGCTTTTTTCAAAAAGGCACCTCTGTGTGGGGGGGGGGGGGGGCCCCCGGCCAGGACATTTCCCCCGCGGGGGGGGGGGGGGGGGGGGGTTAAAAAAATAATATATTTAAATTTTTTTTTTTTTTTTTTTTTTTTGTTTTTTTGGGGTGGGGGGGTGGGGGCGCCGCCGGGGGGGGGGGGCATTTAGGAATCCAAAATGGCGGCTTCCGTTCCGTAAAGAGTGGGAAATCCTGTTAAATAGCCTGAAATATGGATACTTTTGGATCGGGAACGACATATAAAGACTGTAAATCGATGTCCGGTGCCATTTTGGAATCCAAGATGGCGGCTTATGTTTCCGAAAACGTGGGAAATACTGTCGAATACCCTGTACAATAGGATATTTATGGATCGGGAACGGCGTATAAAGACTGGAAATCGATGTATGACGCCATTTTTAAATCCAAGATGGTGGCTTTTGTTTCCTAAAAGAGAGAAATACTGTCAAATACCCTGCGATATGGATATTCATGGATCGGGATAGGCGTATATAGGGTGAAAATCAATGTCCGATGCCATTGTGGAATCCAAGATAGCGCCTTCTGGTTTCGGAAAAAGAGTGATGTACTGTAAGAATAACCCTACAATATGGTCAGTTTTTGGATCGCGAACCGCTTATAAAGACTGGACATCGATGTATGACCACGTTTTTGGAATCCAAGATGGCGTCTGCTGTTTCGTTAAAAGTTTTACTACTTGGCGCTAGGGTATATACAAACTATGTGTACGTTTATCAATTTCGTTAGAAATCTTGTGGTGCATAATGTCGGTATTTCGAAATTTTGAGCTCATAGAAAAATATGTTGTCTTCGGAAAAGTTGTTCACAAGTACAAGTGCTATCGATTGATGGGATGCTTTGGCTTTTTTTTTTTGTTCGGGCTCTGACATTTCGACAACGATTTGTCGCAATTACGTATTTGAAGAGCTGACATGAGAATCGAGTAGGCTCTGTCCTTGACTGGACGTGTTGTTTTTTTCTCGCTGTCATTTTTACGGTTGTTTTTAGTATGTTAAAATTAATTAGATTTACTAAATTGTGATCTCCCGTGTCAAAATGTGCAGTGATTTTGTTCAACTAGCAATTATGGAGAAAGAGTGTGGAGATAACGTTACCCGTTCAGTATTCTGCTGGTGGCGATGGGTATTGCTCGTTGCTAGTTGCATGATCGGGCTTTTTGAATCGGATACGGGACTGAAAGGAATCCAGCTAAGCACTTTTTAAAATTTTGAAATTTTGGTCTCAAATAAAAGGTTTGGATTCATAGAATGACATGCTGGCCTGATTTTTAAACTGGTCATTCTGGGCACATAGGCACCCAGAACCGGTTCCGGTATGCATCCGAAGAGGACATTTTAGGAACCTTATATATTTGTACTGTTCGACAGGTTAAAATTCATGATTTCGAATAATGATCTTCAAAACCATCATACCATAGACTAACCGGAGGATTTGGCCACATTCGAATACTCTGGAACCGGTTCCAGTTGGGCCCAAAGAGGACAATTTGGGAACCCCAAGTATTTGTACCGTTGGACGGCTTAAAATTCATGGTTTTGAATACTGATACCATAGACCAACCAGGACATGTGGCCACATCCGGATGCTCTGGAACCGATTCCGATAGGGCCCAAAGATTCATCATTAGAATCTGTATAATTTTGGATTGCATTAATTAATCCCAGAAACCAACCGAGAGCCGACTTTGCGCTGTGAGAACCGATCATTTTTTTGGAAAATGTCATTGTAATAAAAAAAAATCAACATCATGCCATCATGTTTTACTAATGACAAAGATCTTCAGGAATTATGTAAATACTGTAAATACATAATGTAAAAGTCATATCAGATGCAATTTTTTCTATCGAGCTGAAACAAGAGCCCATTTTTTTTCAAATTGACAAACCCGGTGATGCTGTGATGCCAATGCTCATCACTCCATATGGGCCATCACGGACATCAACAACAGAGGTGAGCATCTTTTAGATTATATATCGAAAAATGAAATAGATTTATGTAACAGAGGAGACGCTTCCACTTTTATAAATGCAATTAGACAGGAAGTCCTTGATCTGACGCTGTGTAGTCCGAAAATCTCTTCCAAAATTAAAAATTGGCATGTATCGCAAGAAGTATCGTTGTTGACTTGCAAATATTATTTGACTATGAGGCTGATCAACAACTCATACAAACTATAAAAGATCCCAGAAAAACAAACTGGGAGCTTTATAACTCAAGGCTAGAAGTGAGCAAAGACTCCTTAACAAATGACTCGAACTCTTGTGAAGAACTTGAGGAAAATGCAAAGTAACTTTCAAACTTAATTCAACATGCTTTTAATCAAAGTTGTATCGCTAAGAAACGTTCCACTAATAGGAATGTACCATGGTGGAACAACAAGGTTCAGAAACTTCGTAAGAAAACTCGGAAGCTTTTTAACTGGGCTAAACGAACACAACAGTGGGAACAATACAGAGAATCCCTCACTAGTTATAATAAGGAAATACGGAGATCTAAAAGGATACACTGGAGGCATACATGTGAAAACATTGAAAGTACTCCAGCAACTGCCAGATTGCAGAAAATCCTCTCTAAAGATCACTCCAATGGGCTGGGCACTCTTAAAAACGAGGATGGTTCTTTTACTTCATCAGCAAACCTTGGAATTGATGATGAAAACACACTTTCCATGTTCTATCATTAGTTCAAGTGAAGACCAAAGTATACTTGCACCAAAAGTTGGCCTTGATGAAACCAGGACGCATGTTCATTTAACAATGAATGGAACGACTGGAGTAGATAGAGCCAGGGTTGATGCTTGTTCTTTGGCCGATACAATTTTTACCGAAAGAAAAGTCGAATGGGCGATTGACTCTTTTGAACCCTTCAAATCACCTGGTAGGAATGGAATCTATCCTGTACTACTGCAGAAGGGAAAGTCAACTCTATTACCCATTCTAACAAAACTATTTCGGACAAGTTTAACATTAAGCTACCTTCCGACAGCGTGGCGACAAGTGCGTGTGACGTTTATTCCTAAGGCTAATAAAAAGGAAAAAAGTTCACCTAAATCCTATAGGCCCATAAGCTTATCGTCAATTATACTTAAAACAATGGAAAAAATTATTGATGAATACATAAAGTCAACATATTTACTTAAAACTCCTCTGAGTAAACATCAATTTGCTTATCAGGAAGGTAAATCATCGGTAACAGCGTTGCATGCGGTTGTTACTAAACTAGAAAAAAATTTTCAAGCTAAGGAAATCTCACTAGCTGCGTTCCTAGACATTGAAGGAGCATTTGATAATTCATCTCATAGTTCAATGGTTAAAGCAATGATGAAACTTGGTTTCGACAAATGTATTGTCGATTGGATTAACGAGATGTTATCAAATAGACAAATATCAGCAAACCTCGGAAGCTCATCCATCAGTATTAGAGCTGTAAAAGGGTGCCCACAAGGAGGCGTATTATCACCTTTATTGTGGTCTATAATAGTTGATGATCTCCTTAAAAATCTGAAAACCCTAGGGTTTGAAGTAGTTGGCTTCGCAGATGATATAGTCTTAATAGTACGCGGTAAATACGACTGTATCATTGCAAACAGAATGCAAAGTGCTTTAAATTATGTCTCTTCGTGGTGTGTTCAAATACAGTCAAATACCTTGGAGTATTTCTTGGCAGCAAACTAAATTGGAACATTCATTTAGAGCAGACAATCAACAGATCGACAAATGCTCTATGGATAGCCAAAAGAACATTTGGTAAGCAATGGGGACTAAGGCCAAAAATGATCCATTGGATTTATTCGGCAATTGTGAGACCCAAGATTACCTATGCTTCATTGGTCTGGTGGCCAAAAACAAAAGAAACTGTTGCACAAAGAAGGTTAGAAAAACTTCAAAGACTAGCAACTTGTTCAATTAGCGGTGCAATGAGAAGTACACCAACGAAGGCACTGGATGCACTACTTTTTATGTTGCCATTGCATCAATTCATACAGTTAGAAGCTGAAAAGAGCGCTCTAAGGATCAGAAGGTTTGCGAACCTTTTAGAAGGTGATCTAATCTAGATGTCCATCTTAGCATTCTAAAAATTGTAAAATTTAATCCTTTAGTTATGAACAACGAAGATTGGATGAAAAAAAATACAACTTTGATTGTTCATATCAAGTTATTGATCCTGGGCGTGATTCGTGGGCAAGAGGTGGCCCAAACCTCCGCCAAGGATCGATTGTTTTCTATACAGACGGTTCTAAAATGAACAATTAAGTGGGAGCTGGGGTAACTGGCCCAGGGATTAACCTTTCAATCCCAATGGGAAAGTGGCCAACTGTATTCCAAGCTGAAATTCAAGCAATTCTAGAATGTTCTGCTATATGCTTACGCAGAAACTATAGATATTCAAATGTATGCATTTTTTCGGATAGTCAAGCAGCTCTGAATGCTTTAAAGTCACCAATATGCACGTCCAAACATGTTTGGGAATGTGTTCAATCAATTCGGAAATTGTCTTGTCGTAATCAAGTCAATTTGTACTGGGTTCCTGGTCATTCTGGAATTGATGGAAACGAGAAAGCCCATGAACTAGCAAGACTCGGATCGTCTCATCAGTTTGTAGGACCTGAACCCTTTTGTGGTGTATCTGCTTCTTCTCTTAGAATGGAGATGAAAGCCTGGGAATGCTTGAAAGTGGAGACAAACTGGAACAACACTTTCAAAGCTAGGCAATCAAAGCGGTTCATTACTCCAAACATTTCAATGACTCGCAAGTTACTAGATCTTACCAAAAAAGATCTAACAATATATACAGGCCTTATAACCGGTCACTGTCCGAGCCGTTATCACTTGAAGCTGATAGGAAAACTTCAAGATTATTCATGTCGATTCTGTAACATGGATAGAGAAGACTCGGAACACTTGTTATGCCACTGCCCGGCAATTTTCAATAATAGGCTGAAGTTCTTTAACAAAGGGCTACTAGAACCCCTTGAGATTTGGAGAACAAACCCCAGTACGGTAGTACACTTTATTCGGAGCGTTATACCGTCCTGGGACAATGCTTTAGGTCAGACTTTGACGATCAATTCTATCAATAGTGATGCCTCATGCTGAAAATAACTAAAGCAACAACAAAAAGGGGATATGTCACAATAGATCTAAAAATTGGTCGCAGTGACGAAAATACCCGACACGGAATAGAACCCGGTCTGAAAAACCGAAAGCATACCATCTATAGTAAAAATGTCAGGGCAGCTTTTGTAAACATACTGAAAGACACCCCGCAAACCAACATTGTTGGGAAGCGGAAAGTTTCCCTATTGATGATCTTGATTAGCGTGACTAGCGTGAGCAATCTTCAGTTAGTGAGAAAATGGCCTCCTAAGGTTTGTTTACAATAAGCGTATATGTCCTTTTTACATGTAGCTCTTGATTTCATGTCAACAATCGAGTTTGCTATAAGTGATTTTACTTTCTCGTACTGGCTGCGTTTGTATTAGATTATATTAGATTAGATGATGTTGGATATGGATGAATGGATATCAGTAATCAAAATCATGAATTTCGAGCCGTCGAATGGTACAACTACTTGAGAAGCATTATATTATTGCACTTATTCAACCCAAAATAAACAACATTAATGCGAGATCGCATCCATTCAACAGTTGTCAAGTAATGAAGCATTACACCCCGTTCGCACTACAACCTATATTACGTGATATAGAGTATCTTGATATCAAATGCCATGCTTGTTATTTCCAGTGAAAACTAGATGCATAGATGCTGATATCAAGATACTCTATATCACGTAATATAAGTTGTAATGTGAACGGGGTGTTAGATTAGCTTTAAGAATATCGTGAGGCATTACCAATGCAATAATTCTGCTTTAGCAATGTCTTATGGCATAACAAAAGATATGGCATTAGTTCGATCCTAGTGGGGCCCTTTTCAGCTTTAATCCAACTTCAATGATGCACTAGACGTAATGCATATGCCCTATATAGGCATGTTACTTGGGTACTACACCCCACGTGATAAGCGTAATGATGAGGCATGATAACTACATGTATAGATTGATAATTTGCTAAACATCGATTCTAAGAATCCTGAAGCTTGGATCGTACTGCAGCGGGCTGAGCTCGTTTGTCTCTTCTCCTGCCCTACGGGATGCGCTAGTCATTCTTCTCATTTTATAGTTACTTTTCCATATAGTTTATAGCATGTATCCTCCATACTAGACAATAAATACCGTGACGGTACCTTATTGTGCGCAGCTCCAAATTCTGCGCACTTATTCATTGGAATCATGTTTCAAAATTATGTACAATTATAAATGTCCTGACTATAGGCGGAAACCAACTACATCTTTATTAACTTCGTAATGACCACAAACTCACTCAGAAAATTACAGCATTTGTGGAAAAAATAAATAAATGCTTAACCATCAGCACTGAAAACGTCAACAAGACGCGCATGAGTGAAAAATTGATTATTCGTGTACAAAAAGAAGTGATTTTTTATTTTTTTCCAAATGCTAGATGTGAGTATTTTCCAAATAATGTTGGCGGATTTCCATGCATCTCAAGAGATTTCTGCATAAAAAGATGAAATTTAAATCCAAAATATTTGTAAGTTTTTCTGATCAAATGGTGTATAAATAAAGTCGGTCTGATCAGTCAAACGAGAGTAGTTAGCGTTCAAAAACCTTTCACTTTTGCGTAACGGTCTCATTTTTTTTTTAAATTTTGAGATGACACCCGGTATAGAAAAGAGAAACGTAGTCCTACGTTAAAAAAAAACATTAGATAGGAACTTCTTTTCCAAGTGTCAGATTAAGGAAGGTATCGAATATAAGCTATCCACATACATTTGCGTTGTACGCATGTATTTGTGATGGTTTTTTATGCTCTGAACACTGCATGCTGTGCGTTTGACTGTCAGCTTTCTTTTGTTTACTTGTTTGTGCGGTTCAAATTCTGCGTTTTCAAAATGTCGCGTATTGAAAAGGAAGTGAAAATTAAGGTTCTGGACACATGGCTAAGTGAGAAGGGTATTACTATGCGAAAATTGGCGAAGCGGTTTGGAATTCATCATGCGAGTGTTAAAACCATCATTAATAAGTTTGGGGAACACTATTCTTTGGATGAGCTACCAGGAAGAGGCAGAAAACCCGGTTCTTCCAACCCGAAGCTGGAGCAGAAAGTGGTATCTCTAATCATGAAGAACAAATCAATGTCAATACGTGATTTGGCCAAAAAAGCAGGAACGAGTATCGGAATGATCCAGCGTATCAAGAGACGAAACCACCTGAAGACTTACAAGAAGCAGAAAATCTCGAAACAAAGTGCAGAACAGAAGAAGCGAGCAGCAACAAGGGCCCGGAAATTGTATTCGCGTCTTTTACAGCGTCCGGATGCATGCGTTTTGATGGACGATGAAACCTATGTAAAGGAGGACTCAAAAACCCTTCCAGGTCCACAATACTTTACTGCCGTCGTTGGGGAGGATGTGAGCGATGCGGACAGGTCGATTCAAGTGGAGAAATTCGGTCGAAAGGTACTGGTATGGCAAGCAATATGTTCCTGTGGTTTGAAGTCAACAATTTTTTACACTACCGGAACTATAAATGCGGAAATCTATCGATCTGAGTGTCTCCAGAAGAGATTGTTGCCTTTATATAAGAAGCATAGTACACCTCCACTGTTTTGGCCGGATTTAGCGTCGGCTCACTATGCCAAAACCACTCTCAATTGGCTTGCGGAAAAGGGTATAGATTTCGTTGAGAAAAATATCAATCCACCAAATAGCCCTCAGCTTCGACCCATCGAACGTTACTGGGCAATCGTGAAGAGGGTCTTCAAGAAGACTGGTAAGGCAGCTGGGAACATGCAGGAGTTCAAAAAAAATTTGGGCTCAAGCGTCCAAAAAATGCGATGCAACACTTGTCCGGAACTTGATGAAGAGCATTCGATCCAAAGTTCGAAAATTCGTGAAGGAATAACTTAAATTTCATCCGGTCTTCATTATGTTCAAGTTTAACCTCGTACAATAAAGGATCAATTTTTTGTATGAATAAAATATCGGTTTTCAACATAATTTGAAAGAAAGTTTGTGGATAGCTTATTTTCGATACAGTCTTTAGTTCTGATTTGAAATATTGTTAAATTTGGGTTGGAGATGGTAACTAGAATCAAAGCTAGAGAGTAGGCTAGGATTTAAAATTTAGACAACAATTTAATCCAGTATTTTTTTTTAAAATCCTTTTTGATTTAAACATCATTACTTCTGGTTGGTGCTGTTCAAGTTTGGTTAGGTCAGGAATTC
This sequence comes from Aedes koreicus, assembly GCA_024533555.2. NCBI lineage: Eukaryota > Metazoa > Arthropoda > Insecta > Diptera > Culicidae > Aedes > Aedes koreicus. Next base: position 153,761 of record JAHHFK020001048.1, read on the forward strand.
GGAATTATTATTAAGAAAAACGAAAAGTCGTCGTGAAAATATCACCAATAATCTCTCACATGCGCCCTGCATGCCATGAAATACTAATACCGTGAAGTACCCTAATTCTGCACAGCACCTAATTATGCGCATTTTGACAAAATGTGGCAGTTAATTGCAAGATTGTCAAACTTTACATTTTATCCCATACAAAAGAGGACAACATCTATTTACATGTAGAACTAAATTCAAAGAATACTCAACTAAACATTAGTTTGGAATGTTTTAAAATGCGCAAAATTAGGGCATTAGGTGCGCAGAATATGGGTAACTCACGGTACCTTCTTCTCTTCTCTTTTTTATTGACCTTCATGGTCGAGAACGGCTGTGAAATGGATCGATTGAAGTGCGAAGGACCTGTTCAGCCCTAGGCTACATGCGGTTTTGATAAGGAAGTGATCATATAAATTTCAAGAAACAGTACCCGTGGAGCATCCTCGAAAAAATCAAAGACATCACACAAAGAGTGCGCATCGGCAATGGACGATTTACCTTGTCATCAAAAAGAAGTTTTGCTGAAGAACTCAAAACAAATTTCAAGACAAACTCGCGAAACAAGAAGCAAAATGTCATCTTGAAACGAGAGAGCAAGCTCTGAATTATAGTAATATCAAGCAAAACAGGTATTTTAGAAGATATCGTGGACAATTAATCACAAGGTAATAGATTATATTTGCAATTGACTGATGTATACTCTTCTCCCTACAGCCTTACATACCAACAATTATTTAAAACTACCATGAAATTTCAGTCAAATTTACTACGTTTATGGTAAAACCTTCAACATTTGTGGTATATTTGACAGACCTCATATTGATATTAATCGCACCATGGTCGATCTAATCAGGCAGGCATTGTAAAATCAAACGCTTTTATAGTCAGGTGAAAATTGTTGGTGTTTGCGCTTAATTAAACCCTCGAAATGGTAGTTTCTACTGCGGGTTTTTTTTTGCGTGTAGATAAACCTCAAATGACAGGAACAAACATAAAATAAAAAGTGATTTCAGATCATCTCAATTTGAAAAAAAAATTCAACTCAACAAGCCTACATGTGAGAAGGTGTTAATTAAACATGCCGTCCGGTGCACGTGAACAAATGAAAAATGCTCTAAGGGCCGGTTCATAAACCACGTAGACTCATTTTTGAAAATCTCAGACCACCGCCCCCCTCCTCCCTCGTAGACTTTTCTCCATACAATTTTTTGAAATTTTGTATGGAGCGTAGACTTTGGCCACCGGCCCCAAATCTACGTGGTTTATGAATAGCCCCTAAGGCTAAATTCAAGAGAACTTCTTCAGCACGTAGAAAACTAATGATTTTCTTCTAGATGATGTATTTCCAATCTTCGGAATGAGATTTATCACTTGGTGAATAATCATGATTCATACATAGAATCATTAGCCGGATAGATAGAGTTTAGATTCGTATCATTAAATTGTGTAATAATTCGGAAAATTTAGGAGTTTTCGACCTATTTCCTAACAACTGATGAAAACAATCACCCCTGATTAAGCCGTTGCCTACCCTATGATGTGGTTTCAAATTCATGATGCACACGACTGTCGATCATTGTTTCTAGAAACAGCGATTTTCTGTCTAGCGTTACACAGGCACATGCCATTTCTCTTATAAATACGGCTTTACACCGGCCCTTATTATGCTATGCTTCCAGCCAATCTCCCACCGGACAGATGTCTGCAATCTGATCCTCTTTGTTTCTAGGGTATACATTCTTCAGAACATAGCACATAAACATATGTTCACGATCTGCTTACCTGCAGCAAACTGTGTCCATGTGCTACTGCTATTTACACACATTTTTTTTACCGCCATAATCCACGATTCCGCTGTGTCTTTCTCCTTCTAAACGAACTTTTGGCGCACAGTGTTTGTACATTTTTTTTTCTCTTCAAAGAATTTCAATAACCAGCTGATCGTCCGTATGATTTCCCTTTCCATCTTTAAACCAACAGTTGCTTCACCCATCCTTCGTCTCTTTAAATCGACTACTAGCACTAAATTTGCATCCATTGTGGGCAAGGCTTAATGAGTTTGTTTCTCCCAACTAACAGGGCGACCCACTGCACTGGCAATGTTGTGCACTGTTCATCACCTGCCGAACGACGGTTACGCCCACCGTAGGGAACACCAAATCCGTACTACAAGGCAACTGCGTCTCGATGACGCGACTGTTAAGGCTCTGCAAGATTAAGTGAGTACTGCTGTTCTGATATTGTGTCCATGCACCATCCATTAATTTGTCACCCCTTTGTTAACTTGCAGTCTCAATGAATTTTTCCAAAAAATCAAAAGCTGGGTGGAGATGACCTCGCAGCCGGAAGAGTGCCGCAACGCCATTAGCAATCTGCAGCACAATTTCATTGTTTCGATGTCGATCTATCAAAAGTACCGCGAGGTATTCTCCACCATATTCCTGGCTCCCAACGACGACGAGCAGAAGCGTAGCAAGAAGTCGAAACCCATTCCGTGCAGCCCTAAGCGGTTGTTCAATTTCTGCTGGAAGCTTTTCATTTGTGCCAAGGCGGAGTATCCGGAACAGAACGGAGACTTAGTTACTTCGTATAACATGCTGTTGTGCTGCTTAGATCTGGTATATGCCAATGCAATTGCCGACGGTCGTGCAGACTTGGTTAATCCAGGTTTTTCCGGTTTGCCGGAGGGATTTCGAACAGGAGGAGAGATTCCATCAGAACCCGTGTGTATCATAGAAGAGCTCAAGGAAGAGAACTCCGCTGATGAGATAATGTCAACCAGGAACGTAATCTGGCAGAACGCGATCAACGGATTTTTCCGGACGGGCGTTCTGCGAGGAAATCCAGAAACATTCATGGAGCTCATCACGGTGCAGAATTTTGAAGATAATCTTAAGGCATTGGACAGCCTGTACAATACCTTCATCCTGAGTTGTGGGGAATTTGACGAGGGAATTGCTCTCGAGCAAAAGACTCCAGACGGTGGATGCTATGCTTCCTTCAAATCAGAAACGTCCAATTCCACATCCGAAGCGCCAGAATGCATACCACTCTGCCAGCAGACTCCGCTGAATGGCCGTACTCGCAATGCCGCTAATGATGGCATTAAATTCACTCCCATATCTACCGCAAATGCCTCGGTAACCATGCTGCGCTCGAAGCTCGTCGGCTACACGGGAGAACCGCAAGGTTCTCTTAAGGAGATGTTTAATAAGTGCTCCTTGGTTCCAACCAACATCGTGAGAGAGCGCCTTGTTGCCATGAGGGATAGGTTCTCCAGCTATATGGCAGGTCAAAAGTGGAGTCCTCGGGCCATTTCTGTCCGATTCGATATGACCGAAGCGCTGTACTATCGGCTGCTTGAGAACATCATTCGAGCGGAGCAACGACGACGCCAAACCAATATTGTTTGGGATCTATGTTGCGAAGACATGTTCAATCAAACGTTGGTGGTGTGCAGTGCGGAAATTGTTAACTATGCTCACAATTTGCAGCAGAACTTCCCTTGCATTCTCAACGTGTTCGACATGGCTCCGTTCATTTTCTATCGGATCATCGAGATGGTGGTCTTGCACCACAACGATCTCCTATCCGGAGAGCTCATCAAGCATCTAAAAATCGTTAGTACATGAGTTTTGTGTGTCTTTAGACGTAATACTGTAATACTGAGATTCTTTTCAGATCGAAAATCAGTGCATTGAAACGCTAGCTTGGACAAGTTCATCACCTTTATGGGCATCAATGGAAAGAATCAACTACAAAATTCCCACTGCACTGGAGGTAGAATCATCCATCGATCTGTCGGGCATAACTCCGCATAAACCCGGCGACAGTATCAGCAACCTGAACGGTCAATCAAAGTTAGGTAAGTTGTGATTTATTCCCAAAACGAGCGTTTATTTAATTATGAACCTCACAATACCTAATCCTGAATTCGCTAGAGTGCACACCCTCGACGTCGACTGCGACGCCCTCTGGCAGTGGGTTAAAAAAGGCCAATTCTGACTCCGCCAAGAAGCGCCTGTTCAGGACGGATGACGATGAACCGGATAGATCCGACGCCAAGGACGCAACGGAAGCAGCTGAATGTTCGAAGGAAAAGAAGGAGCCACCCAAAGGTTCGTTCTGGGGTGCTTCGTATTTTTTTTTTCTTTTGCATGTTCTCCTAATAGGGTAGGGAACGGCTTAATCAGGGGTCACTATTTTAATCAGTTGTTAGGAAAAAGGTCTATAACTCCTACATTTTCCAAATTATTTCATTTTTAATGATACGATCATAAGCTTTATCTATTGGGCCAATGATTCGATGTATGAATCATGATTGATTGCCAATTTATTACTGTCATTTTGAAGATTTAAAATACATCATCTAGAATCCATCGGTTTCTGACCAGCTGAAGAAGTTCGCTCAAATGTTGCCTTTGAGTATTTTGCATTTGCATCGCGTGTACCGGAGAGCATGTCTTCATCAGCTCTCTCCCACAACTAGGCTTGTTGCCAGAATGTGATGTTGAACATTGAGTTAAATTTATTACATATTTAGATAATCTGAAATCGCTATTTATTTCATGTTTCTTCGAGCCATTGGAGGTGGATCTATGCTTATGATTATATTGTCCATCATATAGGACTATCATTTGCAATAAAAAATATGTTTTGGAGCTGTCCAATAGTACCCAACGATAAATAATGCTTCGCTGTTGAGCGGCAGCTATGGCATCCCTGTTGCTTTTGAGAGAGCCCATGTTTCCTCTCTTCTTTGTTAACCATGGATATAGCGCACTGGTATTGTAACGTGAAGTCTGCTGTCTCTTGCATTTGTTTGTTTTTAAACGAAGCATCCCGTTTGTCGTCACAGTCGCTTTGGCTAACATTTGCGTGAGAGCAAATGAAATAAGAAATACACATTGCCAATCTAAAGATCAATGACAAACTGAAAGTTTGGTCGTGTACGTCTGTCTCATAACCTGCTAGGAGACGAGTTTGTGATCGTAGCAATCGACATGTTTTGGTTGATTGATTTCGAGAGCGGTTGGGTAAAACGAAGGAGCGGGTTGAGGAAATTTACGTTTGCAGCAAATCGTCAACTGGCCTATTTCATTTCGCCTTCGCACGCATGCACAGAATCGCACTCATACAATCTTGTTAGGTTATGTACAGATTGAGGAGCTGAAGAAAACATTTCTTTAATCGGAAAGCGATCCGCATGCGTTTAAGAAGTCCCTGCAATTGGGAACTTTATTCCATGGCTATGAAATTTTCTGAGCCTAATGCTCGTTGCTGAAGGTACACTGATAGGCAAAATAAAGTGCCCACCTCATCGTTTTTTCAATTTCTCTCATTTACTTGGTTCAAATTAAAGTAAACACACTGTATTTTTTTTATTATCTTATTTTTTATATTCTTTTTAAATTTCACTTATGGAATACTGAAAAAAAAGGAGTTTTACTCAAAGAAAATAAAAATCAATTTGTGTTGAAAAAAAAACAGTGACAAAATAAAGTGCCCACTTCAAAAATCGATATGTTTTCGATAAGTTTCCATTGGAAGACCCCTCGATTGTTTATGATTTGATATTTTGACATGTTTTGAAGCAAACGGCTCAACCTGGTGCATTTGTATACGTGATCGCATTTGATTCAATTGAAAAAATGGAGAACGCAGTGCTTTCGAAAGCAATTCCCTTGTGTATCCGAAAATTGGTCGTTCGTGATGTGCAAAACGGTGAATCGCACCGGGCTGCCACTAAGAAGTACAGTATCAGTAAGGCAGCGGTTGGCAAAATTCTTCTGAAGCTTAAAACGTTTGGAAGCGGAAAACGGATGCGAAAACGGACACCAAGATCATGCGCGAAGTCAAGAAGAACCCGAAGGTAACTGTCCGCGAGATCCGTGAAACCCTTCAGTTATCAGTTTCCGGTCGAACTGTTCGTCGCCGTCTCGTAGCACAGGGGTTGAATAGCAAACTTGCCCGGAAGCGCCCATTTATCAGCAAGCAAACAAAGCCAAACGGCTTAAGTTTGCTAAGGAGCATGCTGATAAGCCCCTAGAGTTCTGGAAAACGGTTCTCTGGACGGACGAATCAAAATTCGAGCTGTTTAACCGAAAGCGGCGGGTTCGTGTTTGGTGCAGATCGGGAGAGGAGCTTCAGGAGCGCCACATCCAAGGCACGATGAAGCATGGAGGAGGAAATGTGATGGTCGGGGGGTGTTTTTCGTGGGGTGGAGTGGGAAGCATTGTGAAAATCGACGGGATAATGACGGCAGATTCTTACATCAACATCCTGCGAGAAAATCTGGAGGTTTCGCTGATCCAGACGGGCCTTGAAGAGAAGTTCGTATTCCAGCAGGACAACGACCCGAAGCATACTGCCAAGAAGACCAAGTCTTTCTTCCGGTCTTGTCGGATCAAACCGCTGGAATGGCCTCCACAAAGCCCGGACCTCAATCCCATCGAGAATTTGTGGGCGATTCTCGATGCCAGGGTTGACAAAACTGGTGTTACCAATAAAAATAACTATTTTGAAGCCCTGGAGCGCGCCTGGGAAGAGCTAGATCCACAGCACCTAAAGAACCTGGTAGAGAGCATGTCGAAGCGCCTGCAGGAGGTCCTGAAGGCCAAAGGAGGACACATCAATTATTGAAATGCTTTTATTTTACTTTAATTTATGTTTTCTGTAGCCAAAATGAAGTGGGCACTTTATTTTGTCACTGTTTTTTATTTCAACACAAATTGATTTTTTTTTTCTCTAAGTAAAACTCCGTTTTTTTCAGTATTCCATAAGTGAAACTTTAAAAAAATATAAAAAATAAGATAATAAAAAAAAATACAGTGTGTTTACTTTAATTTGAACCAAGTAAATGAGAGAAATTGAAAAAACGATGAGGTGGGCACTTTATTTTGCCTATCAGTGTATGTTCCGATAGACCAGACGTAAGCAGAGGGATTAATGTCTAAATATTGTCAGTTCTAATTATAGATTACATACAGCTTCATCAAATATCTCAGGGGCTGACTAAACTGCTTAAAACCCGTCCCGTTCCCTACCTGCTCATTAGGGTGCCAATGGAAAAGACGTTTTCGAATTTTTCACAACTTTCATTACCGCAAAATATGAACTTTGCCCAAAAAAAATCAAAAATCAAAATATGTACACAAAGGTTTATTTTTACACGGGGGATACGTCTCACTTTTACTATGAAACCGTGTAAAAAAATACTAAATCAGCGCCAACATAAGATTAGGGCGAATCTGCTTTTGTAAACAATGGCTTTCGTAGTCATTTTCTCTTGAACAAAAGGTCACAAATACAAATTGAGCACTCTTTAAGGAAGAGGAGCTTTGATGAAAATTTGAAGGAATTGTATTCAACTTCCGATAAATTGGCAGACAAAGTGTTTGTTTACAAAAGCAGACCAAAAGCAGGACTGGTAGCGGGTCACTTTTTAGTGGCTTGGTCACTATTTTCAAGGCAGTCACTAAAAAGTCACTATTTTCACCGAAAAGTCACTAACTCAAAAAGTCACACTTTTCAAAAAGTCACATTTTTCAAAAAATTGGTCACTAAAGTCACTTGTTTACAGTAATCGTGTCTACCACTAAATATTTTGGCAAAACAAAAAAAGATTGACTTTGGCAACACGTCATGTTTCAACACTGGCTGACAAATTTTATTCTAGAATGAGTACTGTGATGTACGCTCAGAACAAAATCTAAACTCACTCGTTTAAAGTTCACACTGAATTTATATTCGCCTGTTTGACGCATAGCTCCGTATAAACGGCAAATATACTTGCTTAGTATCAACTTGAAATATATGTGCGTAGTTTAAACACAGAGAACAGACATTGATGTCCATTTACCTTTTCTTGAAAAACGTGAGTAAAAGTTAATATGGGCAGCCGGTATAAGAAGCAAGTTCAGAGAAAAACAAACAAAACTTTTCAGGTTATGTGCTGGGCTTTTAATTGATTTACATTTACATGACAGTTATCGCACAACCGCAGCGCCGCCTACCAGGAGCATAACGACATGCATTGGAAATGTCGGTTTAAAGTTTTACACAAGTAGCAGACCGAAGATGAACGTCTGTTCTCTGTGGTTTAAACGAGATTTATTAGAAACCCAGAATAAATTGTTTTCCCGCCCTGGATTTGTTTTTGTTTTGTCAAACTAACCTAACAATAAATAAAACCGAACTTTCTTAAATCTCGGTGGGAATGAAAACCGATTGACCGTATAATCAAAAACATTCTGGTCGAGTGGATATTTTTCGGGTGGAAATAAGGAACTTGTGCAATGCCACATGCAGACATTTAAGCAACCGGAGCTCTTTTTCTTCGAGGTAATATTACATTTCATGTGACGTTCTACCAAGAAAAAAGAGAGATCCGATTTACTGTCATCGATGGTAACAGATGGTGGTTACAAATCACTTTTTCTAAAACGGCAAAATTGAGGACAAAATTCGCTAGATATATGCCCCGAAAGCGCATTGATTGTTGGAAAAAAAAATATCACCCCGAACACAACAAGCAATTTTGATATCATAAAATGACAACATGATTGCGCTCAAGGAGGGACAATACTGCTATGTAGAATTCTCTCACACAACTTAGACTAAAGCTTGTAGTACACTGTTTGTGCAATAGCCAAATATTTGTCATAGGCAGATAGGCATCTGACAAACATCTATGATATCTGTCAGCTGTCTAGCTGCCTATGCCAAATATTTGGCTATTGGACAAACAGTGTACTACAAGCTTAAGTTTAAACTTTATGAAACGTTAGTATAGTTTTTATTCTAAAGCTTGCTTCAGATAGAATTGGAATAAAAACAATCGCCTGTATTTCAGTTATTTATTATTGAACTCAAGATCTTTTTTTATACAAATGTTGCGTTTTTTTTTTTATTTTAAAAAAAAATATAGAAAAAAATTTTTGGTGGGGGTTTGGAGGAATTCTTTTCTGTAACACGGCTCATTAGGCGGCGCACACCTTCTTCGTCCATCGTTTTAGCTATCTTATTCCACCAGGTCTTCATCTGATTGATGTCTTTGACAACCTTTCCCTTTGCCTTGAGTCTCCTCTTCATGAATGCCCAGTATTTCTCAATAGGGCGGAACTGGGGGCAGTTGGGTGGGTTAAGGTTTTTCGGAACAACCTGGACCCCTTTCTCTGCATACCATTCTTGAACGACTTTGCTGTAATGACAGCTTGCCAAATCTGGCCAAAACATTACGGGATGGTCGTGGGATCGAATGAACGGCAAAATTCGTTTTTAGAGACACTCTTTTTGGCATAGTTCTGACGTCGTTGTCTTATTTGTAACGAAAACTTTCGTTTTTTTGCCACAGCTGCAAATGCCCTGCCAAATCATGAATTTTCGTGCAAATTTGTCGGCAAAAAAAAAATTAAATTTGGCTGGAACATCCCCCCGAGCCGTTGCCAAGTAAAATTTTTGACCTGGGATTTGCCCGAAGTCAGCCTTGACATAGGTTTTTTTCCCTTCTTTCGGCTTCCATGTTTGTTTTTTTAAAAGTACAGGCGGTTTGGGGGATGTCAAAAATACAAACGGGAAGATGCCAAAATTCCCCGAGCGGGGGGGGCCAAAAACTTCAAAAACCGCACCGCGGGGGGGTGCGAAAAAGGGCAAAATTTTTTTTCAATTTATAAGGGATAAAACTTTAAAATTTTTTTTTTATATTTTTATAGGGGGGGTGTTTACTTTTTTTTCCCTCTTGGTTTTTTTTTTTTTTTTTTTCTGTTTGGTTCATATAACAAAAAAAAGGGAAAAAATGGGGGGGGGGGGGGGATTGTTGGGTAGTGAATATTATTTGGTGGCTGGTGGTGGTGGTATTATTGTTGCGGCGGTTGTGACGGATGCTCTAAGGCCTTGTATAATGTTTTAAAGCTGCCAAAACAACAATGTTCAAACAGTTGATGACCTTTATAATGCAATATGCTTTGAATTTATTCTTCCATTCATTAAAAATAAGGATCACAAAATCAACGTTCTCATATTTTCCAAAAAATGCCGGCGTCGGTGGTGTAGTGGTAAGCGTGACTGCTACTTGGTACCCCAGTGGGTCTGGGTTCAATCCCAGTCGACGTCGGTGGTTTTTCTGAGGCGAAAAAATCTGGTCACGTCTTCCTTCGGAAGGGAAGTAAAGCCGTTGGTCCCGGCTCATATTCATGAGTCGTTAGGTAGGGTCCAGATGGTGGAGTCGTCTTCCTGGCGTCGGTGATTGTCACCATGTGAGGAAATAGGCCGACGTAAAATAACGAAGAAAAAAAAAAAAATTTTCCAAAACAGTTGAAAACAATTTGCACAATTTGTCTCTAATTCCAATCGCTAAAAATAGCATTGTTCCTAAATCCGTTCATTTGTGTTCCTAATTACAATCACCCTTAGTTAATCGGATATGAAATTGTTTATGATAAAATAACGTTTTATATTTTATATTTTCTTAGAAGTGAATTTTAATGAAGAAATAGTTTCAGCATTAAACCAATTTAACAAGCATAAGCATATCTCTTTGAGACAGATTCATTCAAAAATTATATGCTTCTTAAGAAAGCATAAATAATTTTTCGGGCCTCAAATGGTGAGTTGGCAACTTCGAAGGAGGGTGCAACCGGCTTCTGCTCTTGATCATGCTTCAAATGGTTTCAACCAAACCACATGTACAGAGAGTCTTCCGATTGCTGCTTATTATAATGATTATCTAATGCTCAATCTCAACATCATAATCTATATTTTGATGAAATCGTATCAGCACGAATAGTTTCGCATTCTATACCCCAGTTGATTTACAGCGCTCGTAATTATTATCCTTGATTGTTGCAGAGCTAGTCCCGACCCGCGCCAGCCAACCAGTTTCCACGACGCATGGATTTATGTCGCCACTAAAGCTTGTTGTCCCGAATGGATCACTTTCCAAGCGGAAGCCAGGAGAAGCTTCGTTGAACCTTTTCTTTCGGAAGGTAGGTCCCTGGTCTCTAATGAAAATCTAGAAATACCAAGACAACTGTCTTAGATTCATTCTCTAAAACATTCTGGGTCTTTGTTTAGTCAGCCCCTTTGAGAGACTTTTCCTTTTCCTTTTTGCAGTACTACGCAATGGCAGCTTTGCGCATGACCCATCTCTGCAAATATTTGAAACTACTGTCGGAGGACATAATCAAAAAGATCTGGACAATCTTCGAGACCTCAATCGTCAACAGCTCGAAGGAACTGATGCGCGATCGTCATCTGGATCAGATGGTGATGTGTTCGATCTATCTGTTTTCCAGATTCAAGAACATGAAGCACAAATTTGCCGACATTATGAAGGGTTACCGCACCCTACCGCAGTCGTACAGTCATGTGTACCGGAGCGTGTTTATTTCCCGTTTATCGGTTGATGAGCAGAAACAGTTGCAGCAGCAACAGCAGCAAAAACAACAACAATCGCAATACGGGACTAATGGCAATAAGGAAGGAGATGAAAGCTCCCCTCGGGTGCAGCCCAGTGATATGGCCGGTGTTTCCGTGCAGCATGGCGGCGAAGAGCGAGGTGACATCATCCTTTTCTACAACACAGAGTACATCAATGCGATGCACAATTTTATCATTCAATTTGGAAATGAGGATGAGGTAAGCCAAGCTGTGGTATTTTTGGTGTAAATCAAAACTCTCTAAACCGTTGCTTCTTGTTACAGACATCCCTAATCCTGTCCCCCATTCCGAGAGCAACAAACCGGAGCGTACTGTTGTCACCGAAACAGGTAGATGGGCGAATTTCGCTGTACGTCACCCCGATGGACCGAAGCTACGATCATCTGAAGGAGTCGCCCAATACGCGCACCTTCCATTTCGATCGCAGTCCTGCAAAGGTAAGTCTTCAAAATCACAAATTTCTTAAATAATCATTTACGGTTCCTTCTTTATAGGATCTACAGGAAATTAACCGTATCGTGAGCAGTGCCCCGGTCAGCTCTTGCAAACGTAGCCTCAGCAACCCGGACTCGTACGAACAGCGTTCGATGAAAACCAAAAAATGGGACCGGCTCATCTCGGATCGTCAGCAACAGGAAAGCAATGGCAATCCCAAGTAGGGGGCTCGACGCTTAGAGCAAACGCAACGGTGTAGTAGAATCACGTTTTCAAGTTTTTAATATTCATCAATTGCACATTTTAACTGATTTTTTTTATACAACCACAAATATTTTATTGTTTTACCCCAAAAGCGGTATACAGTTGAGACTTAAAAACTTAAAATTTCGTCCGGTGAACAGAAATGCCGCAGTACGTCGCTGCACAAATTCGCATTCGATAGTGGGAACTGAATAAACTAAACATAAATCACCATTTACAAGGCCTAGTGATCTCAAAATCGGGTCGTTGAATATTTAATAACCTTTAGCTATATTTATTTATTTAAACTCAACGAGAGCGAACATATTTGTTAGTTAAAATTGTTTAATCATATTATCGTGGAACGTTGACTCGTTTGTAACACCCACCCGGCGCCATGGTACACCGTGTCCAGGGTTGAGATTCCGTCTACCATTACACTCTATATTTATATCCGGCACCAACCAATTTGAAATATTTCCGAGCGGACCTGCACACTTTTCCCACCTCTTTTCCGTTGATAAATGAACTATGAGGATAAACAAAAACTAGTTTGAAAACTATTTCACCAAATGCAAAATTGAATTAAATAGTCCATTTTTGTTCTCGGTATCGAATGCGAATGGGGTGCAAAAGTTCGAAAATTGAAATAAACTGCTTGATCGTGATTGGCTTAATTATTTGAAATGAGCATACAATAGACCCTAGTTAATATATTATTACCACTATTATATAATCAGATTGCAAGCATATACCTATTCATATATTTCAACGATATTAAAATAAATATTGGTGTAACCACCAGCGGTATTGATTTGTATTTACTATTGAGGAATCCACGTGGGAAGGTAAAGTGAGGATAAACAACGCAGTTGCTCGAATTGAACTAACGTTTTTGAATTGTAAGGAATTCGTTAGTATCATCAACTGGAAACTAGATGTTGTTTCTTTTCCTCTCATTTGTTCCGAAATTCAAATTCCTGAGGCACACCGGTAGGATGAAAATGTTTTGGAATGGTGATACTGAGGCTTCGAGATGCGTACGCGTCGATGCTAGAGGGCACGGAACAGAACGCGAGATAGAACGGATGGTGCTTGTTAAGTGTAATTTTAGTCAGCAATTAGGAATCTATCCCTCGGCAACTTGCATAGTTTATTTAGGTTTATTTATTTAGTCAGCATCAACAGGCTTAGTGAAGCCCCAATGGTGGTATTAAAAATATGACATGTACAATAAACTTAAACTTAAACATCAAACCACAACACACTTGTTCATAATGATCTACATCCCAGAAAAATATGACGTGAAGCGTCTGCGCAGAGTTTGCCGAGGGACATGGTAGTCGAACATTGTCGAGACTCTATTAAAAACTCGCTGCAGTCCTCCGATCATGCTATAATTGTTTCGGCGAATTGGCATACTCAGCATTACGCTGTTGCGCAATGTCCCTGGTTAAACGTTAATATTAATCTGCTTCAGGATGGCGCTGCAATCGATTCGGCCTTGTAAAATGTCTGCAACAAAGAGAGCCCTAGATGTGTTACGACGAAACCGAAGCGGTGCAAGATCGATCAACTCTCGTAACTCGGCATACGGAACGGGTCTCTCCAAGGCAACCTTCTCAAAGCGACGCGTAAAAACCTGCGTTGAACAGATTCGACTCTATTTGCGCCATTAATATAGCTCGGATTCCAGACGGCAGAGTAATACGTGGTAATACTCCAGAATCGATCGCACCAAGGAGTAATAAAGGGACTTCAAGCAGTAAATATCGGAGAAGTCTTAAGCCATCCGAAAAATAAAGCCTAAAGCTCTTGACGCCTTGTCCACGATGTACGAGATGTGAAGCTTGTACGTCAACTGAGAATCCAGCATAAGTCCTAGAACTTTTACGTAAGTCGCACGTTTGATTACCATGCCTTGAAGCTTATAGTCAAAGTGAATCAAGTCCTTTTTTCTGGAGAAAGTGATCACCGAATACTTCTCCGGATTAACCACCATACGGTTGAGGCTGCACCAGTGAGCAAAGATTTGTAGCTGCTGTTGTAGGAGGTGACAATCGTTGATAGACTGGATTCGTAAAAAGATCTTCAGGTCATCAGCATACGAAAGACGGGGGCCTACGAGGGCTAGGTTCACATCCTTGAATTACAGCAAGAAGATCAGCGGCCGTAAATGGCTCCCTTGAGGTATTCCTGAAGTAGCTGGAAAAACGTCGGACATGCAATCTGTCACCAGACGACCAGTGAGATACGACCGAAATCATTGTAAGATACTTCCATTAACTCCAGACTTATGTACCCACGTAACCAATATGCAGTTTCCAAATGTCTTTACAGCAGCCTATCAAGCATTTAAGTCACCTTAAATGCAACATTAATGCCGCTTTTGGCCCCATATATGGCTGCCTTACTGCAATGCTTCATCAATGCTATTTTGCATTCGGCTACAAGCATTTAAATAGCATTTGCAATCCAACTTTACAACAGATAGCATTCAAGATGCTGATATAAGGCTAATATAATTGATATGAATATACTAATGCTTATTGGTTACCTGGGTAGTTTTGCGATAGCGATGTCGTGGTTGAGCTTGTCAAAAGCAGCTGAAAGGTCTGTATAGATGACGTCCGTTTGCGCCCTTTCAGCCATAGTTTCCGTAATAAACGAAGTGAGACACAACAGATTTGTGGTAGTGGAACGGCCGACCATGAACCCGTGTTGATCTTCACTTAACTTACGTCAATGGCGTATACCGCGCTCAAATACGAAATGCCTCGGTAATTATCCACATCTCGTTTTGTTCCCTTCTTGTGAACTGGAAACAAGTGAGCAACCTTCCAACAGCAGGGAAATATGCCACTTGATGTGGGAATCCGGAACAGACGATGCAAGGGGGCCATTGGGACGTGATTTCAGCTTTCTTTGGACATTTTGTTGGTATCGAGAGTAGCATAGACGACTAACCCGCTTGAACTCGTAATTGAGCCTCACGTAGAAATGTTTCAAGGGAAGCGTGCGATATTTAGTGTTTCTTCTTAGTGCTGCTCTCTTGGTCAATGATGGAATTTTCTATATCCTAATCAAAAAACTCCCTGAGAGTATTTTGTCTTTCTTGGTAAAACTATTTAACAGATGTTTTCATCTGGCATACTTTCCAGATAAATGGAAAAATGCAAAAGTCGTACCTATTTTGAAGCCAGACAAAAATCCGGCTGAAGCTTCTAGCTACCGACCAATCAGTTTGCTTTCTTCAATAAGTAAGCTTTTTGAAAAAATAATTTTGAATAGAATGATGCTTCACATCAATACAAACTCATTTTTTGCTGATGAACAGTTTGGATTCCGCCATGGGCATTCAACTACGCATCAACTTTTGAGAGTTACAAATTTAATTCGTTCAAACAAAGCTGAAGGCTGCTCCACTGGAGTTGCTCTTCTAGACATAGAAAAAGCATTCGACAGTGTTTGGCATGAAGGTTTGATTGCGAAACTGAAAAAGTTCAATTTTCCGCTTTATATCATGAAATTAGTTCAAAACTACTTAACTGATAGAACTTTGCAAGTAAATTATCAGAATTCTAAATCTGATCAATTGCCTGTTAGAGCTGGTGTTCCTCAAGGTAGCATTCTTGGCCCAATACTTTAAAACATTTTCACTTCAGATCTCCCTGATTTACCTCAGGGCTGTCAAAAATCTTGCTTTGCTGATGACACAGACATTTCCGCTAAAGGAAAAAGTCTTTGTGTTATATCCAGGAGGCTACAAAAAAGCATGGACATTTTTACAGATTATTTTCAAAAATGGAAGATTTCTCCTAATGCTTCCAAAACTCAACTTATAATATTCCCACACAAGCCTAGAGCTGCATTTTGGAAACCAAGTAATAGTCATATGGTCACTATGAACGGGGTTTCAATTTCTTGGTCAAATCAAGTAAAACATCTTGGACTGATACTTGATCAAAAATTAACTTTTAAAGTTCACATTGAGGGCATTCAAGCCAAATGTAATAAATATATAAAATGTTTATATCCTCTTATAAACAGAAAATCCAAACTTTGTTTGAAGAACAAACTTCTAATTTTCAAACAAATTTTTAGACCGGCCATGCTTTATGCTGTGCCAATATGGTCTAGTTGTTGTGCTACTAGGAAAAAAGCATTTCAAAGGATTCAGAACTAAGTTCTGAAAATGATTTTGAAGCTCTAGAAGAAATGTCCAACAAAATAATTCATAATTTTAGACAAAAATCATTGCAGTCTTCAATTGCAATGATCAATTCTCTCTATAGATAAGAACTAGTTTTTAGAAATCAAGAATAATTCTTACACGCAGGCAAAAAAAAACCCTGTTAAAAATACTGAATAGACAAGGTAAAAATAAGATTAACACAATTAGATATAAATGATAGCATATAAGGTTGAAAAGTTAATTATTTAGTAGGAGCACCTAGGATAATATATGAATGTAAAATAATGTAAAAATTTGGAATAAATGAAGAGTTAAAAAAAAAAACTCGTAATTGAGCCTCACGTAGAAATGTTTCAAGGGAAGCGTGCAATATTTAGTTTATCTTCTTAGGGCATCTTCAGCGGCAGTCTATTTTTAGATCAACTTTATACTTGATTTGCATCAGCAAAACTTGAATAGAACTAGCTAATATAGACCAACTTTGCATTCCCTGCACTGGTGTTGTATTTCTTGTTGTTAAACCCGCCAACACCTGTCATCCTGTCGATCACTCAACATCAGAGATCAGAAGTTTTTTTTTTTCAGAGATCGCAGATTTTTCACAAATATTTTGCGATTGATTGGTTTGACCAAATTCATAATTTTTAATGCCCTGTAGTGCGTCGTTAGCCTACGACAAGGAACACTTGTTCTTTCGTTTGGTTGAAGGTGAGTGTGTGAATGCATGCATTTCATTAAAACGATATTAGAAAATGCTGATTTGTTGTTTGGCAGTGGATAAACAAGAGTCGAAACGGAGAGAGTCACGTCCTGGATGACGCCCACCGTAATTTCCGTTCCGGTCATCAGAAGCTGTTCCAGGACTACTTTAGCGACACGCAAACTTACAACGAGAAGCAGTTTCTGCGTTTTCGCATGCCAAGGGAAGTGTTCCTGGACATTATGCGACAACTAGAGTCAACTAGAGGCTTCTCCAAAATTTATCTGTATGAGCTATTTGCAAGTGCTTATTATGACCAATCTATCACTAAACCGATTGTTTACGTTGAAGACTTCATTACTTTTCATTTCCCAACAATCGAAATACTATTCGGAATCTCGGTACCTCTGCATTTCGATCTAGTTAGCGTCTTCCGGAAAATGCAGTGGCTGTAGAAAAAAAATTTGGACAAGCATTCGTTATTTAGGAATGAAACGAAAATGCAATTCACTAGCACCGGGAGAAACTTGAGGCAATTATCAGCATCCGAGGCGAGCAACGCAACTTTTTGTCCGCCGCCAGCATCACATGCAGCAAACACGGTTACTTTTCGGCTCTCAAATATACTCAATAAAATCGAGTTATTGTTTAGAAAAGCTGAAATTTTACTCAATAATTGGTATTATCATGTAGCGTGTAGTGTTTTGGAACGGCATTTTTCTTGTTCCAAATTGCTGCAGGAATAGATCAAAACATATACCAGTTTTAAAATGATGCAAAATAGATCCAGTATAAAACAAAATTTACAACACCGGTGCAGTGATGTTTTTGCGTTTGGTCTAAAAAAATAAATCCATTCCACGATTTGGATCGCCGTTGAAGATGCCCTTAGTGCTGCTCTCTTGGTCAATTTAAGCTTTTTTAGTTCCTTTGTCTGAAGAGAGTCTTTCTGGCGAATAGTTTTCGGCACATGCCTGTCAATGACGTATGCCAAGACCAGAATTGTATCCCAGTCTATGTTGGCCAGCACCTCAGTTTATACGATGGTCAGCTTTCCGGAAATCATACGACACGGGCTCTGGAAAGACAGCATAGTTGTTATCCAGAGTTTCAGGAATGGGGACGACTAGAGGTGGGTGAAGTTGAAAAAACTACAAGGTACAGCCCAATGGGGTTGTGCGCAAAGGTGACGTAGGACTACGCAGCAATCTAATTCCCATACACGTCAGGGCCATCCGCCAATTGATTTGAGTCAGTCCTGAAAAGGGCCAAGAAAATTCTATTGTACACTCTTTAGAAAGCATTTGGTGGGCCACTATCTCTAACGCGTAGAAGATAGTTATGGATCTGTTGGTTCATTGGTTGTTCAACGCGCTTTGCCATTAACTCCGGGACGCGGCGTTTAAAGCAATGCCATGTTCAGCCGGCGCGCGGTAATTGAAATTAATTTCAAACAGCACAAGAGAAAATATCAACCAAATAAACTCTTTAATTGGCAAACTAATTTGGTCGTCCTAAAAATTTAGTTGACGGGGGAGAAATAGTTCGCGATTGAACTTGGGCTCTCTCTCTTGGTTCATGTCACGGGATGATTGACCCTTGACTCGTTGTCACGGGCGGCCTTTTCCCGCCAACTTGTAGGCTTCAGCAGCCATGTTTCTCGCAGCGAGGTTGACGGCAGCATCGGCAACAACAGCCAACTGCTCCAACGCCTCTCTGGGCAACGACTGCTCGTCAGTGCTGCCACCAACTACGATCCAACTGCAAATCCTACTCTGCACAGCTCCACGACCGCCGGAAAACTAAATCAAAATGCGAAGGTGTACCCCTTATATAACATTCATGGCTGCCTAGGAGACGTTCCTTACTTAAATATGATGTCTGCGCGGGGAAAGTACTGTGTATTTGGTAAACTTACTATGAAAAATCGATATTATAAGACATCACTTCATATTTGCGTTAATTTTATTAGTTGCATGTTAAACATCAACAGTTTTAAATATTGAAATCGAAGCGTAGAAAACGTTCCGATCGATTGGTGCAAACATTTTGGAAATCGATCGTGAAATTACTTAGTTATTAACGTTCAAAACCTATATATTTTTCGTGACGCTCCAAATTTTCACAATTCGAACGTGTACCCCAGTATTGAAAACACAGACGTAGTCCTAAAAAAAATGAAAAGGCATCATAAACTCGACAAAGATTTTTAATTAGGGCCTTACTTTTTTTGGAGGCAGCAAACGGCAAACAAAGAAATCTTTCATCATGTTCTACGTAGATGATATGCTGATTGTGACGACTAAGATAGATTCGTCCGGGTTCGGAATTTTTTTGCAGCGCAACTTCAAAATCACGTGCCTTGGAGCTGTATCGCACTACCTGGGTATCCACATTCAGAGGACGCAAAGTGGCAAACTGTTGCTTAATCAAAGCGAAGGATGCCAGCTAAGTTTGGACAAGATAAAGCGAAGCCGTCTAACATCAAGATGAACCCCGGATATCCGAATCTACAGCAACTGGAGAAGGACTCGATGCCTCGGAACGCGGAATTTCAAAACTTAGGTGCTTTAATGTACATTGGAGCGAATACGAGGCCCGATATGGTTAGTCAACTCACTGAAGCCGACTGAACAGAAGCCAAACGAACGCTGCGGTATCTCCACACAACCGCGGACTTGAAGCTAAAGCTGGGAGATGAAGGACCACTTGAAGCGCATGTGGATGCCGATTAGGCAAGTGATTGCGTGTATCGGAAGCAACACTGGATTTGTGTTCCAAATTGGTGGATCTATCAGCTAGACAGCTAGGAAGCAACAATGTGTCACACTCTCGTCAACCGACGCGGAATATGTCGCACTATCTGAAGCTAGCCGTCAGTTGCTTTGGATTCTGAACCTAATGAACGATGTAGGGGAAATCGTTGGCAAACCCATCACGCTACGGGAGGATAACCATAGTTGCATTGCCATGCTGCGGACTGAGAAGGAAAAAGCCGAACAAAGCACATCGACACACGGTACAATTTCGTCAAAGATCAGGGGTGGCATTACGTAAATCGAAACGAACGACTTTTTGTACGACCGCTTGTGAAAAAAAGTTCTTCGTTTCGAGATCCGCAATACGGCTCCAGGTAAGAACCGGCAATATGAATATTGTTTATTGTCCCACAGAGCTGCGTGTGTGTGAGTGTTATTTTCGGAGGGGCTTTAACCTATTGGACATTCGTCCCTCCCACGGAGCTGATGATTGCTGACGTACTCAGGAAGCCGTTAGCAAGAGTCAAACTGGAACAGTTGCGGAAGAAGATTGGCCTCGAGCGCATCAAGCTTGAGGATTGAAGGTGAAAACGAAGCAACTCGACCAAAGAGTCCAATCGTAGTAGCCTAGTAAAAGATAAGATTCACACGCAAATGAAAAATCACATAATTAGTGGAAAATATCCACTAGATATTCACTTAACTTCCATGTGATTCAGGAAGTGGAAAATGCTTCGCAAAATCAAGTGAATCCTATGTGTCAAGTGAAATGTAAATGATTGTAAAGTAGAATTTCTTTTTCTATGTGATGTTCATGTAAAAATCACTTACTCTAGTATTGGAAAACATCTACATGTGCTTCCAGTAGTAGCTATGTGAAATATTTGTTCACTGCAGTAACTGTTAATGTTAAACACTCTACAACTGCGGTTGCAATCCTTCTTTCCTCCAAGAGACACAAGCGCCATAGACCAGGACAGCGGAAGAAACAAACCATATCTCACGCTGGGAGAAGTTAAGGATGCTATCCAACACCGCAGAAATAATATCAGGATGATATCGGAGCTGAACTCATCAAGATGGGTCGGGAGAAGCTGTCCATCTGTCTGCATCCGCCGATAGTCCGAATCTGGGAAACCGGACAGCTATTTTGAAAAAAGGCCTCATAAACGTAGGAGATAATTTCATGCATGCGGGAATCTGAAGGGATATCGGCTTTTCGGACAAAATCATCAAGTATGAATGTTTTACATTTTTTATGTAGTTACTAGAATATTTACATAACTAAAGTCTCTAACGCTAATGGGTTACATAAGTTTATAGTATGATTGACTTAAAATGCTGCAAGAAAACATTATGCTCCCATATAGTAATATATTTTATGAAAACCCCTTAACTGAAAAATGGTGTATTTTTTTATGTTTAATTAACTAAGTGATTGCAATGAAATTAACAGTAAAATGAATCATCGGTCCTAGATCTCTTCTTACAATCGAAAATACAGGCGTAATTGGCGCAGCAATGCGCACACTCGCTTCAATACCCGACCATGGTTGCCAATGGTGACGGATGTCTCAAACGATTAGTGTTTATCGAAATTTTTAGGGCGCTGGAAATTATTATCGAACCTCTCGAAGACAGCATGAAAGAATATTCCGGTGGCGTCGTCGGAGAAGACAGTGAAAGTTACTTTCATTTGGCCGTAACGGGTCAACTGGAATCGGCCTATTTCCCGATGGGTCCGGACAGTGGCAGTTTATTTTGCCGATACGACATTGTGGCGGGTCCCGACTGGGAGCTGGTGTCCGGAATGCGTTCCGGTATAACGCAAAGTGCTAAGCCAGAGGGCGATTACAGGACCGTGGTGTTCAATATGCCGCTGGAATTTACGATGAAATCGACCAATCCGTACGGTTGGCCACAGATTGTGTTCAGTATGTATGGGACCAATTTGTGGAATGTTGAGACGAACCGAGGCTATGCAAGGATTCATTGTCCGTTGAGCGGGATGAAACGCACCGTACTGGCTCCGCTTTATGTACCGAAGTTTAGTAACATTTGGTCGGCGGCCATGAGCTGGATTACGGGCGTAAATCCAGAGATGCGCGATCCGAAGATTTTGGCCGATGGATCTAAACATAAGGGGCTGGCTTCGGAGAGTTACGGTGAACTGGTGATACGTTTGCAAGCGATTTCGCGAGGATGCAGCAAGATGGCGCTCGACTGGGGACAATCCTATGACTGAACTTAAAAACTATCTGGATTTTATATCTGTGCTAAGATCGTATGATTATATAAGTAAATTCATTCAAACATAACCTAAGCGAAATAAATGAGTGGTGTCATTTGGGTTAAAAGGCACACATAATCGAAAGAAACTTCTGTCAGATATGGGTCGGAACAAATTCTTCTTGGGTTGTGATAGGATCAGTCTTGTATCGCTTGACGACAATCGGCAGTTCGTCGTGCTTAATCTCCACTTTGGGCTTATTGGCCAGCTTGTAGTAGTCGCTCTTACCGCCTGTCTTCTCCACCAGCATGATGTTCTTGATTAAAATTTCATGGGAAACAGATTTGCACATATCGTACACTGTCAGTGCGGCAATGGAGGCCGCGGTTAGTGCTTCCATCTCGACTCCGGTCTTTCCGTCGCATTTCACCTTGGTTAGAATGTTCACCTCGTGCGTGCAAGCATTCAGGCTTGCCTCCACCTTGATCGAGGACAGTGGAATATTGTGGCACAAGGGAACCAGATCGGAGGTCTTCTTGGCCGCCACGATTCCCGCCATCTGAGCAATCGAGAGAACGTCACCCTTCTTCAGTTCGTTGCTTTCGATCAGGGAAGAGATCAGCGGACCGACGTAGATAGTGGCTTGTGCCTTGGCTTCCCGCTTGGTCGACTCCTTGTCGTCTACGTCGACCATCGTTGCCTTGCCGGTGCGTTCGTCCACATGGCTCAAAGAGGAGAAGTGACGCACACCCAGCGGATAATGACGGTGGCGGGTTGCCGATGAGATGAATGATGATGGGGAAACTGCGAATGAGACGAAATGTGAAGGTTCAGACATCTTTTCATATCGTACTTCAAGAGAAACAATGCAAATTATTTACGCCTATGGAGGAATCCAGGTAACGCAAAAGTGAGGTTAACGTCATAGATGGCGCTCTTTCAAAATGGTTTTTCGAGCTGTATAAGCAAAGTAGGTGATAAAAAGATAAGAAAATCGACGATACTGACCAATTCCATACAGTTTAAAACATAGCTAGAAAGTTATTATCAATTTCAGTTTTAGATACTACGATGTATAACCTCACTTTAGCTTAACTTGGATTTCTCAATACTATTCGTAGATGCTATAGTTGGATTTTATTCCAACACAAATTCGTCAAGTGAAACAATGATACGCTGTGTCGATTTGATTAGTTGACGTCACAGGAAGGTATTAATAACTCATTAAAACCGTCTGTTCTTCCTATTATCGTATTCAAATGAGTTCGTCACGTGCGCGTGTGTGTGTGATTTGTTTTCATATGATACGGTGCAAGCGATTCACATGTACATGCCATTAACCGCCTATCGAGACCGCGCGACACTCACTGCCCTCCGTTATTCACAAAACACAAAACACGTAATACCTGGTTAGAGGAGCATCCTATTAACACAAGACAACCACAACCCGCTCCAAGGCGATTAAAAACTAATGCATTCACTTTGCTTACCGGTGTGCTCAACCGACCTTGTTCGTGTCTTCTTTGCTCTACTCTAGGATCGTGTTACACCCGGCCGTCCACGCTATCCCCCTATCAGTATCATGGGCCGATTCTCCATCTGCGAGAGGTTCAGCATACCTACGAACGAGCAAAACAAAAGGCACCACTGGAAAAACACCCACGCACTTGAACACTAACACATTCAACACTAACCTGCATGCTGTTTCTTCTTTCGCTTAACCGCAGCTGAAATCAAACAACGCAAATCGTCCTCGGAGCTTCCGGCCCGCAGGGCATCCCTCAGAGAAACTTCCGTATTGCCAAAGAGGCACACTTTTAAATTACCATCGGCTGTGATGCGCAACCTGTTACAGGTACCGCAGAAATGCTCCGTCATGGAAGTGATAAAACCGATCTGGCCACGGAAACCGGGAACACCATACGCTTTCGATGTATCATTGGGACCGTTTTCTAGCGCTTCGAACTGGGGATAGCGAGCTCGAATGATGGCCAATGCCTCGCGAAACGGAACCATCGCACTGGTGTCCCATCGATTTCCGGTAAATGGCATGTACTCTATGAATCGCACGTCTACGTGACGTTCTTCGGTCATCGCGACAAAGTCACACAGTTCGTCATCGTTGAATCCTAACGCACGCACGCACAAACACACAGAGGTCATCATATGTACGTGCTTTAGGGATTGTTGTTTTTTTCGGGAGTGGGAATATGGATAATAATACGTACCTTTCATTAAAACGCAATTCACTTTCGGCTTGTATCCTAGCTGAATGGCGAGATCAATTCCAGCCATGACTCGGTCCCATCCCTTGCGGCGTGAGATCTGTTCGTACTTGGCCGCCTTCAGAGTGTCCAAACTGATGTTCAGCGCATCGAGGCCGGCCCGCTGGAGGCCAACAAGCTGCCGGGTCAACATGAGGCCGTTTGTTGTAATGCCAACACTTTCCAATAGAGGAATACGCTTCAGTCGTTCGACAATTTCGGTTAGCTCTTTTCGCACCGTGGGTTCACCTCCGGTTAAACGGATTTTTCGTACGCCTTCCTGGACGAAGAGACTGGCTAGTCGGAGTACCTCGTCTTTAGTGAGTAGACTATCCTTGTGCGTTAGCTGTACACCTTCTGCGGGCATACAATACTTGCAGCGCAGATTGCACCTTTCCGTGAGCGATATTCGCAGATAACTGTGAAATCGGCCAAACTTGTCGGTCAGGGGTGAGCTAGATGTGTTTGAGGTTTCTGCCTGCTCGCTCTTGCTAGCCGTACCACCGCTGCTCGATGAGATCTGAAAATGGAGAAAATAACACAACACAACATAACATGCAGTTGCTGTATAGATATGGTTATCTGTTTGAGTAAGTTGTTCGGCACGGGTCTTCTTTCCGTTTTTGTTCGGTTATCCGCTACAGGGACGGTTGAAGGTGTTTGGAATACCGGAGGTGAGGCAGATGCGTATGCGTCATGGGTGGGTATTAATTACATAATATATTATATGCATTGACACCGGTAGGTTGATATGTGATAAGATGTACTACCTCGTGAATAATTCTTCCTGTACTATGCCCACAGATAACTATGCCTACGCCGGTATGCATTTTTGATAGCACGTAGGCATATGGTTGTTTACACAGTTGTGGAGACTGTTCAATAGGGGGTTTTAATTTTTAAAAAAACATGGTTTTTTCCATCTGTATCGATGATGGGCATTTTTCCTAGCACAAAAATATTTTTTATGAATCTTAACTATTTTTTCTCGATTTTTAAACAAGAAAAATCTTGCAGTTTCACAAAGTGACATTTATACAAAGTGACAGCACTTAATTTTCAGTAACGGGGGCTCCCATTATGCCATATATGTTCATACAGAGAGGAATTTGATGGTCAATTTTACCATTATTGGGGGTTACGATGACCATTGCAGTATAGTGATTTTGAACCGACTATGATCATGGTCAAAACTACCATTAAAAATAGTTGATGTAACATTTTCCATAATCTCGGAATAGTCCTTGTTACCATGATCATGATCAAAAATGCCATGAACGTGGTGAATTCGACCATTTTCATGGTTATTGAAACCATCATATGCGATAGTCATCCTGACCATGATTTATTTGTCGGTACAACGATGAAATTTTTCTCAGAGCACTTATGTATGCTAAAAATCAATGGTTGGTTTAGGTAGTCTGTTTTTTGTAGCGTGTTTCATGGTGAAATAGGATGGTGTTGTCTTGCAATCATTATTTTTTAAAATTGTTTTTTTTTCAATAGTTTCGCTTGTCAAAATTAAAAAATAAATTAAATGCCGGTATATTATTATATTTATTATCGAACAATGTTATAATCCACATACCCCTATAATACCCTATTACACAAGTTTACAAAATAAATCGAAAGTGATGAACTTTATAATTCGACCAATGTTTCTAATGTAAAATTTAATGCAGAATTCAAAAATGCCGTCAAAGAAAATTAAAGTAGAACAGTTTTATGAATAAAAGTTGATTTTTTAATAAATAAACAAAAACACATTTACTTAAAATGAAATATCTCCAACGCGTGTGATCCAATTTGAAATATTTTGTCATAAAATGAAGCAGAATTAAATTTAACACTGATCTTCTGAACATTGCAATATTCTAGGAGTTATAGTTTCGACGCTATTTATAAGTATATATAATTTTTTGCGATTTTTTTTGGAGATTTGTAAAAAAAAATTGTGCTTAACATATGATTATTACCAAAATAACGTCAAAAAAAATCTATTGGATGTCTAGCTTAAAGCCAAAGAAAAAACAAAGAAAATTAGCGCTCAATGGTGAAAATCCGTTGAAAAATGAGGAACTTATGGTGGTTTTTGGAAAAAGTGCAGAAATGCGGGAAAAAACAGAAATTCGAAAGAAATACGCCCACCGCCCCCCCCCCCTCTCTCTCTCTCTCTCTCTCTCTCTCTCTCACACACACACACACACACACACACACACACACACACACACACACACACACACACACACACACACACACACACCGTTTTTTTGTCATTCTTGTGCACTATAGGCAAATTTCTTCAAAATAAGTTTAATAAGCCTTAAAAATGATTCAAACTTGAGCTTCGTCGTTTATGCGTCGTTTTGGTCTCTCTAACTGGAAACCAACAGTAGTCACCCAGCATTGATTCGTCCCAAAAGCCTTGATATCGTCGTTCTATTTGCTTCATTTGTTGGTGGAATCGTTCACCGTGCTCATCACTTTCGTCGCCAAGATTCGGTGGGAAGAAATCCAAATGTGAGTGGAGGAAATGGATTTTCAATGACATGTTCAAACCAATAGTCATGAAGAGCAAGGAGTTATGAACCATGTACATGAAACATGGTTCATTTGATAAGTTATTCAATATTAACTATTTTCTTATAGTTTTCCAGCAAATTCTCAATAACTTCAACATGATCCGCACTTTTAGTGTTTCCTAGAAAATTCGTAACGACCAGTGAAATGATTTCCACGCTTTTTGCTCACCAGGAGCCAAAACTGCGGAAAAATGTTTGTCCTCAATCAATTTTTTTATTTGAGGACCTACGAAAACCCCCTTCCTTTATCTTTGCATCCGATATGTTTGGGAATACTGATTTCAGATATTCAAATGCAGGCCCATTCTTTTCCAACGCTTTTACAAAATTCTTGAAGAGTCCAAGTTTTATATGAAACGGTGGGAGAATAATTTGATCTTTATCCACGAGAGGAACACATTTCACGTTTTCTTTCCCAAGAGTCAAACGTGTCCTCTTTGGCCAGTCTTTTTGAACGTAATGCTCCTTACGTGCTCGGCTGTCCCATTTACAGAGAAAGTACATGTATTTTGCGTACCCCTGTTGTAACCCAGTCAACATCTCGGCAAAAACTAGCGTTATTTTGTTTGGAGATGTATTTAGCGAACTGTTCATCACGATTTCTGTAGTACGAAATTGTCACACCAGGCTCTAATACATTTCTTTCTTTTAAGCGTGATGCAAGCAGTTCAGATTTCTGTTTCGACAATTCGAAATCACGTACCAAATCATTGAGTTCTGCTTGGGAAAATAATGATGGTTTTGTTTCAAATTCTGTGTCGCTTTGATCTGCGTCCTCGTTAACCAGCTGGGCAGTATCTTCAAATGAAGACTCCTTTTTTCGTTTTGGGCAAATAAGGTACCGGTTTGAATTCGAATGTGGAGTTGGTTTTTCTACGGATTGCTCATCAGCATACTGCACCGACTTATGGCGGCCATGTTGTTGAACTTCGGTGAGGCAGAAATAACAATCCTTAGCATGGCAAAAAGGGTTCATTCCAAAAAAACTGGCTTATCAAAGGACAAATAGCGGCTTTACAGTGACAGAAATGAGAGTATATAACAAATTGGAATGGGACCAGTGGTAAGCCACACATACCTTTTACCTGCTATCCACCTAGCCAGGCATGTTTTGCACGAATTACACAGAACGTTAGGCATCCATGGTTTATCCAGATTCTCCGGAAACTTCAAAATAAAAACGGAACACAGAATGAAGAGAAGCAGTGCATTTAACCGGTGTCGTAAAAATGTAGACGCCACAGGCATAAAAAAAACTTTTGTAGATCATTTTTGCATTTGAATTCCCGTTTTGCAGCGCACATTTTTCTCACTCCGATAACTGAACAACGAACTGTCACAATTTGTTTTGTTTTGAAGGGTTACCAATAGCTATTAAAATTAGGTGCAGAATATCTTACCAAAAAATAGAAAGGAGGTAAACCCAATCTTGTGTCTGTGTGTGTGTGTGTGTGTGAGAGAGAGAGAGAGAGAGAGAGAGAGAGAAAGAGAGAGAGAGAGAGAGAGTGAGAGAGAGAGAGAGAAAGATGTGCGTATTTCTTTTTTTTCCTGCATTTCTGCACTTTTTCCAAAAACCAGCATAACTTCCTCATTTTTCAACGGATTTTCACCATTGAGCCCTTATTTTCTTCGTTTTTTTCTTCGGCTTTAAGCTACATATGCAATATATTTTTTTTTTGTTGACGTTATGTTGGTATTAATCATATGTTTAGCAAATTTTTTTTTATAAATCTCAAAAAAAAATCGCAAAAAATTATATATACTTATAAATAGCGTCGAAACTATTACTCCTAGAATAATACAATTGTTCAGAAGATCAGTGTTATAATTAATTCTGCTTCATTTGATGATATTTGAAATTGGATTACACGCGTTGGAGATGTTCCATTTTAAGTAAATGTGTTTTTGTTCATTTATTAAAAAATCAACTTTTATTCATATCTCAAAAACTGTTCTACTTTAAATTTTTTTGACGGCATTTTTGAATTCTGCATAAAATTTCACATTAGAAATGATGATCAGCTTACCGAGTTCATAAATGCTGTAAACTAGTGTATTTAAACAAATTTTTAGACCGGCCATGCTTTATCCTGGTCCAATATGGTCTAGTTGTTGTGCTACCAGGAAAAAAAAAACACTTCAAAGGATTCAGAACAGAGTTTTGAAGATGATTTTAAAGCTGCCTTCTTGGTACAGTACCAACGAAGTACATAGAATTTCGAATGTTGAGATTTTAGAACAAATGTCCAACAAAATAATTAATAATTTAAGACAAAAATCGTTACAATCTTCTTTTGCAATGATTAATTCCCTTTATGCTTCGTTAAAATTAATTTTAGTTTGTTTTTAGTTTTTAGATTATTATTGTTATACTGACACGCAGGAATAAAAACCTGTTTGAAATACTGAACTGCTAAGGCATGAACAATGTAAACAAAATTATGTACATATTTTAACAATTAAGGTTGATACGTTACGGTAGTAGTTGGAGCACCTAGATTAACATGAAATGTAAATATTAATCAATTTGGAACAAATAAAAAGCTAAAATAAATAACAGGAGTCCTAGCTTAAGGAGGAGTATTAGTGTATAGTAAGCCATGATAGTTATCGAGATAAACTTTTTTTCAGTTTCTGTTCACACGTCAACCGAACAAGTCGTTTAACTTTCTTCCAACTACAATAATTTCGTAACTTAATTCCGGTAATGATCTTAACAATGTTCAGCAAATTAGATTACTATCGAAGAAACTAACTAGTTACAGTTACTTACCAGAAGCATTGATACCACATTACTGCTATCCGCAATGTTTCACGCTTCGGTTTGGGACAATATTTACAAACAAATATCGGCCGCAACTTAGCTAAATCAGCCAGAAGTTGCCACGCCAGTCAAATACAAAGCATACGAAAAAAAAAAACGCAGCCGGTCAGTCGTTAATACATTACAAAAAAACATCTCTGTCCATGTAGTAGTGGCTATAAAATGCCAAAGCAATTTCACGAAATCCAGATTGATCCGGATACCGGCATGCGCACTACTGCACGCATACACTGATTAGGAATTTTTATTTTTGATTTCTTTTTCCACCCGGTATCGCTTTCCGAAAAACAATGTTGTTGGTATAAGTTCGTCGTTCTACACATGCGCATCGATTCAAAACATAAATATTGCATAAGTTGAATACGCAAGTCATCCCTCTCGTAGAACATGATTCAGCGCAACGGTGTGGAAAAATGATGAATTTGTTTAAAAAAAGGTTTATTTTTCAATGAGTGTTCTGTATAGCGGCCATTACATTTGTCAATAATTGTATGGTCAATGATATTGTCAATGTCATCAATGTATGAAGATTGAACATAATGTAATAATATTCATTTACATAAATATATACACTATTATATAAATATTTCATGGGAATGGGAGGGACCATCAGGGCGCCCAATTGAAGCACTCTAGAAGAGTGGGAATGCCAACTCCCCATTGCTAACAGTTTGTGAATTTAGGGCGGGCTCTTCTTCCCGTCCATTGGGGCATTCTCATGTTAGATAGCTCGCTCTTTTGACCAATTGTTCAATCGTGTTGTTGGAAGGAGATTCTTTTTATCCCTGTGGATACGTATAAGTGATGTTACCTATCGATCCACCCAATCCGTTTTTGGCCCTTCATACAATGGCATGATTAGGATAATCCGTGGTTATTAAAGCTTGATCAAGTCTAACAGAGAGGAGAGCCCGTTACTGTCGGACTTAGTTTCCGTGCTACAATGAGTGGTAGTACATATCATACATCATACATACAATCCTGGACCATGAATACTTTTTTGAAAACCGACAAAAATTTGTTCTACTAAAGGCTGAGAATTTCTTGCTAATGACTATTGTCAAACTCAAATTATGTTTTATAGGCTCCGCCTTCTGCGCTGTTTCAATTCTATAGTAGTATCCTGAAAGGTTTTCAATCACCGGAAACGCAACATTATTATTTGTCACATTAAAGCGAAAAACCATACAACGATCATTTCGTGCTACTTGGGTATAGAGTTAATTCTCTCCTAGAGGCCGGTAAAGCACTGCTTTATCGTTGCGTTATTTTATCACTACCTTTGTGAGGGTCCCATAGCATTGTTCGATTCCGGGCAATAAGAAAGGGAATGGAAGGCGATATTTATGAGGGCCTGTTCATAAACCACGAAGACTGATTTTTGATAATCTCAGACAAACCCCTCCCCCCTCGTAGGCTTTTCTACATACATTTTTTTTCGAAATTTTGTATGGAGCTTAGACTTTGGTTAAAGACAGCCCCCCTTACCCCCAGGAAAGTCTGGTTTATAAATAGCCCCTGATTGACAAATCGCCTCCAATGAATTTTTCAAATTTTTCATCAAGACTCACTCGTTAGCTGGCAGCAAAATTCTGATGTGTTTAACGTATTGGATACTAATTACACTTTATATTACCGCACTGTGTGTTGAAACTACTTGAACATGTTTTTATATAGCCGTAGGAATGCAAAGAGAAAGTCGACAAAGAGAGTCTCCCAATGTTACTTCGGACCTAATGCATTGTTTAGCTGGCTTTGGGCGATGACAACATTCTATTATACCTAAGGTGTCGAAGAAATGCTTTGTTTTGGGGGACACTTCATTCTTGTGATGTCTCGCTTCATTTCCAATATATATATTTTTTTGTATTGTTTCTGTATTATCGAGATTTTTAGCCTCGGGCTGCCCTAATAAATTTCGTACGGTTATTTTTTTTAACGACCTATTTGGGGTATCATCTAAACCATTAAAGAAATGGTTGGAGGATTTGTGATATCGTCCGTTTAAGGTAATTTTTTATCAGGGTGGTTCATCTCCCGTCGTAATTAGTGTCCGGGGGTGAGATTTGAACTCGTGACTTAGGCGTGAGAGGTATGGATGTTAACCACTACGCCGGGATCGCCCCCTAATCATTATTCTTTAAACGATCATGTATACCGTGTTGGCCTGAGCGACAGCAATCTCTGGGAGTGTGGACAAGGTCACCAGGTCTCTAATCACGTAATTTAGTCTTCTGTTGAGCATCGTAGTCAGATCTGATTACGGCTTGAGGTAGGCAACCTAATGTTGTAGATATTCTGGCTATACGTGATCTGGAGTTCATGAAACTCAATTATGTGTTTTTGACTAATAGTAGCCTTAGACAGTAGTTCCCTCTCGAAGGTAAAAATTTTCACCTTGCCAATGGTGAGAGTTCTTATCTCATGCTATAGACCTGCATGTGAGACCAAGAATTTGAAGAGAAATGTGGGAGAATCTGGAGAAGGCGTTCGAGGATTCCGGCCAAAATCAATCGTATTGGTCTCCTGCACAAGTTGGTGAAAACCGATTTGTTGAGCTCTTCATTAGTGTCCTAATACGTACATTGGATTGGACGTTGTTGTCCAAAGGTCCAAAGAAGAAAGAAGATGCCTTCTGTACCGTCCTCTCAACGTTAGAAGTCGGTTTCAGGATTCAGGCATGTCCGCGAACAAGGCTTCTATGTCGATTGAAGCTACAGGAACCACTGTACTCAAGGCTCAGGTGTGTCAGTAAGAAGGGTGCGAAATGGTGTTCAACAACGCTAGGTGTAAAGTGATCAACTCCAACGGCAGCCAGGTGGCATTCGGGTGCCACAAGGACGAGCTGAAAAAGCGCGTGCCAAGCGATGGCTTGTCAGTCCTACGATACATTCGACATTAGGAATCTCAGCACGGTGGTGCTGAAGAAGCTAGCGAACGGACTGGTGAGTGGTGTGACAAAGAACACGCGATCCCGCCATGAAAGTTATCTGGCGAGATTTGCAAAAACAAATTAAAAAACGCTTCTCTGCCCTGAGGAACAAACAATTTGAAAATAAGGTGTCAAAATTAGACCCGAGTTCCAAACCTTTTTGGAAACTCTCCAACATTTTGAAGAAACCTCAAAAGCCTATTCCAGCGCTCAAAGAAGATGATAAAATATTGTTAACAAATGTGGAAAAAGCTCAAAAACTTGCTAAGCAGTTTGATAGTTTCCATAATTTCAGTTTGGGTCTTACTTACTGAATATTTACTCTCCAGAAAATATTTTCGATGATTCTGGGGCACTGATTTGGATGAAGTAAGTTCAAAAATATGGAAGCTCCAGGTGATGATGGAATTTTCTATATACTCATCAAAAAACTCCCAGTGAGTACCTTGTCTTTCATGGTAAAATTATTTAATAAATGTTTTCATTTGGCATACTTTCCTGACAAATGGAAAAATTCCAAAGTTGTTCCAATTTTGAAGACCGAGAAAGATCCAGCTGAAGCTTCTAGCTACAGACCAATAAGTTTACTTCCTTCAATAAGTAAACTATTTGAAAAGATAATTTTGAATAGAATGATGCTTCACATCAATACAAACTCAATTTTTGCAGATGAGCAATTTGGATTTCGACATGGCCATTCAACAACTTATCAATTCTTAAGAGTTACTAATTTAATTCGTTCAAACAAATCTGAATTCCAAATCTGATCGACTACCTGTCAGAGCTGGAGTTCCTCAGGGTAGCATTCTTGGGCCGATATTATACAACATTTTTACTTCCGACCTCCCTGATTTGCCTCAGGGTTGCCAGAAATCCTTGTTTGCCGATGACATAGGCATTTCCGCTAAAGGAAGAAATCTTCGTGTCATTTGCAGGAGACTGCAAAAAAAAATTTAGACATTTTCTCCTCTTATTTACAGAAATGGAAGATGTCTCCCAACGCTTCCAAAACTCAACTTATAATATTCCCACATAAACCTAGAGTTTCCTTTTTGAAACCTAGTAGTAGTCACATAGTTACTATGAACGGTGTTCCAATTTCTTGGTCAAGTCAAGTGAAATCTGGTACTTGATTAAAAATTAAATTTTAAAGATCACATAGAAGGCATTCAAGCCAAATGTAATAAATATATAAAATTTTTGTATCCTCTTATAAACAGAAAATCCAAACTTTGTCTAAAGAACAAACTACTAATATTTAAACAAATTTTTAGACCGGCCATGCTTTATGCTGTTCCAATATGGTCTAGTTGTTGTGCTACCAGAAAAAAACACTTCAAACGATGAAGATGATTTTGAAGCTGCCTTCTTGGTACAGTACTAACGAAGTACATAGAATTTCGAATGTTGAGACTTTAGAGCAATAACAAAATAATTAATAATTTTAGACAAAAATCGTTGCAATCTTCCTTTGCAATGATTAATTCCCTTTATGCTTCGTTAAAATTAATTTGAGTTTGTTTTTAGTTTTAAGATTATGACACGTAAGAAAAAAAACCTGTTTAAAATACTGAACTGCTAAGGCATGCACCTCACAAAGTTAGTGATAAAATAACGCAACGATAAAGCAGTGCTTTATCGGCCTCTAGGAGCGAATAACCTCTAAACCCAAGTAGCACAATAAAAACAAAAAAAAAAACAAATTTTAAAAAAAAAGGTGGAAACGCAAGGGGAGTAGTGGGGGAAATAAAATAAAAAAAAAAAAAAAAAAATAAAAAATTAAAAAAAAAAAAAAAAAAAAAAAAAAAAAAAAAAAAAAAAAAGAGAGAGAAGAAGAAAAAAAAAAAATAAAAAAAAAAAAAAAAAAAAAATAAAAAAAATCTTTTTCTGCTCTCCCCCACACAACACAAAAAAACAAATCTTTTTATTCTACCAACAATAATAATATAGATAATAAAAATAAAAAACAAAAAATAATACTATAATAAAAAAAAAAAAAAAACCCGGATAAAAATAACCATACAATTACAATACAATAATATAAAATAATATTGAAATCTATTTCCGACCATGAATCTTATTGTTCATGAATCAGATAAAGGGAAAATGCATATTGTCATTACAATAGATCTACAATTCACTCCATATGCTAGGATTTTCAACAATTGTGAAACAATACAATTAATAGTAATCGACTCAAATTTGTTCGGAAAATAATGATTTTTTCTATAGTTAAGATACATAACAACCCCCCTTTTCTATTGTTGATGTCTCAGTTTACATTAGATTCTATTGTGGTAACAATAACTCCTCTTGTCATCTTATCGCTGTGAACAATACTATAAATTGTGCATACTATAAATTCTGTTGTATGGTTACAATACATTCAATACTAAATCTACACGGATAAAAATAATCATAACAATTGTATTTGAAAATCTTATAATTTTTTGCCATAACGACTTACAAATAATATCTAATCGATATGGTTATAAACTGTAAGGGAAGTTCCAATAAAAACTATAACGAAATTCTTATGGTGTTGATGCAACAGATCCAATAACGTTCATATGATGGCACATGATATTTATCATAACGAGGGATGAAAATCATAAGCTTGGCACATACTTTCTATGAAGAAGGAAATATGGTATTCATCAAAAAGATGGATACAAATCATTAGCTTGACACATACTTTCTATGTGGAAGGAAATGTGGTATTCATCAAAAGGAGGGATACAAATCATAAGCTTGACACATACTTTCTATACGGAAGGAAATATTGTATTCATCATAGTGACGGGATGAGTCCGAGTTGCAAAGTATGACAAATCGTGTCGAGAAGCAAACGATTTTTTAGGATTTAGTAAATATATTTAACTTTTTACACAATTTAAAAGATAAACTAGTTGCTTGTAAATGTGCGTGCTTTTCACTGCTAGTACGGTAGATAAATATTGTTTATTATTCTGAGCCAAAAGTGCTAAAACTAACTTTTCCGATTTTCTCCATTCTAGAATACATTCGCTTACTTCTCGACACGATTTATCACTCTACGCTAGTTCAATATTATGTGTCCTATTAGAATGATCAGAACTATCACTATCAGATTCAGAATGATAAGAATGATCACGAGATGAAAATGGCACAAAATGATTGGCCTATGGAACTTTGTTAACCAAACAATATAAACCACTTTCTTGCAAAGCAAAGACCCGTTAACCATCGAGTAGGAGAACATCTTGTTTGGACAATTGATTTGCGCTTTGGTTTACTGGTGTTAGGCCCGTTTCAGCTGTTGCACTAAATTTTATAAAGACTAAACTGAAGACAAGTTCGCAAGCATTATACACGCATATATTCTATAAACATGTATACTTATTATCTACTGTACATGACGTACTACTTAAGTAATTGAGGGCATTTAATTAAACATCCATAGTACTGAAATCCTGCTTCTTACGGATATACATCATACAACCTATTGTATGTGGCATGATTGGAGGTCCGTCATATATGAGAATTTTTTATTCGGGTAGTTACAGTTACTTGCCAGAAGCATTGATACTAGTGATCCTCATAGTAAGAGATATGCGGAAGCAGCCATTTTTGAGCCAATCGTGCAGCGAGAGCTGTCAAATCTGAGCCAATCGTGCATATTTTGCACTGCGGTAAGTGTTATCAGCCTATGTGAATAAAATAAACACTGTTGCCAAATCGTTGAATCGAATTTCTGCATATCTCTTGCAATGAGGATCACTAATTGATACCACATTACTGCTACCCGCACTGTTTCACGTTTCGGTTTGGGACAATATTTACAAACAAATATCGGCCGCAACTTGGCTAAATCAGCCAGAAGTTGCCACGCCAGTCAAATACAAAGCATACGAAAAAAAAAACGCAGCCGGTCAGTCGTTAATACATTGCAAACAAACATCTCTGTCCATGTAGTAGTGGCTATAAAATGCCAAAGCAATTTCACGAAATCCAGATTGATCCGGATACCGGCATGCGAACTACTTCACGCATACTCTGATTAGGAATTTTGATTTCTTTTTCCACCCGGTATCGCTTTCTGAAAAACAATGTTGTTGGTATAAGTTCATCATTCTACACATGCGCTTCGATTCAAAACATAAATATTGCATAAGTTGAATACGCAAGTCATCCCGCACGTAGAACATGATTCATCGCAACGGTGTGGAAAAATGATGAATTTGTTTAAAAAGGGTTTATTTTTCAATGCGTGTTCTGTATAGCGGCCATTGCATTTGTCAATAATTGTATGGTCAATGTTATCAATGTATGAAGAATGAACATAATGTAGTCACAATATAATCTTGTGTCTTCAATTCATTGACCAGTTTTCCCCTCTTTTTATTTATAAATATATTGACATGTATGATGATCGCTTATGATGGGAGGAATTTCGAAGTCGGAATAAATAGCGTAAGCTATTATTATCAGGGGTCATTTTCGTCGTTTTGGCGAAAAAAAAAATTCGAATAAAATCAATATAGAGGCTTTAAGTTGGTCTTGAACAACTTGTTTTAATTCAATATTTTCCGGCACCTAGGAATGCCGTGACCTAATGTTACGTGTACGCTACGCTGGCGCATCGCTCGACAAATTGGCCTGGTTCAGAACGAATGGAACAGAATTAAACAAGATTTGAGACCAATGGACAAGATAGCTCCTCATCGCGAGCATTTTCAGAGTTGCTTTTGAGGAACCTCGAGTAACTCACGTTGCTCAGCAAACGAGCACTGTCATTTGTTTTCTCTCGGTTTTTGCACAGCAGCTGTCAAACATACCGCACGCTATTGCATGAGCTCTCGTGTGTGAACAATTGGCCACAAGCCATTTTCAATATTTTTATTTTTCTCCCTTAAACTCCGACTTTGAAAATAGCCTATTTTTGCTCAAACTACATATGTATCTGATATGCTCGTACAGTTTGATATCGTATTTACTACTATTCGTGTGAGCTTTTTCGTTAAGAAGTTATTTCAATGTCACCAATCAAGTCATGCGTTGAATAAACCCATCAGTTTCGACTTGACCTGCTATTTTCTATTGCAGCATCATTCCGCCAGACGGTCAGACTATCAACTGGTGCTGTGGAACAAGTACAAGAGAAGGTCATTGGACTTCCGTAAAGCCGTCCGTATCACGAATAACATATAAAATAATC
The DNA here is from genome assembly GCA_024533555.2 of Aedes koreicus. Taxonomy (NCBI): domain Eukaryota; kingdom Metazoa; phylum Arthropoda; class Insecta; order Diptera; family Culicidae; genus Aedes; species Aedes koreicus. The sequence goes on from JAHHFK020001048.1 coordinate 191,594, forward strand.
CGAGAATCCTCATGGTCGTGGAATAGGGCTCGCCGTTGTTCCATCTTCTTCTGCCATTAGCAGAATGTCCACAATTTTTCCAAACAAATTGGAAGTCAAACTTTTTGAAACCCTGGCAACCGATAAGAAGCGACGTTCTGGCAGCACGGACGATGACAGCCAACTGTGCGCAATGCAGAATCCAGCTAGGCGATACGTTGACAGCCATCGGTACAATGACCATTGTACCTATAGTGCAAACGGATGAAGTGTGTGAACGTCGACGTGAATAAGCGATAATTATACGATTATTTCCAAGAATTATATATTGAAATCTTATTTGAATATATATAAATTTAGTTCGGTTGGGTAATTATACTTTTGAATTTATCATATTTAGTTTACTTTATTGATTTATAATCCTATTTTCTTAACGATAGAATTCGTTGCTAGTGTCGGACTACAACGTGCGCTCACTCATAGATTAATTGTAGAGCGAAGTGTGGTTAGGTATAGCCAGGTATATTTCATTAGTTAATGTTAATTACAATGAATATTTTCGCCCCAGGTGGCAACGACGGTGACCCCGTAGTGCGTGTTCGGTAGGCCTTGTCACGGGTTAGGTAGAACCAAATGTATATAAAAACACTATCACTATTTCTCCTGAAACTTACAATAAATTTGCTCAACCTTTTAGCTTTGAGCTGCTATCACTAACGCTGCTGAAGGATTTTTTACTTGCCCCAACAAGCGATGCAGATTGATTCAATTTTAAGCAATATTGAGTTACTCGCGAGTTACTCGGTGCATCAATACAACTCAAAGTATAGCTGTCTCACCCCTAGTTTGAGACTTATCTAGAAAACGCATAACCCAGATAAGTCATAAACATTTTAGAATTTTTGACAACGTTTGATAATTTTTAGTGCGCGATTTAAAAAAATTCTGATAAACATGTGTCTTCATGTACAAGTCTATGTGTCAGTGTGTGTGTGTTGTAGGTGGATGTGGTATGAAGGAAAAGAAAGCCTGAGGATATACATGTCGAAAAAAATATGGCGATACCTATACCCGTATACGCAACAGAGGAAGAAAATGGGCTAAGGCTTGCCCACAATATATACGTTTGCGTTCCGTTGACGTAAATTTGACAGAAAACCTACACTGATAAAAAAGCAATGATAATAATTGTCCCATCTATGATTTTTTGCAATATAATCAACAAATGATATCTATTTGACACCACTCATACTTCCTATGTGTACACATATCCACTATGTGTTGCCACACATACATTTCATTTGCTACTTAAACTTCATTTGTGTTTCTCAGAAGGTTCTGTTTATGTGTGAATAAATGAATATTATGTGGAATTTTACATGGATTTCTGCCAATAAATATGTGTGGATTATTTGCCGTATAGGAAAAACTGTCAAATTCAACGAAAATGTTTGCAATCATTGATACAACAGACCTTATTAAAGGCTTTTTTTTTTGTTGGGGCGTACAACCACAGCGTCCACTGAGTTGAACTTTTGTGGTACAATTAAAGGCTTAAATTTACATGAAATATTCTATGAACTTATGTTACATCTAGCATCTCATATATGTGTATTATGTAACGCAGAAAATTACATGATTCTTTCAAACTTTGTATGGTTGAAAAAATGATTCAAAATAAATTAATTAAAATTCTACGATGCATCTAGAAGTAAAAGTTGCTAAAATCCAGAAATAGCCGCCATCATGGTTGATATGCATCACCAATTCGCATTTTTGAATGCTTAAAATCTCATACAGAAACTTTAATCACTTGTATGCTTTAGTGCAGTATTTGATTGAAGTTCACTTGTGAAATCTCTGTTGACACGAAGATTTCGACAAAGATTTTTCACTAGGGGCTACCTCACAAACGTATACAAAGGCTGCTTCCGCGAATTTCTCGTCATTGAAAACTCGCCTAAACAATCCACCTCGGTCAAGAGGAAGAGTTCACCTATCTAATAGATTGGAGGCTTATTTGGGTAGCCTTTGTGCCACGAGAAATTTACGGAAGAAGCCATTGTTTACGTTTGTCAGTTAGGCCCTATGAAAAATCTTCGTCGATTGGTGCTTTCAATAATTCGAAATTCCAATATCAAATAAAATATCTTTTTTCTAACCAAATAAAACTTAAATCCATAGCAACGCCTGGTGAGCTTATACATAAATATGAGTGAAAAATGTTTTTATAGGTGTCTCCATTTGTATATCCAATTTGCAAATTGGAATCCATGGTATCAGACGACTTGTCCAAGGGGCTATTCATAGGAAACGTAGACTTTTCTAGGGGAGGGGGGTGGGGGTCTGTCCAAAGTCTACGCTCCATACAGAATTTCAAAAAATGTAAGGGAAAAAGTCTACGAGCGGGAAGGGGGCGGGGGTGTTTCTGAGATATTTAAAAATGAGTCACGTGGTTTATGAACAGGCCTCAACCAACGATTCCCCCGCAACAGCAACAACCGATCAGAATAGTAAACATGTCTGAGCATGTAGTGGCTAATTGTTTTTCGAAATGTCAATTATCGTCGGATCCGTTGCTAACCCCGCGTCTGCTGGCTTTTACCATTTATCAGGGGAATTTATCTTCTTTTTAGCATACTGTTAATTGACCGAGGAAACTTCAAATGCGGTTGTCGGAAATAGATAGGTAAATAATTCACTGTTTACCTGGCGGGCGCAGTCTTGCGCCTTGCAGCAGCGATGCCACAAATAGCGTTTTTGCACACGAAAAACGTAATTATTGTACTTAGTTCTAGCAATTGTTCGATAAGAAAATATACGGGATGTGTTACGGCATCGAAGCAAACATGGGTGGTCCTTTATTTTGTAAACAAAAAATGGTGATATGTGGCATTGCTGTTATCAACACCTCATATCAAATAATAGGATCCAGAGGTGTATACGAAATCGAAATATTTTTAGCTAACACTTGTGTTGGTTTTTTTTGAATGATAATTATTTCTGTTATTGAAGACAAAAAGAAGGACGTGCTAATCTTTTTTAAATGATTCGAAATCTTTACTCTAATTCGATTATTGATGATTGTTTGATGGTGACGTGCAACTACATTGTTATCATTTTATCATTCTTTTAAAGAAGAGTGTATCACATGCGATAATGGGCGGTCTAGAATAGATTAGACAACAACATTACTTTTTCGTAATAATATCACCTAAATAAGTAGCTATAAAATCACATGCCAAACAAATGTTCGGTCCAAGTCCTGCAGTGTCAGATATCATGTATCATTCAACTCAGCTCAATGAGATTGTAAGCTGTCGTTGTATGTTTAACCCTCTACGATTCACAACTGTGCCCGGCTCATATTGGACAATCTATTATTTAATAGCCAATAGAGGGAACGGCAGGAAAAATGCGAAAATGTATCAAAATTTTAGGTTTATTAGATCCTTTAAAACAAATTTACTAGTTGTGTCCTCTATTTTTATGATTTCAGATCCTTAAGCCGACACCGGAAGCTAGAACACGCTTGTATACGTAGCCCTGACCGATAACACCAGCAGATGGGTGGGGGGGACAAACCCCCGGGCCCCAAGGGGAAAGAACCGGGGGGGGGGGGGACACACCAGGCGGGAGGGGGGGGAAAAGAAGATGATTCGGGGCGAAAAAAAAAAAAAAAAAATCCCCCCAGCACATAATTTTTAAAAAAAAAATATAAAAAAAACCCCCCCCCCGGGGGGGGCGAAAGACACAAAACAAAAAAAAAACAAAACCAAACAAAAAACACAAAATTATTTGGAACCAGGCTAGAGCAGGACTCGAACCCTCACTTCATTGCAATCGCATGAAAGACACGGGTGACGCCGCTAAACGCTTGACCACGAAGCCAACTTTTGACCGCTCCGTAATCAGGTGGCGTATCATTCTAGCTCTGGAAGATGCGTGCAAGTCTTCATTGATGATTCTTCGATTCTTCGCTGCTTAGGACCATCCTGTAGATACTTTTTGATGCGATAAACTGTGGCCAAATGATATCCTACTACCTTGGTAATCTTGAAACTTGAAAACAAAAACAAATACACTGTCGACTGGAAAAAGTCTTTCGTTATACAAATTAACATAATACTAAGGTTTAAATAATTTCTCATTTTTTTTTCAGCGCACCCTGTACTTTTGTAGGTTCTGCTGTGAAGATGAGTTCAACTACTCATTGTTTTTTAGTATAGATGTGTCGATAGCCTGTTTTTATTACATTCTGAGAATTTTACACATTTCATTAACGTGAAAAATTAGGTTACTGAGATATAATTAACAAATCTCAAAGATTAAGTGACATTCTAACATTCATCTGTATCACACGTCACGAATTCAGGTGAAATCGATCTGATTGTCACTTTAACAGTTTTAGTGGAATTACGTCATAGTTTTTACAATTTTGATAATTCTTACCTCGTAAGTAATAACGAGACCTCTCGATCCACATGGCGCATATAATAAGCACAATTCCCACGAACCTAGAGTTACGTGATTTCCAGGTATGCAATACAAAAACAACATGGCGTACAAAAGCTTGCAAATGTGAGAATGCATTTAGCTTGTTTAATTAGGCAGCAAATTGCTCAATGCATTGGACGGTAATTTAATTTTGTGACATTTACTAATATTTTTTTTTTTCATAGTAGGCAAAATCAAAGGTAAAAAAACATAATGAATTTTAGTTATCGATTTTTTTTTTCTTCAATTTAATCAAACAGCAATTAGCACTTTCAATGAGGAAAATGAATTTTCCTTCTTATTTTATGAAATTATGAAGTATTAGTTTCTATACTTACGTCTCACTATTCTTTTTTTTTCTATCTCGTTTATTTGGGAGGCTCAATCGCGTTAGCTTTACGGAGCCGTTATTTTTTTAAATATTCAATGATTAAATACTACCTCTAGTAGGACTTTAGTAGGACTTTAGTAGGACCGTTTACTCGCGGTTTACCCGAGGTTAAAAGAGGTAATATTTTTTTTATGGATTGGGCAAAGGAAGATGGAAATGGAATTTTGTAATCTCACAAGTCATCGCCAACATTAGGACTTTGTGCGATATGGTCAGAGGTTACTTTTTGTCATCGGCTGTTTGTGGTGACCATAGGCCGACGATGCGATTCAAAGCACAAGGTCGTTGAAGCTCTAAAGAAACTGGATGTCTTCGAAAGAATATTTTCTGGTCTTTAGCATGAATACAAACTGTTAATAGACCTAGCATTTTCTAAAAAGGCTGAGCTACGCGCGAACAAAATTGGTACACTTGGTTAAGAAGCCGAAAGACTCTGCCGATGAAGTTTACCATGTGCATTCGTGGAATAGACACTGCTGTTACGGCTATTTTATTGTTTGTGATCTAAACAGAATAGCTTGAGGCTACGTTTACTCGAAGTAGATATTTACCCAAGATTAGACAGGGTAACATTTTTAAAGAAAATTATTAGCGGAGCACGGTTTATCTCTGCCATCAAATTTTCAATTTTAGCTGGAATTTTTCGTATTCCTTCTTAGAGTTAAAACATCAACAGTCCCATGGATTATGGTTGAACATGCGCACATAACCCATTACTCATTACTTACACTTTCTGTCATATTATTTCCTAGCAACAATACCAATACTGCCGTTCTACACATAACTGTCCCATGTTGCTTTTGGTCAGATTCTAGTTTTGCCTGTATATGCTTAGTTTTTTTATATAAACAATCGTATACAAAAAGAAAACTATATTGCTTGTTCTGAGTTCTTAACAAAAAAAATACCAAGTTTGATTGTCCCATGTTGAAATTCTAGGCATAACAGTCCCACTCATTCATCGAAAAATGATTGATTTAAGTTTACAACATTCTTCGAAGGAACAAATTGACACTTAGCATTTATAAGGGGTTTAGATGCAAACGTATACAATTACCTTGAATTACAAACGTTAACATTGAGCTTTTCCATATAATACACCATTTGCATTGAAAATGCAATGAAATGAAATGGAATTCGAGAAATTTGCACAAGAAGTCACTATTTACGTTTGCTACTTAGATTCTTATAAATGATATGAGCCGAATTATTCTGTTATATTAAAGCGTATACATTTGGGAAGTGTTTTTATAGAGTCAAAATTGATCTTATTATCATTTTGTTTTTATTTCTGTAAAAGTGTGCATAGAGATAAAAAATAATCAGAATCATGGTACGATATAAAAAATGATGCAAAGCTTCTATGGATCACATTCTTTCATCGTCGGCAAATTAGTGAAGAAACGCATCTTGATTTCATCAACAACAGGAATTATTGCGGACAACAACGATTTCTTACGTTGTTCCTGGATCCCTCGAGGAGCTCTCTGCCACTTTAAGTAATCGTTCAATGTAAAGTTATCTCCATCTATTTTTTTGCTTGTTAGATAACAGGTTGCAGTAGGTCAGCTGAGTGCCATCCACGGAGTCAGGGAAACCATTTTCGATTCGCCCTTTAGATAACTTAATCAGACGAATGTGCTCAATATATGGCTGAGGGCGTATTTGATTCAGCGTATATTGAGTAAATTCCACCTTGAAAAAATCTTTAACCTCCATGTCCACAACATCGACCTGTTTTTTCGCTTTCCCTATGGCGTTTTTGAAGTCCTCATAGTCTACAACAAGGTTATGGCGCATTGAACCTTCCACAGCGGCATGAAAGCTATCAGCCACCATAAAAGTATGCCCAGATTCGAAATACTTCAGTTCGATTTCCATCGTATTACCATCCATCTTGTTGATAAGAAGAACTAGATGCAAGAAAAAGTTCCAGTTCTTATTCTGCGCTGAACAGTTTTCGAGCCAAAAAGTTATCCTCCTGATGTGCCTACATTTTAGGATGATCTTATGGAAGCAACTAGCAATGTCAAAACTAGTACGACCGCTAAATGATTCGGGCCAAAGGTAAGCCGCAACTGGAAATTTTTTTGCATATGCTCCGACCGATGCGAGTGTTTGGTTAAAAGCCAAAATTAGCTGGGAAAACACTATGGTTTTGAGCCCTTCCAAGCGAGGAAATTGAATAACCTGCAAAACACATAATATTTAAACTTTGAATTAAGCAAAATGTTCATATTAGTAATTACCTTTTGAAGATCAACTGCCATTACCAAGTGACCTGCAGTAACTGAATCTCCATTGTTATGGCTGGCCCACAAATAATACGTTGCGGATGCGTTTGCGTTTGACAGTTTTCCCATAGGTTTTCTGTCGAATTTACGTCAACGCATCCGCAACGTATCAATTGTGGGCCAACCATTACGATATTCAATCCGTGCCTGCTTTGCATGTTCGAGATGCTGATTGTTGTTGCAACATATGGTACATTTATCAGTACATCCGGAACTTTTGTTCACATTTTTGTGGTGCTCTACGCTAACACAAACTTCGCACTGTTCGTGACCCAACTTAACAAATGATATGTTCATATCGTGGAGTTCTCGCGAGTAGAGCGGATAGCTAACATGTTTGGCAAGTGTGTTGTTATAATGACAGTGCATAGCATTTTGCGATAGATCTGATGACAAATATCTTGGATCTTCGAGGAGCGTCCCGTCTTCACTTCCCGAGGGAAGAGTGCATTTATACTATTGTTTCTTACGCAATTCGTTTGCGGGAGTGCGACGACTGCGTCGGTTAGTAGCAATAGCGGGATGTGCGTACTTTTGCATAATTTTTTTTTCGATTGTCTTCACTATGGTTCCAAAACGATTCGTTGATGCTTACTCTGTCATCTCGAGAAAAAAAGGTTGATGCATTTTTCCCTGCAATTACAGGTTTTTAGTATAGCTTCGTGCATTAACCTGCGCATCTTAGCATTATCTTCCCGTAAAATTTCTTTTTTCAGTTTGTTTTTGCGATTATTAAAGTTGACACAACTGTTCTCAGAAACTTTTACATTTTCTTCAATTGACTCGGTAAAATTTCCAGGAAATGAAATTATCGAATAACACTGGTTATAAAAACGCTTAAATTGTTCTTCGTTTCCTTTAAATTGCATTCCGGAAGTATCGGCCATTTTAACTAGTCCCAACCTAGGTGAATAAATGAATTCGCTAGTAATAACGTGAGAATTGTGCATGACGCAGTGGGACTGATATGCCTAGAATTTTCTGTTGCATGGTTAGATTCTACGCATGTAAGGCCCACTGAATATTTTACATAAAAAAATAATCTTAATGTTAGTAAAATCATAGATTCCATCGAAAATCACAAACATCTTCAAATGCCACCTATAAATTTGGTTGTTTGCTACGAATATTATCAGCAATAAACAATCATAATTCATAACTTAAATCGTTTTTTTCTCCCTGACATTGTTTGCAACATGGGACAGTTATGCGTAGAACGGCAGAATAGCAGTATGAAAATCTAGTCAGGTCCGAATTCAAATTTAGACCTTCAAAGTTATAGTAAGATGGTAATTTTTATGTGCTGTAAGTGCAGAGTTCAACTGTATTTTGACTGGTCTGAAAGCTTTTTCGTTTAGTTTTATGATGCAGGCAGATACCAAATCCCATCGTATAAACATTTAGTTCCATTAAGGTGAAATCGTTGGAATAGATCACTTAAGTTTAGATATCATCGATTTTTTCTAATATAATACGAAGCCAGATGCCAGTTGCTGAGCTTGAATCCATTGGAGCACCGTAGAAAAACTACCAGGGTACACACTTCGTTCCAGTGATTTTTCGCTTGCCTCGACGCTACTACGAGTATGACCTGAACGAGCCAGCCATTATTACAAATTTGTATCGCCATTTCAAATTTTTGGAATGCACAAATCTTACAAACTACAAAGTTTTCACATGGTGGAACGATCAAGTAGAATGCGACCTGCGGATCCTTTGCAGACTACGAGGCTGGCGGAGTACAGCCATATACCGAATATAGTGGAGACAACTTTTGTATAAAGCAGAGGCCACACCGACCTTGATCTGATTGGTAAGGTAAAACAGATTTCAAATGCAAAACCTAAATGACTTGTATTCTGCAGTACAGCAAGAATTCCATCAAAGTGTAGGATATGAAATCTTTATAATTTCTTAGACTTCTGCCTTCAAAAACTAGAAGTTGCGATACAAATACATAGGTCATGATGGTGACCCTTTTACTGTATTCCAGCAACCTTAAACTTAAACTAAAGCAATGTTAATATTTCTATTAGACTTAAAGATCTTTAATATTTTTCAAGAATATCATGGATGCCCAATCGAGTTTGGAGCTCCAATGGGATATTTTATGCTGCTTCAGTTAGTATTCATCATTGAAGCTTGAATCTCAGCTTGTGTAAAATTCCTTAACCGTCAATTTACAAAAAAAAAAAACGCCAATCAACAAAGAACAACTAGTGGCCGTTATACCGTCGGCATGATGTTTTGAAATGCTAGCTGATGCCAAAACTTCGCCACATCAGTGGGCACATTCGTCGCATTGAACTACGCTGTGATAGTGAGCAAGCGATATTAATTTCAAAATTTACACAAAGTTATCGATTAATTATGTTCCTGCATAAACGTTTTATTTTTTACATTACATTCCTACTACTGCAGCTAAGAATGAAACATTGAAGTTTGTTTGCATAAATGAGCAATGTTTGAAGAGAAATTGACGAATTTCTGATAATCTTCATACAAGAAATCTGGTTGAGCCACCATTGACGCAGCGATATCTGTTGGTTTTGACGAAAATGAAAATGAAAACTGATCTTCATGTTTTCTAAATCCATTAGAATCCATCTAAAGTCATTAGAATAGAATCTGTTTAAGAGTTGAGCCAAATATATTACCCTGCCCTTCGGTTCAGAAAGGGATATGGGCGCGTTCTGCCAAGTTGGTCGCGGCAGATTTCATGTGTGAATGGGCTGCCACATCAACTTCAAAAGTGCCTGAACCAAATGGACAGCTTGTAATGATCACTTGAAGATGCGATGGGGGATCATTGCCCTGATATTCCAGAATGTAGCACGCAGTGGGATGTTTCTTGTCTTCTATATCTTAACGTGGGAGTCGTGTAAACAAGTGGAAATTAATCGGAAATGATCTCTCGTACGCATCTGTTGAACCATTCTGAACGGCCGTTGTGAGAATATCACCATGAAAATCTCACATGCGCATAGCATGTTGCCGGTTACTAAAGCTTTCTCTCCTTTCTCCTGCTCTCTTCCCTATGCCATGACCGCGTGCAATACCAAACCTGAAGACAACCTGGAAGTTACATCAAATGGAAGCAATATAAAATACGATCGCAAAGGAACGGAAACATGTGAGAAATAACATAGGTTATAAGAGAGTAAAAACTAACAACACACTTGCACATCATCAAGGTAAGAACTTTATAATTAACTATTCTAAATTGCAAAATAATACAAATAATTGAGACTCAGCACTCACTATCTTATGCGATGGGTGAACTTATATGACATTAAAAGACCATGGCGGAAAATTATAAATAGATTTCACGACATAAGACAAAATGACATCGTACTAAACATTCTACATTATTAAGACAAAGGAAAAGGAAATTATTATATATATTATATATAATACCGTGCAAATATAATATCTTTTAAATTAGTAATAACAGTGTTCTAATGTACGACATGATCTTTGCACGACTGGCAAACTGACCTAAAAGAAATGAATTCAAATCACAGCTAAAAGCAGGAATACATTTGAACTCGCCGACACGTATTATCAAACGTTACCTCCAAGACAAGGAAATTGGTTTCAGACAAATATAAAAGAGACAATGAAAGGATAGCAAAAAACAAAATTTAATAATGTAGAACACACGAAAGGAATATGGCAAACGAAAATAAACGAACCAGAAGACGAAATGACACCATACAAAACAGTGGACATGAACAAAATGGAGAGAAAGGCGAAGCAAACGTGGGAAATGTCACACCTTTTGAGGCAGTGTCAATAGCGTCTCTATGGACGACATGATCCTTGCACGGCTGATGAAATGCTTCAAAAGGAGTTAAGTTATATAAGTCTCACACACAAGGAACAATACTATAACTTTTTATTTTTGGGTCGAGAAAACTGCTTCGGAAAGATCTCAAAACGAATGAATGACACACCAACGGACTAGACTACAAAATACAGAAGGAATAACTAAACAAATTATTTAAGTTGTAAACGTGACACTGACTAACAAATATAACAAATAGACAATGGACAAAAAGAAATGAAACGAAAGGACTCAAATTTCTCATACGTGGCTCCTTCCGAGTCATTTGTAACAGCGTCTTCTTGGACGACATGTTCCGTGTGCGGCTGGCAAAATGATTCGAAAGGATCATAAGATTATTATGTGATTGAACAGACTATAAAAAAAACAAAATATTTTTGTTTTTGTAAAACAAATATACAATTAGGTTTACAATTATATCAAATACATAGGTGTTAGCCACGATTCTATATTTTTTTATGTTCAATTTAGATTAATTTAATCTGTTTCCAAAATTGAAGTGCAAAACAAACGACTTTTAATTTTCAAGAAATTTCGAAAAATAGCCCAAACCGTCCGATCGCCCCACGACACAAGACTTTGACTCGATATTTTGACATATTATGTGATGCCACACCTCCGCCACATCAGTGGGCGCCTCGACTTAGAATTTGCAATCCATTTTTCGGCCACTTATTCAAAACGACGTATCTGATTTTGAAAACAAAGATTCAAAATTATTTATTTTTCAAAACTCTCAGCAACCACACGGAAACTAGCATGTACTCATTATCTTATCATATTAGGGAAATATTCTTCTTCTAGTTCTTCTAATTTGTGTGAAACTGCTAAGGGTTTCAAGAATATAAAGTTTGAACCTTTGTTTACAAAAACTACAAAAATTATTATCTAGTTCTAACAAAAAGTGAGAAGCACTCTGTACTCCAGGGATAGGATCGTTTCCTCCATCGGCTGGCGTATTCAGATTGAAGGACATATATGTAACTGCCGAGAAATTATTAGATAAAGTCGTTGTTTACAAAAGCAGATTCGCCCTAAAGAAATGTTGGCGTTGACTTCTAGTGCTGAACCCAGGCTGCTTCGATCGAAAAAAAAAAATTCAATACGGAAAACTGATGTTATATCTAATTTTCTAGTTTTTTCTTATGTCTAGTGGAACAAGATAGAGATGTGCAGGTAGGCTCCAGATCAAAATTCTAAGTTATCCCACCACAGAGCCACGCTCCGTCTTTTCACTGATTAGTTCCAGTGAAAACACGGAGTGTGGTTTTACGGTGAAAAATTCCGAATGCGGGATCGGAGAAAACCGTCGTATATTAATGAATTCATTTGGATGTGGCGCCAGCGTAATAATGGAAATGATGAAGAATCAAAGACCAACAGTAGAGATCCCAGCTAGTTGGCAAAACAATGTAACGGAGATTAGTCTTACATCAGTCAAAGTAACACACGTATTATCTTTAATCTTACCGTGTGCCAAGCGACCGAGTGTTTTTTTTTACAAATATAATAATATGAATTTATAATATTTTGTTAGCTTATAAAATTTTAACATCATTAGTAAAGTTGAGTTCCAACATACCTTGCGTTGCTTATCAGATGGTTCGGTAGACGTCATCGATGACTGATACCTTATGTTGCCAATGCCATTCGCACCGATAACAGCTGATCTCCAACCGGTAGGAATTCTTCCGGGGCCAGCACTTGAAAGCAGTTCTCCATACTCAACCCAACGGTTCCGCACAGTTCCGAGTGTAGTTTGTGTAATTCGCAACATTTTGTCAGATTTGACCTACACCAAGACGTAAGGAGTTTACTTTTCCAACACGACGGGACAATTCAACATGTTTTGATTTCTATACGGCTGCAGTCTGCGGTGTCGATGTTAATGATGATGATTGCGTCGCGAATTCGAGCTGCCGTCCGCTTTCGATGAGTGGCACCTGTTGCGAAAGAGGGTTCATAAAAAAAATGAGTGTGCGTAAGAGAAACGTCAAATGCCAGGCTGAGTTT
>JAHHFK020001049.1:0-30041 GCA_024533555.2 Aedes koreicus
TCTAATTGTTATTTTTGTATTCTCCGAGCGTGGAGCAACGATTATGATGTAGAAGGAGATGTTTCGCTCATCGCCATGAGGCACCAAGAGTAGACAGTCATGTTTGCTAGAATGAAAGATATGAAGAGAAAGTGTTGAAAGTTCCGTCAGTGTACGGTAGGTTGGAAATGGAATAGAAGTTTTGAAAATTGAGCGAAAGGGCCAACCTACCCCGCAGTGGGATGTTTGGCAATGATAACGTACTTGGTTCGAGTACTACTTTACCCATGCCCTTTCGCTCCATTTTCAATACTTCTATTCTATTTCCAACCTACCGTACTCTGACGGAACTTTCAACACTTTCTCTTCATATCTTTCATTCTAGCAAACATGACTGTCTACTCTTGGTACCTCATGGCGATGAGCGAAACATCTCCGGTTGTCAATGTTCTTTTCGAAAATATACACGGGCGTTAAAGCCCGTTAAGGGGGGGTAGGAAAATACAATGAAAAAACGAAAAAATGAATTTGCTTTTCGGGCAAACTGATAGCATATGATAATAACATTTAGAACAACCCAAGCAACCAAAAGTTCTGATAAAAGGGTGTTTTTGGATTAACCAGCTAATCGAAGGATTATGATGAGAATTCTATTCAGCTTACTTTTTAAGTAATTAACCGAACTTTTTAGTTCGCATTCAATGATTAAGCTGCTAGCAGCATTCTTATCAACTTTTTAAGAAAACTTTGAAGTTCACAGAAGGTTCGTTCAAGAGGTTGTAGAGAATGCTATTCAGCTTAAAAAGTACCTCAAACGAACTCAACAAAACCAAAAAAAAACAGACATTTGTGTTCGACATTTTTGTTCTTGTTTTTGTTCTAATCCTGCCGCAAATTTATTTTTAGAGTGCTGTGTGTAATGAAACGATGATTGAGTTCAATTTTATGATATTTTCTAAGTTAAATTAAATTTTTCATAAATACTTACTACTAGCTAGTCTCGAACTCGAGTCCTACTCTTTAAAACCGGGATACTTACCACTATGCCATATGGACAGGGTGGTTTATGCTATGATTTTACTCGAAGCGTTGATTCCATGCATTAGTACTTTTTTGTTCCCTATAATCCTACATCGTTTTGATTAATTTAGAATCACGCTATGTAACGACTTCTCAGTTTGAGTGTTTGGGAATATAGCCATGTTATTCAAATTAGTAGCCAAAATAGGATTACCCTATAAGGTCAGTACAATTACTTATATTGAGTCTTACCGAACAAAATCAATCGGACACTGCTTAATACCTTTGTACCAATATTGTCCTCCAGCAACTTTAAAAATTTCGGAAGTTGCTTGCCAAGATGTCTTCATAAGCTGAACCTTTTCCCGGATAAAAATTTACAATAGGATTACAATACAAAACCATAAATTTATAATTAGTTTTGCTGTTGAACTGTAAACTATACTGTTCATGTATACTTCTACTAAAACGACACTATTATCGGTATAATTAATAGACAATAAAGTCTATTGTAGCGAAAATTTTACCAGTAAAAAGACAATAAAATAAATGGTTTTTGTTTGAAACTGTTCGAGAAAATCTTGATTGTTTAGTTGTTACGATACATAACAACCCTGCATCTCTATTGTAAAATCGTCATCAACAATAGATTCTATGGTGGAAAACAATAATTGTAAATGTTACCTTATCGTTGAGAACAATATAGCCTTTAGTATCTACCATTCTTTTATATGTTGTTTTACAATAGATTCAATCGTAGTTTTAATCTGATTTTAATTAGGGTTAATCACCAATATTAGATTTATGGATTCGTGTGATTAATTAGTTTTGCTAGCCCAAAACCCAATGCACTCATTCAGATCCATTTAATCCAATGCAGCACTATATTTATCTATTTCAAATGATGAATACCAATAATCTAATGAGTCATCATCACTTTCCTGAAAATCTTCCATTTCGCGTCATCGTCTTCAGGTCAATTGTCTTCGGACGGAGATGTATGTCTTGGGTAATCGCTCCCAATTTCTCTTTTGTTTGAAACATTTTGTGATGTTGTTATAAAGCAGGATAAAAAGCATTCAAATAAAAAAAAAACTACATATTAATTAGTTTGTTGACAGCTTCATTTTTCGCATCCCATTTAGCCAACAATCAATGTGTAACTAGGGATTTGAAATTGGTAAACTATTGTAGAACCCCTAGTTCCGAAGTAAACCTTGCAGTCTGCATCTTGCCATGCACTCTTGCGCTTTTCAGTACCTAGTATCTTTGTTTTTGTTTTGATTCGCTATGTTGTTTTGACAGTATATTTGAGGGTGTATTGGTGTGAGTAACGTTATTAGGGGCGAATGATCCCAAGCAACACAGCTTGTAATAAACATGTTGAAAATACTGTCCAATGACAAATACATGCAATTAATAAGCAATTAACTTCATTTCATACTTTAATATGACGTAAAAAGCACAAAATGTGCAGCCTTATAAAACAAAAGGTGAAAAAAAATAAAACCCCATACAAAAAAAAAACAGCGCCAGGCATGGGATTCGAACCCTATTCCTTGGCGTGAAAGGTTCGTAGCTTCTTTACTATACCAATTCCGATGATTGAAATGTCTATTCTTAGTATCTAAAGGGCGATACGGTCAAAATTTGGTCAATATCAACTTGACGTATTTCTTTCAATTTTGCATTTAAAAAACCTGAACACCCCTCATTTTGAAGGTGTGTGTGTGTAGAATGTTGCTCCTATTTTGATTTTGGAATTCACTCTTCAGTTGTCAAAATGCCGTCCAAGCAAGAAGAGCAGCGTATCAAAATTTTGCTCGCGCATCGCGAAAATCCGAGCTGCTCGCACGCAAAGTTGGCAAAATCGCTAAAAGTTGCCAAATCAACCGTTACAAATGTAATTAAAGTGTTTGGGGAACGTTTGTCGACAGCCAGGAAGTCTGGATCGGGGGGAAATCGAAAACCGGAAGCCGCTGAGACGACAAAGAGAGTTGCCGGTAGTTTCAAGCGAAACCCTAACCTATCTCTCCGAGATGCCGCAAATAAGCTGGGTGTATCGTCTACAACCGTGCATCGAGCCAAAAAACGAGCCGGACTATCGACTTACAAGAAGGTAGTGACCCCAAATCGCGATGATAAACAAAATACGACGGCCAAAGCGCGATCCCGAAGGCTGTACACGACGATGCTGACGAAGTTTGACTGCGTGGTAATGGACGACGAAACCTACGTCAAAGCCGACTACAAGCAGCTTCCGGGACAGGAGTTTTATACGGCAAAAGGAAGGGAAAGGTAGCAGATATTTTCAAGCACACGAAACTGTCAAAGTTCGCAAAGAAATATCTGGTTTGGCAAGCCATCTGTACCTGTGGCTTGAAAAGCAGCATTTTCATAGCTTCCGGGACTGTCAACCAAGAAATTTACGTGAAAGAGTGTTTGAATAAACGTCTGCTGCCTTTCCTGAAGAAACACGGTTGTTCCGTACTGTTTTGGCCGGATTTGGCATCTTGCCATTACGGTAAAAAGGCCATGGAGTGGTACGCCGCCAACAACGTGCAGGTGGTTCCCAAGGACAAGAACCCTCCCAACACGCCAGAGCTCCGCCCAATTGAGAAATACTGGGCTATTGTCAAGCGGAACCTAAAGAAGACCAAAAAAACTGCTAAGGACGAGCAGCAGTTCAAGGCAAACTGGCTTTCTGCGGCGAAGAAGGTGGACAAGGTGGCTGTACAAAATCTGATGGCAGGGATCAAGCGTAAGGCCCGGCAATTCGGATTTGGAAAAGCGGAAGCCTAACTGAATATTTTTCCTGAATTTTATACTAATTGAACTTGAAAAAGAAATTTAATTTGATTTTTTAAATAAACGATTTCACCGATTTACAAGCGTTTTCCCTTGACCAAATTTTGACCGTATCACCCTTTATGATTTGCTTTTCGTTGGCAATGAAACCACAATCTTGTACAACAAATCCATCCTTATGTCACAAAATATGTTTTGCAAAACATGGTTGATGTGATGTTATTTCAACAGTGTTCTATACTATCTATAAAATCTTGTCCTGTTTATGTTTTAAAGGGTGTCCACGATGAAATTGCCACACACAAAATTGATTCGCAAAATTCGAGTTTTCATCCGATTGCCATCAAATTTTCAGGGATTGAGAAATAACTATTAAACTTCATTTTACCATTTTACTCGTATTTTATTTACAGTCCATACGCAAATGCCCGCACCTTGGCCTTAACCCCGGCCATAAGATTCTGCACAACCTGTGAATCAACCGTTTTTTGCATGTAAACCCATACTTTTTTCAGTTCCTCGACTGTCTTCACTACCTTAGGTCGTTTAAGAAGGTGTTGCTTCATAATCGCCCAGTACTTCTCGATGGGGCGGAGCTCCGGAGTGTTGGGAGGGTTGAACATTTTCGGCACGAAATTGACCTTATTGTCCGCATACCACTTCAGCACGTCCTTGGAGTAGTGGCATGAGGCCAAATCCGGCCAGAAGATTGTTGGGACGTTGTGGGCCTTCAGGAGAGGAAGCAGCCGCTTCTGGAGGCACTCTTTTATGTACACCTGTCCGCTCATCGTGTCCTGGGTCACGAAAGGTGCACTCCGCTTCCCGCACGTGCAGATGGCTTGCCAAACCAGGAATTTCTTCGCAAATTTGGACATCTTCTGAGTGCGGACATGCTCCGGAACGCTGAACTTATCCTTGGCCGTGAAAAACAGGTTGCCGGGGATCTGTTTGAAGTCGGCCTTCACATATGTTTCGTCGTCCATGATGCAGCATTCAACTTTCGTCAGCATGTTGAGGTACAACTTCCTGGCACGGGTTTTGGCGGACTTGTTCTGCTTCTCGTCGCGATTAGGGGCCTTTTGTACCTTGAACGTTCGAAGCCCAGCCTTAGTTTTGGCCTTCTGGACAATACTTCGGCTTAGGTGCAGCTTCTTAGCCACATCCCGAACGGAGGCGTTCGGATTTCGGTTGAAGGCCCCAACTACGGTTGTGATTTTTGGTGTTGTACGGAATACTTTTTCCTTCACTTCTGGGCTTCCGATCGGTGGTCAACCGTTCCTCGAACCGCTTAATCACTCGCGACACCGTGGAATTCGCGATTCCCAACGTTTTAGCGATGGAACGATGCGAGAGATCCTTGTTCTCGTGATGAATGTGTGATAATGCACTATGAACTAAATCCACCCAAATTTTCATTAAATTCTACCCAACGGTTAAAAAGTTAGAGCAATTTCATAGAGTGGCAATTTCATCGTGGACACCCTTTATAAAGGTATAGAACGATGTTTTTATGAACAACTATAAGGAATAAATCACTCGCAGCAGAGGAAAAAGTAGTTTTAGCTTAATCATAGTCAGAGAAAACTGGTTTGGCCAATTGATCTTATAAAATATGAATGATTCAAACCTCTCAGAACGTGACATATTTTGCAAAAGACTTATAATATATTTATAAAACAAAGTATTATAATTCATTCTACAATGATGATTTTCTTTGAGTTACTTGGGATTAAGCTTGGGACCGAGCTTGGGACCAATGTGCTAGTACTTCCTGAGCCAAAAACTATATTCATTTCCTTCATTCCTTCCTTCCAACCGCTGATTAAGCTAACAGTTTTTTACGATGGTAATAAAATAAGCCGTTCTTTTTTAATGTTTTTGAAAAATCCATTCTTTGCTCTTGTATCTTGTCAAACTTAAAGTATAACACCAGATCACTCTTAAAATGTAAACAATCGTTTTTAGATTTTCTAAAGTATTACTCAGAACTTTGCGTGTACCTCGAAAAGTAGGAAATTAGTTCAACATAGATGTATTGTAAACTTTTGCGCTGAATAAAAGTACGGTTAGTACTTTTATTGAACTTTGTGTTAGAGATTTTTTGAAGTTCAAATCAAGTTCTCAACTATCAACATATGAATTTGAAGGTTTGGTTGAATAACAAGAAAAAACTTTTCTCGAACTTTTAAGTTCCTTTAAATATTAATGACACTTTAAAGAAAATTAAGTTCTGTTTGTCCGTGAAGTGTCTTGTTATTCAGCAAAAAAGTTCCATGGAACTAAATTTCAACTAAATGTGAACGTCTAAGTTCTCATCTCAAGTAAAATTCGAACTTTTGGTTGCTTGGGAATATTCATTAATCTTCAAACTTAGACGGTCAAAGCCGAAAAAGTTACTCAACCACTAAGTTATACCACTAATAACGGAATGTTGCTGGCCTCAGCTTGTAATGTTGGGTAAATGTAACAGATAATTCCAACATGGCTGTTTAAAACTATCCAAATTTGAATTTAGGTCACTGAAACTAGCAAAAACGTAGGTTTCTTTAAGATAGAATTTAAACCCAATACCATTCCTTGCCAGTAAGAAAAGGTATAACTTTACACATATACCAATGACTAATACAGAAATATTTCTACTGTTTTGGCATCGGGATCCCGGGATTAGTTAAAATATCCCGGGATGGAAGCTCTACTATAACACCATCAACCAGTGTTGGGGGCGCCTACTTTATAGAAGGAAGGAAGGTAATGAAGTTCCCCAACAAATACCAAGTTCAGTAACTAATCGAGGTATTCGTTCCAGCCCCCTAGCTACTTATTATTGCGATACCAATATTGGTTGTTTATGAAATTAAGTGACGATCTTCCAGAGATACTCCTCATGTTGAGCAAAATCGAAACTAAGAATTGCAAAAATGAAGTTCGTCTCACGAAATGCGAAAAGCAAACAACAAGCATAACAGTGAAAAATCAACCCTTATGATGCCATCTTTCATTCGTTAAAGATTCCTGGTAATTGAATTCCAAGAAATCGAGGCTAGCTAATCTGATTTTGAAAAGCCAAATACCAACATAAATAAATCAATTAACATCGGCCCGGAAGCGAAGCGAGAGCAGGAAGTTTCTCAGCGTGCATCCGTTGGGGTTAATTCAACCAATTGAAAGACAAACATCGACCTGCTGCCGAAAGTCGCAAAATCGTAAACTTTCACTTCCATCCGGGATCGCTCGTCACGATGTGGATTGGTGTCTTGCTGCGTAACGTAAACGTTATTAATCCAACATTACCAGAATTGCCCCACCTCCGGCGAAATCGATGGCAAATTCGATAAGTTGAATGGAACGCGTTCTCTGTAAATGAGCCACAATCCAATTCAACGAACTAGGTTTGAGCGAATTGCGATTTTGAGGTAAGCTAATCAACGGTGATTGGTTTTGGGATTTTTGATTCCATTTCGATCACCAGCTGGACGCGGTAGAAGGAGTTTAATGCGGTAAAATGGTAAAATCAACGATAATTAGAGTGTCAAATCGTGCTTATCAAAGTTCCTCCAGGATCAAGGTCAAACAGGGAGGTAACGTTTAGGTGCTTGAATGAGTCGAGGAATTGTTTTCTACGTCCTCCTGTGGACATTTTCATTGTGGTTCCGTGAGTAATCCAAGCAGCACTATGCAACCAACTGGCCATAGCGATGGTGACTCTGTTTGCTGAGATAAGTTGGATTCAGCTTTCTTGAATTAAATTTTTTTCGTCCCTTTGGGAGTAAAAAGGTCTCGGGCGATGAAAGCAGCGAGAATTGTAAGTTTATGTTAAGAATGTAGCTGATTAAACCGAATCTTAAAACAAAATTGGCGATTCCGATTGGAGATTTCTCAGTCATAGTGATGTCCTTATTTTATATTCGCAAGTTCTCTTCTCTCAAGTCAAACAGATAATACCGTAATCGAGGTAGGTGTCACCCTTATAGAGCCAAGAACTCTCGGAAAAATGCTCTGAACCCGAAAAATCTTCGAGCTGTGTCTCCGAGTCTTCCTGCTTCTGGGTTATGCGAATGACTGTGCACAAATTCTGTAAGCAATATGGGATTTCTTATTTCGATGGCGTCTTTCGATGGCAGTTTCGATTAAGTCTTCTCATCGCATACAATGCCTTTTGTTTGGCTTGAGGGCGGAAACTAGCGGATAAGGGTTGGTTGGTGTCCTTCTTCTTAGGTTCTATCAGCGGACCATGTTAAAACTATCTTGGGGAACCGTCCGAGAAAGCAATGGCTTTCCTTGAAGTTTATGGTCCTCGAACCAGATAGCTGGACTAGTCCTTGGCGGTTAGGCGTTCCTTGTTCAGTGGTTGAGCGAAAAGTGGGTCAGCGAGTAAGATATCCGCCGAGTCGAGTCAATCTTCCTATTAGGCAAGTTCAACGTAACATGTTGAACACGTAGAATACTTCCTCCCCAGCGAAGGAAGCGATACGAGAGCAAACTCGAGCGAAGATGGATTGCTTGCACTTCTTAGCAGTTTGACCAATACCACTAATAGACAGTGTCTCGCGTGACCGTTTGAATTTCAAACATTGTGACGCGTGTTTTGAGATGAAGCAAAGCTGAGAGCCACTGTCTAGAAACGTTTTTGCCTTCATAGTATTCCCGAATTGATTGTCTAGGATCACGAATGCGACTACGAGTATTACCGATCGTGATGCCTTGTATGCATTAGCAGAGAGTACCACATTGTGGCTTGTAGCAGTGTCTGTGTGAGGTGGCATTTGACTTTACGACTTTGGATTAACTGGAGTGGAGATTGTAGGTGGGAGGTTAGATTGCTGAGGAGTGTTAGGGACTTGATTATTAGTTTGTGAGGTTGGGGATGTCTGAATAAATTGTGCGTTCTGTGTGCCCTGTTCGAAACGCTTATTCGACTGTGGAACGGATTGCACGTTGAACGATTTATTCGACTTGTAGTGCGACAAAGGGTGATGTCGCTGTCCACAAACATGACAGCCCCCCCGTTTGCAGATCTTTGCGATATGTCCTCAAGAGACAAGCTGTTGAAGCACAGCTGATTCGCTTTCACTGCATTTCTCCTATCGTCAAACTTCATTGACTTGAACCGTTTGCACTGAAACTCCATGTGCTGCCCCTCACCACACATAAAGGGCGAACACGAAATTATTGCGACACATTCAACAGGGCATAACTGTTTTACCATTGGGTAAAAATCAACCAAATTTTGCACACTTTCTCATTGATGTGTATTGTTTACATGCTGTCGAAGTCGTGTTTTTCGATTCAACGAAAATGGAGGTGAACCAACGCGAGTCGAGAGAACAAATTCTTTCCAAACACCTGGAATTTCCTGACCTGTCGCACCGGCAGTTGGGAAAAATGTTGAACATTCACCATTCAACCGTCTCCAGAGTGTTGAAGCGGTTCCAGGAGCGGTTGACGTTGGACCACGGCAAAGGAGCTGGAAGAAAACCGGGACCGGAGAACAAAAAGACGGAGGGAAAGGTGAAGCGGATGATTAAAGCAAATCCCAACGTCTCAAGCCGTGATTTGGCTCAAAAGATCGGCATGTCGCAGAGCTACGTCCAGAATGCAAAGAAGAGAGCTGGACTACATACATACAAGGTACAGAACTTCCCAAACCGCGATGAGCGGCAACAATCGACGGCTAAAACACGGGCACGGAAGCTCTACGAGAAGATGCTGACAAAATATGGCTGCTGTGTGATGGACGACGAAACGTATATAAAAGCCGATTTTAAGCAAATTCCGGGGTTGGAGTTTTTCACCGGCAAGAGCAAGTTCTATGTGGACGACAAATTTAAGAAGAAGAAAATGTCGAAGTTCGCCTCCAAATATCTCATTTGGCAGGCCATCTGCTCTTGCGGACTGAGGAGTGAGCCTTTCGTGACAAAGGGCACAGTAAATGGCGAGATCTACAAATCTGAGTGCCTCGAGAAGCGCCTTTTGCCGTTCTTGCAGGAGCACGACGAAGCTCCGCTATTTTGGCCAGATTTGGCATCATGCTACTATTCTAAAAGTGTCCTGGAGTGGTATGAGGCCATCTCTGTCCATTTTGTTCCAAAGGACATGAATCCGCCAAACTGTCCGGAGCTACGCCCGGTGGAGCAGTACTGGGCAATGATGAAGTGGGAACTTCGGAAGAGCAAGAAGACAGTCAAAGACGAGAAGGACATGTTAAGAAAATGGAAAAAAAAACTGAGAAACTGGTACCGGATGACACTGTAAAGACTTTGATGGAGGGCATCAAGCGAAAATGCGTTCAATTTTACACTCAAGGCTCCATCGATTAACTTTTCTTTTGATTTTTGAAGTAAATCTATATATATATATATAAATGGATTTCTTCTGTCTGTCTGTCTGTCTGTCTGTCTGTCTGACCCTAATAGGCTCGGAGACTACTGAACCGATCGGCGTGAAAATTTGTATGCACGGGTTTTTGAGGCCGGGAAAGGTTCTTAAGATAGTAAAAGACCCCTCCCTCCTCTGAAAGGGGGGCTCCCATACAAATGAAACACATATTTCTGCATAACTCGAGAACTGATCAAGCAAAGGAATCCAAATTTAGCATGCGAAAGTTTTTGGAGGCAAGAAATGTTTCTATGGTAGTTTGAGACCCCTCTAGAAAGGGAGGCTCCCATGCAAATGAAACAGAAGTTTCTGCATATCTCAAGAACTAATCAAGCAAATGGAACAAAATTTGGCATGTGGGGTTTCTGGTGGCGAAAAATATTTCTGTGGTATTTTGAGACCCTTCCCCTCTCCTAGAAGGGGTGCTGCCATACAAATGAAATTGAAATTACTTCATAACTTTAGATCTAATAAAGCAAATGGAACCAAATTTGGCTTGTGGGGATTTTAAAGGCAATAAATATTTCTACGGTGGTTCGAGACCCCTCCTCTCTCTCTGGTAGGGGAGGCGGGGCTCCCATACTAATGAAACACAAGTTTCTGCATAACTCGAGAACTAATCAAGTAAATGGAACCAAATTTGGCAGGTAGAGGTTTTTGAAGGCAAGAAATGTTTCTATTGTAACTCAAGACCCCTCAGCCCTCTGTAAGAGGGGGGCTCTCATACAAATGACACACAAATTTGTGCATAACTCGAGAACTAATCAAGCATATGGAACCACATTTGGCATGTGGAGGTTTTTGGAGGAGAGAAATGTTTCTATGGAAGTTTGAGACCCCTCCGCCATCTGGAAGGGAGAGGGAGGGGAGTTTCCAAACAAATCCAACACAAATTTTTGAATAACTCGAGAACTTATCAAGTTAATGGAACCCAATTTGGCTGTGGAGGTTTTCGAAGGCAAAAAATGATTCTATTGTGGTTTGAGACTCCTCCGCTCACTGAAAGAGGGGTCTCTCATACAAATGAAACACGAATTTCTGTATAACTCGATAAAAATTAAAGCAAATGGAACCAAATTTGGCATGTGGAGGTTTTTGAGAGAAATAAATGTTTCTAAGATGGTTTGAGACCCCTCCACCTTCTGGAAGGGGAGACTCCCATAAAAATAAAACATAATTTTTAGCATAACTCGAGAGCCAATGAAGCAAATGAAACCAAATTTGGCATGTTGAGGTTTAAGGAGGCAAGAAATGTTTCTATGGCAGTTCAATACCCCTCCCCATTTTGAAGGGGGTTGGCTCCCATACAAATAAAAAGCAAATGTCTGCATAACTAATCAAGTAAATGAAACCACTTTTAGCATATGGGGGTTTTTGGAGGCTAGATTTCTATATACATAAAAATGAATTTCTGTCTGTCTGTCTGTCAGACCCTTATAGACTCGGAAAGTTCTGAACCGACCAACGTGAAAATTTATATGAAGGGGTTTTTGGGGCTGGGAAAGGTTCTTATGATTGTTTGAGACCCCTTCTCTCTCAGGAAGGGGCGCTCTCGAATAAATGAGACACACATTTCATCATAACCCGAGAACTAATCAAGCAAATGGAACCAAATTTGGTATGTGAGGGGTTTTGAAGGCAATGATTGTATGGTGATTTGAGAAACCACCCCTCTCTGGAAGGGAGGGCTCCCATACAAATGAAACACAAATTTCTACCAAAAATCAGAATTATCCAGGTTACTTAAACACAAAACGTGTATTTCTCGGGAAGAAGCATGTTTTGATAAAAGTTTGAACCCCTGTTTATTCAAGAAAAAAACTCATTTTCAAAAAAAAAAAAAAAAAAAGTGTATATTATATTTTTTTTTTTTTTTTTTGTTGGTGGGGGGGGGGGGGCGGGCGGGGGTGGTTTTGTATGTATATAAATTTTTCTTTTTTTTTTTTTTTGTTTATTTTTTTTTTATAAAAGTATTTGGGTTTTTTTGTGTGTGTTTTTTTTTTTTTTTGTTTTTTTTTTTTTTTTTTTTTTCTGGGTGGCTGGGTGTTCTGCCCATAATTCAAGAAATGGCTAATATGCCATTTTAGTCAAAATAGGAAAAAAAAGTGTTGCATGATTGTTGACACCCTTATTAAGGTACCCACTGTATAAAATTTTCAAAATAATGATTTATAGTGGCAAACGGCTTGAAAAACTAAATGGCTAATGTGTAACATAAATGATAAATTGTCTAATGTGCATGATGACTTCAATGTTTTTTGTTGTACAAGATAGTATTGATTCAGATATTTCTCGGCAACAGCATAGCTAGTTTCAGAACTTTTTATTGAAAGAAATTTTGGTATGAATAGTTCTATTTATTTGTAAACGGTTAATTGTTATGTAATAAAACAAATGGGAAACAGACACGGAAATGAAATCATGTTTCTTCATCAGATTTTTCATCGTGTGTTGGAAGATTATACCAAAACACCTTTTTGTCGGGAGGCAACAACGGTACAATATTTTTGATTATTCCTTGTTTGCGTATAAGTTCGACTCCTTTTGGTAACACCCGGAACTGCATCGTTGACGAAATATCGAACTCAGGTGTCTGAACCTGCCTCAATTGATCTCTGGTGAAGAAGTTGCTCGATTTTGTTGATCCAGAAAATGTATTGGCGTATGTAAAATTATACGATCCTCTTGAAAATACGATACGCTTCACCTCATTGAGTTTCAGTCGAGGTCTCAGCTTGGTTGCTGGTATTTAAATTCAATAACGTTTGTCTCAAGCATCGTTGAATTGATAAGGAGGATCATGAATAAGAACAGATTCCAATTCTTATTTTGACTGCTACAGTTATCTAGCCAGAGCTCGATATGCTTCGGACTCCGCTCAATTTGTAGATATTTGAGGAAGCAACTCGTGATATCTGATGCTGTTCTTCCGCTGATAGATTCATCCCATACGAAACCATAAACTATACCATGTTTTGCTCCTCCAACAGGGGCAAATGTTTGATGCAGAACGTTTATTCGTTTCGTGAATATGACAGTTCTGAAAGAGTCCATTCTTGGAATTTGAACCACCTGTAATAAACATCAATGACCAATGAGCACGAAACAGTTATCGAATGTAAAAGCTCCTTACCTTTTGCAGATCAACGGACATAATTACTGCTTTCTGATTGTTTTTATCCTTTTGATATTCCTCGCGACATGTACGTGCCCGTGCGTTATGGTCATGCCACATTTGACAAGCCTCACAAGGATTTATTTCTGTTTCTTTTGTTATTGTTTCATGATTATGGTTTGCCTCAGTTACATGTTGACGATGGACCTCACACACTTCGCATTCTTCCAGTCCAAGCTTGGTGAATTTGATATTCATAGTTCGAAGAATGCTGTAGCACAAAAAATGATTATCTTTAAGAAGCCTGCACATACAAAATAGGAAATATACCCGCAATAATGTTGATATGAACACTTATTACTGTCGGGAATATGTTGTGCAATATATGCTTCAAACAAACGTCGGGCTGAAAGAAGGCAAGTATTTAACGTTTGGAGCGTGGCTGCGACGATAGTGAGAGATAGTAGGGTGATACGATAGTATGTCTTCCGTGACCGCCTTTTTCAAATGTCTACTTTTTGTTCGTTGGAGCATACCCCTCTTATCAGTTATCCACTCCCTCGATGCTCCTTTTATTAGTGCGCGAGATATAACATTATTGAAATAAAATAATTAAAGTGCTGTGAATTAATACCATGCAAAATGGATATAGAACTCATACCTGCAAGTTTTCTTATACCCAATTGTGTTCAGAAAAAATGCTGCACAAAAGTTTTGCAAACTGAACGGGGAATCTTTAAGATAATACTTATAAGAGAAACACTTCCGAGGTGCATCAGAACGTATGCGTCTACGTTTAAGTTCGATCTGCAGGACACTCTCCCGGATAAAGATTTTTTGATCGGCAGGCATCTTCTTCCAATGTTCCTCATTGATACGAAATCGTGTTTCTCTATCAATTTTTGACCCACAATCCAGAGGACATGTTGCACAGTTACCGGGAATCACTGTGTGCTGAATCCGTTTTTTCCTTTTCGCCTCTAAAGCGGTCGCTTGTTTCTTCCGTTAACAATTCGAAATACTGCCCATCATATCCTCTGGCTCCTTATCGCTTTCGCTGGTGCTACCGTATTGTCTCAGATAATTTAAAGCCACTTGTGTCACAAACTCACAACGCGATAAAAGACAACGTATGCACGTTAGACAAAACAGATTTCGGATTGTCAAATTTCTCTTGCTTTGTAAATGAAAAATTGGCTACTACGATCAAAAATCATAATTTGAGAAAATTGGCTACTCCTTTTCACGTTTCAATTCAACGGCATGATTTCGGAATCGACAACAACTATAATGAGTAGTTTAAGAGTTATTAAAATCTAATAAAACTTGTTTTAATAACAAAAACATTATGATTGCATTTTTATCGAATTCGTGTTGAAGGCACATTAGCCATTTCTTGAATTATGGGCAGAATTGTTGTTGGCGATTGCTTCCAGGACGCTTTTGAAATCACTAAATATGACGGATCGACCACCTGCGCATTCTTCTAATGCTACGAGTATTGTGTAGGCTTCGGCGTTGTATATATCGACTTATTTAGGTTTTTTGTGTATTTCCGATCTTAACTTTTTTGTTTGTTTTTGGTTGGGTGGGAAAGGGGGGGGGGTGGGGGTTCAGTAAGAGGAGTTTCTTATATGTGGTTGTTTGGGGGGGGGGGGGGGGGGTTTTGTTTTTTTTTTTTTGGGGGGGGAAAAAAAAAAATATCCAATATTTTTTTTTTTTTTATTTTATAAAGAAATTTTTTTTTTTTAATAAAAAATGATCCTTTATTGTACGAGGTTAAACTTCACCTTCACGAATTTTCGAACTTTGGATCGAATGCTCTTCATCAAGTTCCGGACAAGTGTTGCATCGCATTTTTTGGACGCTTGAGCCCAAATTTTTTTGAACTCCTGCATGTTCCCAGCTGCCTTACCAGTCTTCTTGAAGACCCTTTTCACGATTACCCAGTAACGTTCGATGGGTCGAAGCTGAGGGCAATTTGGTGGATTGATATTTTTCTCAACGAAATCTATACCCTTTTCCGCAAGCCAATTGAGAGTGGTTTTGGCATAGTGAGCCGACGCTAAATCCGGCCAAAACAGTGGAGGTGTACTATGCTTCTTATATAAAGGCAACAATCTCTTCTGGAGACACTCAGATCGATAGATTTCCGCATTTATAGTTCCGGTAGTGTAAAAAATGGTTGACTTCAAACCACAGGAACATATTGCTTGCCATACCAGTACCTTTCGACCAAATTTCTCCACTTGAATCGACCGGTCCGCATCGCTCACATCCTCCCAGTAACGGAAATGATTTCTTTCGTTTCCTTTTTAAAAAGCACTAAACTTCACTGCTTAAATGCTAAGTTTAATTCTCACTACACTACTTACTGCACCGACTACCTGATGGGAAAAAGAGGTCGAGCCGCATGGTGCGAACTCTTTTATAATATCAAACTGCTGAATGTGCATTATGCTACCTGGTGCTTTATTGGTGGGCGACGTGGCGTGATGCGCCCACTGCATTTCCTAACGGCTTCCCCCTGGGATGAAAGTCGTCCTCGGCTTTCTGCTTACTGGTGCTACGCCTGTGGCACCATGATGATCTTCGGTTGATCGTGTCTCTTAGGTTCCGTTGGTTCATCCGCCCTATGATGATCTTGATGTTCCTCTGGATGCGATGCTGATGATCTCAGTGTGAGTTTTTTCCAAATCCATAACGATACTGCTACGATGAAAACTATTGATGATGTTGAACCGAGTCCGAAAGATGTCCACCCAATGAGTTTGAGTTTCCATTGTATGTTATCTGTCCTTAGGTTTATATGGTCGATATGATCACGTTGTTCAAGATGCAATTTCTGTAGATATTCGATAGGAAATTTATTCGTGACTATTGTAGAATTTACCTTCAGTCCTGTTGTGGGTATGAATGCTGCTAGCTGAGTTTCTTGGTTGATGTTTGAGTACATTTCGTCGTTGATGAAGAGTGTACAGTTTGAAAACTGTACGAGGAAAGATCCTTTGAGTTTCCTGTTGTTCAATGAGCAGTTCGAAGTTAATGATACTTCTGCATCATTGATGATTACGTTGGAGTCATCGACTCTTTTTATAATGCCTTTGGTGTAGGTTCTTTCCATTGGACATGTGGCTGATTCACCTCTCATCAACTGTCGAATGCAACTACTGATTGGTTCCAGCTGCGAGCTTGCACATATATAACGGTTTCTGCTCGTTTCGCATACTGTTTTCAGCGCGAACGATGATGGTCCTTGTAAGTAATAATGCGTTGAAATTGATATACGGGAGTCATTAGATATTACTGGTTCAATGAAGTTAAGATCGTATTCAGCGTCTTTGATCCGTGGAATCTTCAGGATGTAGGCGATTGATTCTTTGGAAAGAATCACATAGGCACTGGCGAAGTCCAGAGCTCCTGTTATGAGACCGTTTCCTTCTAGAAGATGATGAATTCTCGTTGTCTCTTCTGCGTTGATGATTCTGCTGCTGGGGATATTATGTTGAGCCAAAACTATTGCTTCCTGTAGATCTTCCAATTGTCGTATAAGTTCATCTAAACAAAAAAGTAATCCTACGGTTCTAAAATCCTTCTCGTCTTTCAATATCGTTTTATTCAATGTACTTGTTATGTCATTAACCTTATCTGTTATATTGTTGATCCTATTCTCGAATATGTGATTGATACTAATCTGCCTGTCATTTTCATTTATTAGTCTGTTTGAGGTTGAATTTATAATTCTTAAATCTTCGGCATCAGGGCTGCCTGAGATATACTTCCAAAATGATCCTAGCTTTTCCCATCTCCTAACTCGGGTGAATGGTTTTAATTTATAGAAAGTCTGTTCCAATTTCGAAACTTTTGTTTGGATGATTACACTTAGAAAATCGTTCGAATCTATGTTTTTTCTAGCATGGTAAGTTAATGTTTCGACTGAATTTTGGATTTTTGATAGATCTATGCGGTGCAGTATCCTAAAGTAATTATTACTTATATGAGCTTTTCCTAAATTTATAATTACGACGGGGCTCTTGTCCAGGTCGTGTACTAGAATTTTGCCATTCGTCGTTGTCCAGAGCCACAGCCATAGTCTGTAATGAAATGTCTATGTCTTAGTCTAACGTAAAGTTTTTCTTAATATGTTTTTTGTGCGTTTTAATTCCGGTCTGGTCCGTAACTGTTTTATCTGCCTCGTTAGCGACGTCTATAAGTCTATATCTGTGTCCTCGTGGTGTGGGTTTTGCTTTGCCCTTCACCAAGAGTCTTTGTTTATTGATGTTTTTGAATTTGTTATTAAGAATTACTGGTATTTTCGAGTTTTGGCTGTTTACGTGCATTTTCAAAGCGTCTTTAGCGTCTTGTAGTGTTCTGTGTTTTGAGAGGTTTATTTCGAATGGGTCGAGGGAAGCGCAAGTGCCAAAAATGACTTCCCGTGGCTTTAGATTAGTTGTAGAATGTTTGGTTTCATTGTATATAGATGTAACCATGGCAAGACCTTCATAGAGCGTCAGGTTTTCTACCTTTTGTCTATTGGCCATATACATTTCCAGCAGCGTACTGTGGAATCGTTCCACAACACCATTGCTGTCACTGCAACTCGCAAAATGTAAGGTTATGCCATAGGATTCCAAAAAATCTTTGAATTTTGAATTTCGAAAGCTTGTGGCTTGATCACAAGTTATTAATTTCGGAGTGCCAAATATTTTGAAGTATTCTATTAGTGTTTCTATAATTTCGTCGGTTGTCTCGTTAGCAATCTTATAAATTTGCGCAAATTTTGAAAGCGAGTCTACCACTGTAAGAAACTTTTCCGTCTCCTTTACAAAAACGTCTATGAAAACGTTTTCGAAAGGTTTATGGTAGATTCGCCTCGAATGAGGTATTACAAAGGGTCTCCTCTCGTACTTAGCAAATTTACATGATTCGCAGTTCTTGACAAATTCTTTTACCTTTGCTAACATACGTGGGAAGAAAACTGACTTCTGTACTTCCTCGTACGTTAGCTTGTATCCGCGGTGATTGAAATTGTGGCATTTCTCGATAAATTTGTTTTGATCGGTTCCTGAAATTAAATCTGGGAGTTTTATATTAGATAAATGAATTTTGATATTCTTGAAATGGCTGTCAAGGATATTTTTGCACATTTTAGCTATTTTATGGTCAGCGAAAACACCGTTCAGCTTAGTCGGATCCAAGTGTTTTGTCAATATGTCTTTTAAATCGGCTTCTGTATAGTCGGGTCTGTGAAAAACGTGTCGAAAATGATTTGGGAAAACCATGCATGCTATATGTGGGCTTTTCCCAGCATCATTTGATTTGTAAATTAATAACTGATTGGCATACTTATTAATGATTTCTGGCCCATAGATCGGGTCATTTTCGTAAAATTGGTTAGATAATTCTTCGTTGACGTTCAGTTCCGAACGGGGAATTCTTGAAAGGCCGTCAGCGACGACGTTTTGTTTGCCTTTTTTGTAAATAATTTTGAAATCAAACTGTTCCAAGTAGAGCCTTTGTCTAGTGACTCTGCCTGTGGAATCTGTCAGTTTCAATTCCTTTGTAAGAGGTTCGTGATCCGTATAAATCGTGAACTCTCTTCCATAGAGGTACGGTCTAAACGTTTTAGCAGCAAAATATATCGCCAAAAGCTCTTTCGCCGTGGCTGAGTACTTTTCCTCAGCTTTGCTCAATGTTCTAGAAAGGTATGCTATAGGTCGTTCCTTTCCGTCATGTAATTGAGCAAGAACTGCTCCAATCGCAACATTTGATGCATCCGTTGTTAAAATGAACGGTTCATCGAAGTTGGGGTATGCTAGAAGAGTATCAGTTGTCATGATTGTTTTGAGCTCTTCAAACGCTCTTTCATAATCATGATCAATATCAATAATTTTCGTTTTTCCTCTAAGTTTCACTGTCATCGGTTTTGCTATGTGGGCAAATTTCGGAATAAATCGCCTATAATAACTTATCGTTCCAAGAAACGATTTTAATTCTTTTTGAGTTTTTGGTAATGGCCAAGCCTTAACGGCCTCTATTTTGTTCGGGTTGGGTTTTACCCCTTCCGTAGTGACAACGTGTCCAAGAAAGCCTACTTCTTTCCGCAGGAAGTCCGACTTATCACATTGTACCTTCAGATTGGATTCTCTTAGGGTTTGGAGGACCTTTTTTATATCCTCTAGATGTGTTTGAAGATTAACACTGTAAATAATGATGTCGTCCATATAGACAAAACATCGTATACCTAAGTGTTTTCTTAGTACAGAATCCATTAAACGCTGGAACGTTGCCGGGGCGTTCTTCAGACCAAATGGCATACGGACGAATTCGTATTTGCCATGGTCAACGTTAAAAGCCGTTTTAGGTATATCCTTTGGGTCGACTTCGATTTGGTGAAATCCACTCGCCAAGTCGAGCACCGTAAAATATTGCGCTTTTCCTAGCCGGTCTAGGATTTCGCTTACTTCTGGGATTGGATATCGATCCGCAGGAGTCTTTTCATTCAATTTTCGATAATCGACAACAATGCGATACTTTCGCTTCCCAGAGTTGTCGATTTTCTTTGGTACTACCCAAATGGGTGAGGTCCATTGTGAAGAGGACTCTCTGATAATACCGTTATCCAGCATCTTATTAATTTGAGTGGAGACTTCCTCCCTCAAATGGTATGGATATTTGTAAGTTCTCTGATGAATAGGTTTTTCATCAGTTGTATTAATTGGGTGTTTAACTTCATGGGTAAATGTTAATTTTTGCTCGTCTGAAAAGAAGACATCCTTAAAAGGTTTGATTGTTTTTATTAGAGCATGTTTCTCTTCGTTATTCAAATGCTCCGAAGGGAAATTCAATTTTGAGTTTACATTTTGATGGTTAATTTCAAGTTCAAAGGCATCGTTGGGGAATGGTTCGAGAACTATATCACCTTGCGGTTGTTTGCCTTTCATGGATAGGTGCACTAAAGCCTTGTTATTTTTTGCTGCGTAGACACCAGGTTGCAAAGTAATATTACAATTTAAATCGATTTCCTTATCAATCAAAAATGAGCCATCTGTCGTAGTACTTATTTCGAAAAGATTTTCGTTGGTCTCGTGAAAATTTATTGACGTCGGAACATATTTCGACACAGTGTACCTACGATTATTGATGGTGATATATTCTTTAGAAGTGTCAATCACTGCATGCATGGCAGCTAAATTTTCGTAGCCTATTAGGCCGTCGAAGAAACGATGAAATTTGAAAACATAGTATGGGAGCTTTTCTGTAAAAGCCTCCGGGAATAAGTTAACATGCGCAATTTGATCAATAATAAACTTGCCATTCTTATTACATATGACTGCTGGCCGTTTCACAGTTTTGGATTTTTTAATGTGTTCTGGATTGATATAAGATTTGTTTGCGCCGGTATCCACTAGGAAATTCAAGTAGCCTTTCGTAGTGGGTATCCGTAAGTAGGGAATAAAGTTCATGTCAGCTGTTTTGCTACATAAACGTTTTGAAAATTTGCTTCCAGCTCCACATCGTCATTAGCGTCATCGTCACTGTCATCGTCATCATTGATGTCGGGTTCGTCTTCGTCACGTTCTTCGTCCAATTCGTTATTATGAATTTCTGCTTTAACTTTATATTTATGCTGATATGGGGTTTTCGTAGTTTGTTTAGAACGGGAATCGGATTTGCCTTCGCCACTGCTGTCTGGGTTGCTTTTGTTGTTGGTATAATTTTTCCTGTTGGGGAATTTGTTTGTGTGGGCTGGGCGATTTCTCGCCTCGGCATTTTGATTAATCCAAACGGCTTGGTATGCCTGCTCGAGTGTAGCAGGTTTGGATTGTCTTATTATTGATGAAAGGGGTTCGCCGATATTATCAAGGTATTTAGTGATAATGAGCATATCAATTAGCTCATTTGTTTGTACGGGGTTGAGGTGTAAA
Source organism: Aedes koreicus (assembly GCA_024533555.2). Taxonomy (NCBI): domain Eukaryota; kingdom Metazoa; phylum Arthropoda; class Insecta; order Diptera; family Culicidae; genus Aedes; species Aedes koreicus. The sequence goes on from JAHHFK020001049.1 coordinate 21,226, forward strand.
TTTGTCTTTAATCTCGCGGATAATTCTTTCATATCCGTGAAAAACTTCAGATTGTTCCTATCGCCTCTTTTCATGTGGAATAGTTGCGATAGATTTGTGGCTAGGTCTCTCTGATCGCCATAATTTTCCAATAGGACCCTCCTGATGTCAGGTATCGTGGATGGGTTTCCATTCGCACACAAGATTATGCGTGCGTCACCTTTTATTTTATTTTTGATTGCCCGCATATAATGACTGGGCATTTGATCGGGGTTACCTCCTTCCCCTTTTATAATGTACATTGTATATAGCTCGTCTAGCTCTTCGAGCCAGGCGGCCAACTCTTTTTTATTGCCTGCAAATTCAGACATGCTTCGAATTGGGTCGGGCAATTTGAACTTGTCAAAGTTCCCATTGCCCTGAAGAATTTCCTGAAGCTCAGCCACTGTGGACTTGAGCTGCTCAATTTCTTCTTGTCGGTTGCTTGGCATTATGTTTACCGCACAATTTTTCCACAGTAAGCAAGTAGGTATAATAAAAAATATTACTCACGTAATAAATTTGAGCATGTAGCTCGCTGATGCGTAGGTATGAACGCCGGAGCGGGCCGTAGCTGTCGTCCTCTGGGGATGGGCGTCGTCCCGCGATGATAGTCTTCACCAGTTGGTTAACGTGGCTCGTTCCTCAGAATCCCTGTCGCTGGGCCTCCTTTAGTACACTCCGGATGTGTTCAATCCTACCGGCTGCGCCAGTAACGGAAATGATTTCTTTCGTTTCCTTTTTAAAAAGCACTAAACTTCACTGCTTAAATGCTAAGTTTAATTCTCACTACACTACTTACTGCACCGACTACCTGATGGGAAAAAGAGGTCGAGCCGCATGGTGCGAACTCTTTTATAATATCAAACTGCTGAATGTGCATTATGCTACCTGGTGCTTTATTGGTGGGCGACGTGGCGTGATGCGCCCACTGCATTTCCTAACGCCTTATCTACCCATCTGTTGTTTTGAATGAATCTCATTTCGGGCTGCATAAAGGTCGGAATTTACAGCACACCCTCTCTTCAGATTCTGAGCTGATATTGCTCTGTGTATTGAGTTGGTTTTGTCCAACTCATTGGAATGACTTTTGGCAGTATTCCGTCTGAATTTCTATAAAGATTATGAGAAAATTATACGTGTGATTTCGATTAAACTCTTCTGTTTTTTTTTTAGTTTCTAATCTAACCGTGGTAAGTGTTTCTCAGGACTCCGTAATCGGATCAAATTTATCTAATTTTGTGCAGGACTTTCAGCAAATCCTTCATTAGGATTATGGAGTAATTTTACATGCGAGTGAGAATTAATTTTGGCAGACATTGTAAGCACAGAATTCAGGTCGTAGTCATGTTCAGATTTGTACGAATTTCTATCTGGATTAATAGTAAATTTGAAAAGTTTTCGTAGATGTTTGTGCTCCGATCGAAACAGCATCCATATATATGAAGATGCCAATAAAAGCCCATCTATCAAATGTTCATACCATGCACTTAGGAATAACGTACAAAACATTAGAATGTTTAATTTGTATGAATTTTCTTTATCATTTGTCAAATCAATTTAAAATATGGAATGATCTCACAAATTATCCACAAATCTTTATTAATTACTGCCTCTACCAAAAGATGAACTAGTCATCGACTGAAGCGTATCAACCTTGATTGTCATTTGGAGTTTTGCCTTCAGGGTGCAATTGTGGGCCACCATTTTATTTAATGGTTATACAAACTTGTCAAAAGTTTTTGGTTTTTGTCTTGAAACCTCAGAGAGAAGTCGGGATTAAAAACAAAGTCTTTGTGAAGATGATGCGAGAATTTGAAAAATCAAGTCGAACAGCTAAAAAAGTTTCCAGAATTGCTATAAAAAAAAAAACAAACTAGAATATCCAATTTATTAGAAGTCGTTAAAAGATTCCAAGAAAACAAAGAAGATAATTCGTTAAGGAGATCTGAGGAAATGTTTGTCAAAAAAATGAAGTAAAAAGAAGAAGAAGACCACAGACAGCTTTATAGTCAGTCCCTACGGTTATCCCTAAATGAAATGCCTGGAGAATTTTCACAAGATGGTCCAACGGTAGCTCACAACAACAACAACATCAGGCCAAGACCGGGATGTTCTCTGATGTATACAGAATTTGTCCCCATTCTTGGAGGCAAACCTGGCATTCGATCCACCTTGCTCGCTGCGCGCCTCTTCTTCTTGCGCTCACCAGATCCTTATCGAGAATCATTTTCACTGGGCTGTCGTCCGACAGTCTTACGACATGATCAGCCCACCGTGGTCGACCGATTTTAGCGGTGTGAATGATTGGAGGTTCTCGCAGGAATTGGTGCAATTCGTGGTTCATTCGCCGACACACCTTAGCCTCAACCACTCCTATCTTTATCTGATGTACAACCCATCTAAAAAAAGATCCCCTTTTTTTCCCAATATCTTCTTGCCCTTCTAGAATAGTGACAATGATCCAAGCACTCTAGCCATCCGGAAAATTTAAGCTTACTCTCTCCCGTGCCGGACGCTTTCGGAAAAGTAAAAAGGCGATACCACCTCCATTCGGGAAAAGCGCATTAGGAAGCACACAGAGTAAGAAGCCCAATCGAGTCGCACGGACATTCTCCGACTTCAATGAAGCTGATGTAAATTTCATTGCATTCCGTTTGATGCCGTTCGAGTTGCTTTGTCCTCATGGCACTTTGCAGTCCGTTGGGCAAAGGAGAGACACACATACAGACAAATGCACCCAACTGAGTGAAAATGAAACGTTTAAATATTCAATCTCATTTCATCAATTGTGTATGCACGCATGACTTTCCGTCTTTCGATGTTTCCTTTTCTTTTCGAACGAGAAATGTGAAAGTATAGGGGTGGTAGGAAAATCCTTGCATCGAGAAAATCTCGGACCCTCCGCCCTCGTCTCATCCCTGCATCAGTAACCGATTTGACGTTCGTACGACGGATTGAGTCGTTTCATTTTTCTCATCTCAACTCCCAACCAGTCATCCTGCAGCATCAGCTGAGTTGTGTGCCAATGATGAACACCGAATGGGGCTGGGGGTTGGCTCTTTGATGATAACATAAAAATCCCAGACAAATGAGTTATGCAAATTTAATCCAATTTCATCTCAAAGTCACACAAAACAAATGATCAGATCATAAACAATCATCTTTTGGTTTCTCCGGGTTTCCACCAGTCAGTCGCAGGATGGGGACACGGAGGACGGAGGATTTGTCGTTCGTTTGCTTTCAAGAAGTAATTTTTGAGATTGACAAGGCTGGAATGGAACAGCTACTTGAGATGAGAGACTCGCATTGCGCGAGTTATGGGAGAATTAGAAATTCAGATTTATGCAAATAGTGAAATTCAATTATTTCCCCCCCTAGCTGCCAGATGGCGCGCGCTTGCGTCTAGAGCGAACGGGCAGGATGTGCACGATGGTTCGCCCGTGTTGGCATCCTTGTTAGTGGCGGCAGCATGAATTACATAATCATCAACTCTTCCACCAGCATCGGGATTGAGCGGGGCCGAGGATTAAAATACAACGATCGTCCTGTTCATAAAGAAAGTTGAGCGTAATAAAGAAAGCTAAATTAGGAGAAATTGGTTCTCCAGACTAGTGGCGGTGGACTGCAATCGTCGCCTTCCGGCCGACGGAGAGCGCGATGGAAATGATGGGGAAAAACTAACACTGGAAATGGTCAATTTGAATAATTTAACTGCAGCAGCCTAGATGTAGATGGTCGGTAGTACGAATCAGCCGTTTGCAATGCGGAAAATGTGAATTGGACTCTGATGGGGAGACTGAAGGATGTGATTCTGCACTACATCCAATAAGCTAATGGATCTGAATTGTATTTCTTCAAAATACATCAGTTCTACAAGGAAATAACTGCTTGTAAATCAAGACCGAATTAGAACCACTGTGATACGAAATGCACCATAACGAAACTGAGCAAAACTCCACTTAGTATGTTAGCCACCGGGTCGATTGACTCCTGACACGAAACCCGAATTCTATATCAGAATTTTCCCGGTATCACGACAAACCAGCGGAAAGCGTCAAGATTTGGAATCGATTATCCTACTCGCATACAATCCGCGGAGGGAAACACGGTCTCGGAAACGGAAATTAGCCACCAATAAACACTCGCGGCTGCCAACAGTGGCCAATAGTACGCCGGAGAAAACAAGTGGCTTGATTACTATTAATAAATTCGCTTTCGTTTCTGGAGGTGATTAAAAGTAAGCAAATCCCCCCGCGTGCTCATTAGTAGTTAATGTGCGCCGACCACCGTGGATGATGGGACTACAATAACACGGCCGGTGAAGCAGAAGAGATGAACCTCTTCATTGCGCTTAATATCGGCACCGGCCGCAACGAGATGCTCAAATGGCTGGCGCTAATGTGTTAATTTGCGAACGGCGCAGTGCATGGGCCTGTGAGGGTTAATAGAGCAACAAATTGAATTTAGGGCCTGGAATGGCGCTCTGTCAGGCCATCGCGCATCGTCGCATAGCACCGCGCCTGGGTGGTCTGGGATCTTATCTCGCTCGCTTGCCCACCATAGAGCATCAATGGTTGTTTCATTCCAACCAGCTGGAATTACACAACTTGACGGTTAATGATCATTTGTCAAGCGCTCGTTACTTTATTCAGCTGTCAATACCGATAGGATTGAGTTTTCTATTACAAGGGGTGCATGATTGACAATCATTAACACCTATCCGAATGCTACATGTGATACCTACTTTGTAAACGGATATGATAGGTCGATTCGGGGACGTGCGATTAGTGGCTTGAGTAATGACCCGCTAATGTGATGTCGTTTGCGATAATCGGAAATAACTTGACTCCGATACCCTATGTACGTAGGTTGGAACGTGGGCTGATGGTCAACTCACCACACGTTGGTCGTGATCGATGACAACTGAATTGATTGATGGAGGGGAAGATTTGTCGGTTTTTTGAATTGCTACAAGTGTCGCATTAACATGATTTTGCCGTGTACTCTTTGATCTACCTTGTTTGGTTTTAAGATCGAGGAGGGGGGAAAGTGATCTTTGGGAAATGCCGGAAATTTTTTGACTAGAAAGGACTTTAGATGAGTGTTGACAACTGTTTTGAATGAGTTCCAATATTTCTAATGATATTTTATGCAAAGTTTCTAGGGAATTATTTTTCCCAACCGCCCGGTCTACGAACGGTTTGTCGGTTGCTTCCTGACACAAAAGAGCTCAAACTATGCGAGATGATTTGGAGTCGACTGATTAGGAGGATCCATGATCAAACGGCCTCATCTTCATATCAATCTATTACCTCCGTATTTTGCACATTTTCCTTGCATAAAATGAAAGCTAATCAAACATTTACTGGATGAGTTTACCACCACACTCGTTTTATGCTTAGGTTCAGTCGTCAATAGTTAACACTTGTCTTACAAGATCTCCTTACTTCCAAGAATTAAATTCTACCCTCCGATTGCCGTGTAGTTTGATCACACAATTCCTGACACGACTCAACCACTTAATAGTAAATGTAAGGGAAAACTAAATATGCAGTAAAAACCGTAAACAACGAGAAAACATGAGCACGAAATATTTTACGCGATCAACATCGCTACTGCTACTGCCGAGGCGCCTCCTATCCATTAAATAATGCGAAAAGCTTAGCCGGACCATTCTTGACCAGCTCAAGCCCGGTTCTCGACTATTGCCCCCACCCCCCTCGACGCCGATGCTGGCAGAGGACTTTTGCGAAATAAAACCGTGCCTGGTTGGAATTAACTACCGAATAAAAAACCGATTTAAATGCAAGTGTAAAGGAATAATTGTTACTTAAAGCAGACAGCCGGAGAAAAGCTCTTAAAAATTTACCCCGCTTTTTAAAATGAATTAAATTATGACTAACAGCGGTCGGCCTTAGCTCAATCGATGGGAGCGTCCAGATATGGCAATGGAGCTGTTTGTGATATCTTGATATCTTGGCACAATTACCGCGCATGGTTAAGAGAAAAAATAAATTTATGAGAAAGAGAGAGAGAGAGAGAGAGAGAGAGAGAGAGAGAGAGAGAGAGAGAGAGAGAGAGAGATAAAGCACCCAAGAAGACGAAAAAGAGGAAAAACACCAAATGCACTATTTTGCAGAGTTATTATGCATCTCCCCGCTCCGCTGCAACCGTTCTCACTGACCGAAAAGGGCTGCAATTGGTGGATGCCGCTCGCTAGCCTAACCAAAATGCGCGCTGCAACGGTGCAAAAAATTGAATAATTTATTTATGCTCACATCCGTCGAAAATATTTATGTTCACTCTCTCGTGTGTAGGCTTGCCAAAAGACGGGGAGGCCCCGCGTGCGCTTTATAAAAGCTACTATTAATTATATGCACTCTGTGTACAGTTCCTCAGCCCCTCGGACTTGGCCAACAAGGCTTGGTTAAAAAAAACACACCATTCAACGCTATTATTTATGCATTCTACCTGGACTTCTGACGCCTCTGCTCTGCACATATGCAGCGTCGCCGTCGCTCGAATTCCCACCACCACCAACCTCCACGAACCGCGTCTCATTATTGGCCAGTCCGGCGACCGCAATCTACTGGGTTAATATTATTGAAACATTAAAAGTTTATAATATCATTAGCATTCATAAATTCAGCAACGCAGCAAGTGTAAGGATTGCTCTCAGGATCAGTTTCCAAACATTTCGCTATGCCGAGAGAGGAAGTACCTGTAGCAGGATCGACAACGATTCCGAAATTGGTCATCAACCGACAATCATCGACCACCAGCGGCAACAATCTAGGAACAATTTATTTCACTCCGTGCACGGCACGGAATGTGATAATTTCGTGTAAACTAACAATTAGGCAGCCGGGGGGTGGATTTTCCCAACGGCTGAACGTCACGGGGAGGAAAAGCGCAACCATCGGCCTTTGAGCAGAACAAGCCGTTTGATAGCCGGCTAAGCAACAATTTATCAAGGGCTTATTTTCCTGGAAACAGTGTGGTTTATGCAGTTTTTTTTCCTGCGGTGCTGTGGTTCAGTCCAGTGGACAGTCGTGGCAAGGGGTGCGGAGTTAACATGATTTGCAGTTTTAGTGAGGCAACAGTATGTTGTGATTAGAAATCACGGGTTAAAGTAGCAAAACAATCGTTTGGGATTGGATGAAGGAAATACTCTTGGACTATTTACCGGGGCTTCAAAGGGGTGTTGAAAAATGATGTAGGTCTTACGGAGGAAGAAAAGAGACAACAGTTGTGATAATGCTATATTTCGCACCCAAAGGACGATAGATTCTCTTGCGTTTGTGTAAGATATTTTGTCAGCGAGTTTAAGTGAAGTTAGCTTGAACATGCGGTCCAATATAATAAAACAACAACGGACAGCCCAACGAGGTTGTACGCAAAGGTGACGTACAATATCTAAATATTTCGGGACGGTCGCCTTTTGTAAAATTTCTATTTGGCATGCTGCTCTTGGCATTAGCTTGCTTTATGTTTGCGCTTCAAAATAATATAGAGATAGTTTAAATTTCCGAGCCGTGTTTAAAATTGTACAAAAGATTTAAGGTATGCGGCGAAGGGAAAGCTGACACTTTTTTAACCACCGTGATTTCCAATTGATAGGAATTTGGAATGGTATGTTAGATATATTCCAATCCAAACAAACTCTTTAGCTGGGAAAATCAAATTGGTCGTCCTAAAAAGGACAGATTTTAAATGGTCCATGTTTGATCGATCTACTTTGGACCTGTCGTATGGCCTATTTATATCGTTATTAATATTGTGCGACAATACATTAGCATGCAACAGTTCTTATCAGATTATTGAAATCAATTATCTGCCAACTGGCTTCTAACTGGTAACAAGTCATACTAATGTTGGTAGTGGCTGGCTTGTACCACTCAACCGCCTCATAGAAAGATGGCTGCCAACTAGATCACACTTATTTCGCTCGTGGTAGTGCCAACCGGCTGGCTCCAAATTCACAACTGGCTTGGTTAACCGACTGCATAATCAATGGTTGATCACCAGAGAACCCTCCAGGGTACTTGTCACCGCCAGCTGCCAATTAAATACCGGTTCATTGCGGCTCTGAACAGTTCCGAGGCTGTCTTATATCGTTCGCTGCTGCATTTGAGATCTCCCTTACTTACGGTTGAAGTCTGTGATAGGAAAATACTTGGCATGTAGTAAATATACTCTGCAAAACGAAATTGTAAGACATCACTTTATATTTGCGTTATTTTAAATAGTTTTTGATCGGCATCGACGCGTAGAAATATTTCCGATCGATTGGCGCAAAAATGTTAGAATTTTCTTTTGGAGAAACGACTGATATATTAACGCTCAAAACCTGACCGCTTTTTGTGACGGTCATAATGGGATTTTTTTTAAATTGTACCCTACTATAGAAAATAAAGACGTAGTCCTAAGTCAAAAATGTTGACACCGGTTGACCTCCGCTTGGAATGTTACTGCATATGCAATGAGTTGGGTTAAAGGTATCCAAAAATTGCTTATTGTACGATGAACCGTTTCCTATTCGACCACCTAAGTCCACGTCACATGTTTGGTTCGGTATTTAGCCCCATGCCTTATGTCCTCGATGGACTATCGCCTGGTATAACTTCGAGGGGAGGTTGTGGTATATTGCGATATGTATTGCGAAATTCATTATGAAAAATGGATTAAATTTGTTTTTCATGGTTTCCATGGTCTCGGGACCAAAGAGCGTCTTTATTTTTATTTCTTGAAAGTTTGGACTTTTTCACATAACATGTCAAAAAATTTACAATGTA
>JAHHFK020001050.1:0-108683 GCA_024533555.2 Aedes koreicus
CAACTCATACAGTTCGAACGTGTTTTTAATCGTTCCTGACCGCGTGCTTTATTTTAATATTTTTTGCGGGCGTTTTATTTTCGTTGTTTGTTTTACTCGGGACGTAAGCTGTTGTTAGTTTATTTGATGTGGATAAGAAGTGTGAAATTTGCTCATTGGACTCTGCCACGGATTCGTTTATGTGGAAGTGTACTGGTTGCCCACGAGTTTTCATGCAGCCTGCGTGGGAGTATCAGTGCAACGGAATTCGCTACGAAACACAGTGAAGAACAGAAAAGTAGATTTTAGCGCGTACCTTATGCCATGCTGTGAATCTTGCCAAGAGCTCGTACAAGCTAAGCTAGACTATAATCGTATCGTGGAACAGCAAAAACAGCTTACAGAGCAAATACATTCCAATACCGAGGTGACGCATCGTTTCGCGCTACTACACGATAAACCAAACATTATTCACGAGGCGGTTGAAGGCTTGGAAGTCTTACTGCAAGGAATAAAAATCAACCAAAAACAGGAACTGATATGTTGATGTATTGCCAACATTTCAATCGAATGAAAGGTGTCCTAAGGTTAAAAAAAATCCATAACAAAATTTTGTGTTGTACCTTTCCAATAATTCTGGCAGATGAAACCAGTTGGGATGAAAGTGATCAAAGAGAAGAAGTTTTTGGAAACCGTTACTGACCGAAAAGAAGTCAGGAGGGGGCCTGCTAATTGCCATTTCAACAAATTTCAACTCAGAGATCGTCACAGCAAACAAATGTAAACATTTCAAACATGTTTGTGTAAGAGCGCATATGGAAACACACGTGTTTGCCTCTGTTTATTTTCCTCCGAACAATGCTCTTTTTTTTCTTCGAAAAGTTCTATAATATTGTTGAAGAAATTTCGGCCAATCTTCCCCCAGAAGTGAATATTTACATATACGGAGATTTCAATCAACGCAGTATTGACTTTTTTCCAGACACAGAAAATGAGAATATCTAACTTCCAGTCGTTGGGAACAATGCAACACTGCAGTTTATCTTTGACCAAACTGATAGTTTAGGTATCAATCAAATCAATCATATAAAAAATCAGCAGAATTGCTATTTAGATTTTTTGTTGACAAATATTTCTGAAGATTTCTATGGAACCGAGTCTCTAACTCCATTATGGAAAAATGAAGCATTCCACACCAAAAGTTAGCAAAAATCTGACAATTTTCCATCAAAAATGTACCTAGATGAAAATGTGGGTTCTACCTCGCCAGAAATTTGCCATCTATTTGCAATTTTTCTTCCAAGATATATATACCACATTTTCTGAAGCAGATCGTGATCGCAAATATTTCGGTTTCTTTCCAGAATTTAGTGGAGATATTAGTGTAAACAATATAAATGTGCATGATATAAAAGAAGCATTGAAAAAACTAGATGTCTCAAGGGATGTGGGCCAAATGGGATTCCCCCCTTTTTCTGAAAAACTTAGCTTCGGAGCTTACGACTCCCTTGTTTTGGCTTTTCAATAAGTCGATCAAATACGGTATTTTTCCCAACTCGTGGAAAAGTTCCTATCTAGTTCCGATTTTTAAATGTGGCAAAAAATCTGACATACGAAATTATCGCGGTATTGCTATTATCTCTTGTATTCCAAAACTTTTTGAAGCGATCATTAATGAAAAACTATTTTGTCAAATTGAAAATAGAATCTCTACCTTGCAACATGGATTCTTCAAAGGACGCTCAACTAATACAAATTTACTCGAATTCGTTAACTATTCGCTGGTTGCAATGGACAATGGAAACCATTTTGAAGCTTTATACACAGACTTCAGCAAGGCATTTGATCGCATTGATATCCCAACAAACATCGGTGTTGAATTAGAGCTTGTTCAAACAAATTTGGAGAAGCTATTCAGCTATTCTAGAAGAAACAGCTGAATAGCTTCTCCAAATTTGCTTGAACAAGCTCGAATTCAACACCAATGTTTGTTGGGATACTCATGCTTCTATTCAAACTGCAAAAAATGGGTATTGAGCTAAATTTTCTGAAATGGCAGATTTAAAGGCAAGACTTCAAATCATATTCGAGTTACTTCAGGAGTTCCTCAAGGCTCCCATCTCGGCCCTCTTTTGTTTATACTATTTGTAAACGATATTTCCCTCATTTTAAAAAAAACGTTAAAATTCTTATTTATGCCGACGATTTAAAGATATTTTTAAAAATAAAAAACAAGGAAGATATAAGACTATTCAAAAACGACGTACTCCTATTTTATAATTCCTGCAAAAAAAGCCTTTTGCAGCTAAACGTCCAAAAATGTAAATCAATATCATTAAGTAGAAAGCGGAATACACTAGACTGTACAATCTCGCTAGGAAATCAGGCAGTTGAAAAGTGCGGAAAAATTAAGGATTTAGGTGTTATTTTAGAAACGAAACTAACATTCATTGACCACTATAACACAATAATCAGTAAAGCAAGTAGCATGCTAGGATTTATAAAACGATTTAGTTACAACTTCCATGACCCATACACAATAAAAACATTATACGTTGCATATGTGAGGTCAATGCTTGAGTATTGTAGCGTAGTATGGTCACCTTTTTCAGTCACGCACGAACAACGAATAGAATCAGTTCAAAAGCAATTTATACTGTTTGCCCTTCGAAAATTAGGTTGGACAAGATTTCCTTTACCATCTTATAAAGCTCGTTGTATGCTCATCAGCATAAAAACATTAAAAGAGCGTCGAGAATTCGCAATGGTCTCAGTTGAAAACGATATCGTTTCGCATCGTATTGATTCTGAAGAACTTTTGACAAAACTTAATCTTTACATTCCAAGTCGTCAACTACGAAATCGAAATGTTTTTACTACAAGCCACTGTCGTACAAATTATGCTAAATTTGGGCCTTTAAACGGATGATGGCAACATACAATATGTATTGCGAAAACGTTGACTTCACAACGACAAAATATAAATTGAAGCAATACTTTAATGATATTTGATAAAAAGCTGCTCATAAATGTACTAGAATGTAAGCTTAATTTTTTATAGATTTAAGAGTGACAAAACATGTAAATAACTGTAACTAAAAGTCTACACATGATTGACGTCAAATAAATAAATATTCATGAAGAATTTTCAATCTAGATAATACGACGTCATGGCAATTCAAAATATCCTGTCTGGTACAACAGACAAAAAAAAAATTAAAAATCGCAAGCAAAAAGCGCACAACATTTCACAAAAAAATAACAGCAATGAAGACTTTAAGAAATATTTAGACGTTTGAAATCAACTAAACTTACCCATCGGAATCGCATTTGAGGAGAATAACACTTAAACTGAAATTGAAATAAAGTCGTGCCCTAAGACCGTTTTCAATTACTTTTAAACATAATTGAAATCTGACCATTTTCCATCATCATGCATCTAGATGAACGCATTGGCGGCAATTCGGAAGAAATATGCAATGGTGGTCCTCCCTTAGCTCAGTCGGTAGAGGCGCAGCTACAAAGCAACACCATGCTGGAGGTGGCTGGGTTCAATTCCCGGTCCGGTCTAGGAATTTTTCGTTGAGGAAAATTTCTGGACTCCCTGGGCATAGCGTATGATTGTTCTTGCCACACAATCATAGAAAATTTCATTAATTTTTACCCACGCGATAACAAGTTACACCCAAAACAAAGTGTCGCATTTTTTCGAGAAAAGAAAAAGGGGAGAGCTAAGGGGAGAGGGGAGTAAGGGTGAATGGAAGGAGGATGTTTTTGATTGCGGATAATGGGGGGGTTTGTTGGGTTGAGGGGAGGTAAAGGGTGATACGGTCAAAATTTGGTCAAGGGAAAACGCGTGTAAATCGGTGAAATCGTTTATTTAAAAATCAAATTAAATTTCTTTTTCAAGTTCAATTAGTATAAAATTCAGGAAAAATATTCAGTTAGGCTTCCGCTTTTCCAAATCCGAATTGCCGGGCCTTACGCTTGACCCCTGCCATCAGATTTTGTACAGCCACCTTGTCCACCTTCTTCGCCGCAGAAAGCCAGTTTGCCTTGAACTGCTGCTCGTCCTTAGCAGTTTTTTTGGTCTTCTTTAGGTTCCGCTTGACAATAGCCCAGTATTTCTCAATTGGGTGGAGCTCTGGCGTGTTGGGAGGGTTCTTGTCCTTGGGAACCACCTGCACGTTGTTGGCGGCGTACCACTCCATGGCCTTTTTACCGTAATGGCAAGATGCCAAATCCGGCCAAAACAGTACGGAACAACCGTGTTTCTTCAGGAAAGGCAGCAGACGTTTATTCAAACACTCTTTCACGTAAATTTCTTGGTTGACAGTCCCGGAAGCTATGAAAATGCTGCTTTTCAAGCCACAGGTACAGATGGCTTGCCAAACCAGATATTTCTTTGCGAACTTTGACAGTTTCGTGTGCTTGAAAATATCTGCTACCTTTCCCCTTCCTTTTGCCGTATAAAACTCCTGTCCCGGAAGCTGCTTGTAGTCGGCTTTGACGTAGGTTTCGTCGTCCATTACCACGCAGTCAAACTTCGTCAGCATCGTCGTGTACAGCCTCCGGGATCGCGCTTTGGCCGTCGTATTTTGTTTATCATCGCGATTTGGAGTCACTACCTTCTTGTAAGTCGATAGTCCGGCTCGTTTTTTGGCTCGATGCACGGTTGTAGACGATACACCCAGCTTATTTGCGGCATCTCGGAGAGATAGGTTAGGGTTTCGCTTGAAACTACCGGCAACTCTCTTTGTCGTCTCAGCGGCTTCCGGTTTTCGATTTCCCCCCGATCCAGACTTCCTGGCTGTCGACAAACGTTCCCCAAACACTTTAATTACATTTGTAACGGTTGATTTGGCAACTTTTAGCGATTTTGCCAACTTTGCGTGCGAGTAGCTCGGATTTTCGCGATGCGCGAGCAAAATTTTGATACGCTGCTCTTCTTGCTTGGACGGCATTTTGACAACTGAAGAGTGAATTCCAAAATCAAAATAGGAGCAACATTCTACACACACACACCTTCAAAATGAGGGGTGTTCAGGTTTTTTAAATGCAAAATTGAAAGAAATACGTCAAGTTGATATTGACCAAATTTTGACCGTATCGCCCTTTAGTTTAGAAGATACAAAAACCACATGATCTTGATATTTTTCAACGAGAAATCAATAATGTTTACACCTGGTGTAATAAATGCTTGTTAGAACTTAACGTAAAAAAATGCACGTCTATATCGTTCACGAGAAAGCATTTCATAACACAAAAAACAGTTTCTCTAGGTCAGATAGAAATTGAAAGATGTCATCAAATTAGAGACCTAGGAGTTATACTTGACTCTAAGTTATCCTTTGCTGATCACTACAATAATACCATCTATAAAGCAAATAACATGCTTGGGTTTATTAAAAGATACTGTTTGCATTTTAACGACCCTTACACATTGAAAGCACTGTATGTGGCATATGTGAGGCCTAAACTAGAATACTTTAGCATTGTTTGGGCTCCATATCAAGGAACATATGTAAACCGTAAAGAATCAGTTAAGAGACAGTTTGTGTTAAATAAATAAATAAATCAATAAATAAATAAATATATATATAAATAAATAAATAAATAAATCAAAAAATAAATAAATAAATCAATAAATAAATAAATAAATAAATTAAAAAATAAATAACTCGGCTTCCAAGTTTGCTTGGATAACAAGGTTTCAGTTTAACCTCGCGTCCCCAGATTTTTTGAAGAATCTTATCGGCCTATTACGGTCGTGTTAGTTGTTGCTAATTGTTGTGCTCATTTCTTTTTCTTTTCCTTATAAATCGTTTATTGGTACGGGCTCTATCAAATTAACTTTACAGAGCCAAGTTTTCATATTTATATACATCAGTTATCTCACAACTAGAATTAGGGGGATAGAACTGATTACTCACGGCCGTTAATAGGAATAACAATTTTACGGATGAGAAGATGGGTGGGAATTTGAAGTATGGTTTAAATAACACAATTATTCTTAATTCTAAATTGTCTAATCATAACTATATAATGATACAACTTTTCGTTTTTTTTTGACTTGAACATTTTTAAAAAGAAAAAAAACACACAAACACAGATAAAAAAAGCTTATAGTAAACATACAGGTTAAACAAACTACAATCTTAGGCTAATGTTAGTCAAAAACACATAAATGTGTAGGTTCTGCTCATTTCAATGGCGGAGAATTACAAACCGTAGATTTAAACATTTGGACCAAATTTCTACCTCCTAACATGGCAGCTGTTGTTCAACCCATGGACGAGACTATAATTCAAATGTTAAAAATATCACCAATAAAGATGCTATTTTCTGGGTGGCTCACGCATGGGATTGCGTTCCAGAGGATGCAATAAGAAAATCCTGGAAATGCTGTATAATCCGGTGGATAGCAATGATGAAGATGACCTGCTATTATCTATACTCCAGGATAAATCGTGGAGCATTTCTCAGAAAATTCTCGAGCCTCGAACTCAGGAAGAAGAAGACGAAGGATGATGATATTGTGTAGGGTGTTCTTAACCCTGATAAGGACAACAGCACAAACACCGGACATGATTCGACGTTGCCAACAATTGAAGAAGAAATAAGTTTTTTCGGGGATTTTTGAAAGAAAAAAAGAGGGAAAAACAAAAAAAAAAAAACACACTGTTTGCCCGGGGGCATTGATTTTTTTTAACCTATCCAGGGGCGGACTTCCCCGGAAGTGCCCGTAATATGACTGTGGTCCTCGACTGTCGGAATGAGCTTCAATGAACTTAGGGTTGTATGCACATGTGATCTGAGGTATCGCATGGTGGGTTTGAAATGTTTCATGTAAATTTCACTCATGTTCCGGCGATATTCTCGGAGCCAGTTGATCTATTCCAAAACATTTGTGGACCGAAAAACGTTTTGTGGACCGAAAAACCACTCATTTGGCGATTTCTGCGTTGAATTAGGACCAGTAATTGCTGAGAAATTGGCTTCACAAATAACAAATTCAAATTTGTTAGCCGCAGTTACTCTACTTGAGATGCAAACTCATCCTTCTTGTGGTTTGACCACGATCAGCATTTGAATTTCGTTCCGTGCTAAAATCAGTCCTAATCTGTTTAACATTTTTTAAACACAAAAGATACAACATACAGCCTTGACCGTTATCGTTAAAACCCGGTTGATTAATGTGGGAACCCTTCTAGCTGGAAATAAACCAATTTCGTACAACGAAACCCACATGATCAACCACACCTCATAGTCGTTCGGTCGACCTTTGCCCACGGCACTAATCCTAGATCCCACTACTACTCATCGCATGCCCAAACATGCTGTTCTGTGTTTGTAGTTCCGTCCCACCGCATTATCGCCGAACCGTAGCAAAATTTATGACCGAAAACTTTCAACCGCCCAATCTAGTCGCGTTAAGCTTGGCATGAATGACCGAGATTCGTAGTCGTGCGTTGGTGGAATCCACATTAGCCAACTGACTGACAAATGCGACCCCACCGATGGAATTAAAGCTCGTTCCTACCAGTCAAGAAGTTGAAGATTTCAGATAAAACCGGCTCAAAACATACGTAACCAAGCATGACAAACTGTCAGGAATCCAGGAACCGTTAATTTAGTTCTTTTGCGAAGGAAAGGTTCAGCATTTATGTATTCCCTACAGGATACTGCCAGCGTACGACAATAAATCAATCAGTGACTTGGTCTGGGTTTGTTCTACAAGGGCAAAAAAAACAACCTCCGACAACCGAAAGGAAATTGCAATATGGCTTTATGAAAGGCAAAGAAGGCACCCCGTTCCACTCCTCTTCACTGGCTATAAGGACAAGCAGTGTGGGACCAAATTGAAAGCGAAAATCTACCAACCACCCACTCGATTGAAGCTGTCAGATTTTGTTCTCAGTGACATGCACTCTCGTGATGAAATGTGCTTGTTCATGTGAAAAGTGACAGGTGCTTGTGATGCGCTTTGAAGCGGGAGTTGAGCTGTCGTTGGCAGTGATTAGAAACAATCCGATGAATCAGATTGATTTCATCTTTTAAAAATAACCGCTGTTGAGTTCAGGAAATTTCTTTCCATCATCATAATTTCAACATGAGCGAGCAAAGTATTTTAGGTAGGCAAATTTCCATCCTGTCACGCGGTAATTCAAGCCTTGAACCAATCCAACCCAAGTTTAATTAATGCTTTCTGGTACCGGAATCATAATGTCATTCGTCAGTCAATCTAATTCTGCACTGTAGAATCAACAGCCCTCGGTATGAGTCCATTATAAACCGCTGGGCTCGTCGTCTCTGTGCCAACCCGAGTGGATGTCAATGGCAGGCGAGCATTCTGTTAGACTGGCAGCATATGCTGTGTCCTGTCACGTCATCCAACGACCACTTGCCAGAGCTGAGCTCGATTCCCGTAAGCCAAGAGGCAACTTGCGGGCAGTTGAGTTATAAATCACGTCTAAATGAACCGAGGTTTCCTCGGAACGCAAACAGGACTATCACGAACTGTTGCTCACTACTACTGATTGGATTCGGCTTGACAGTTGACAATGTTCTATGCACTTACAGTAGACAATACGTGTCCTCGTAAGCTGGGTAGTAATAATGAACGACGAATAGGTATGAAGTGTTGCGTTGTGATGGTATGACAGTATTAATTGGTAATTACGAGATGGAAACTCTGTCGTCCTGATAAAAATATAAGCCGTTCGAAATCAAGCAATCATTGCCTGAGGACATCTTTGCAAATGCATTCCCGACCAGAAGGGTATAACAAATTTGTTACGACTAACTGTTTATGATATGAATTTGTTTAAGACGTTTCCATCTGGATAATCGTATAACATACTTATAACAAATTAAGATCTGCACAATCTTTTATGCACAATCTGCGTAAAAAAAATAATTAATTTTAACACGAGTTGATATGATTCTGCTACATCGTAACAAAATTGTTGCAACGTTTGTTTTGTGTATGTTATATCTATATCATGGTTTGCTATAGTTTTGTTACCCCTTGAGGATTTATTGTTACGATTTCTGTTATTCTAACTACATCCGCGATCTAAATTCTAACAACCTCTGTTATAAAAACAGCGTAACTGAATAACACAACTTGAAAGAATGTTGTTGTTTCCTTTTGGTCGTCACATTTTTATACTGCATCAGGGGAAATTTCAAAGTTAGTTTTGACTGGAAAGCATTCCTCAAACCATTTAATATTCCAACTAACACGAACTCCACAGAAAAAAATAATGAATTTTAACAGGCGCGTAAAATTTCCCCTCGTTTAATTTTAAGCCAAAGGAAGCGTGGACAACGAAATTGTTTGCAATCTTTCATGCGCCATGCAACAATGTTGACAATCTTTCATACAACAGACTAGATTCAGGCGTTATCTGGCTTAAATGTACATGGAATATCTCATTAATTTCTGACAAATCTAGCGTTCCTTTTATGTGCATTAGAAACGCAGAAAATTACATGTTTTTTTAAAACAGTGTCATTAATGACTCTTACAATGGTTTCATTCCCCGGATGGACGAAGGAGCAATTTCACCAGATGCTGGTGCTTCTTAGTCGAAGGTCGGTAGTTGGATGAGACTTCATTACTTTGGCAAGAGAGTGGAAAAGCAGATGTACCCTCACAAGAGAATTCGCCTACTTAAAGCTCGGGCAAAGCTGGAAGTGTGCTAAACCAATAAAGCCACCTCCAGGTACACCCAGGCTTGCCACATGCACAGGTTTATCTAAATTGACACTGCTTTTTTCATATTTTGGCATATCGATATCTGTATGTAAAGATGACAGTTTTTTTTAGATAAACCAAGATTTTTAAAGATTTTTGGCAGTTGCTCATCCACTCAAAAACCTCAAATTAAATTATAGATGATGGCGACGAGTCCATCTTCACCTGTTGGATCACCAAACCATCTACAATGTAATTGTTAAACTGTTCCATATCGATGGCATCGATTTAAAAAGGGCGTTAGATCAGCTGGAGCATCGATAATGATGGATTCTGACCGATCCTTTTGAAATGAGACTGTCCTCATTTGATTATTATCAAATGTATTTGCCGCGCTTTAGCTCTTTGTGCAAGCTACGCATGCAAAAAGCTGCCATTGTACCTGGAACAGTTGATGCGATATATCTACAATTACTTGTCCTACAGTCCCAAACGATCTAAGGTGTTCCAGATGATACAAAATATCTTGGAAATAAAGCCTTGGACAGTTCTGTATCCATCTGCTAACAGATGGCTATCGTTGGAGTGAGTTTTCCAAAGGAATTCGGAGCGGTTTTTGGAGCTCGTGTTGTTTTTCTCGATCCAATCCAATGATGCCCACTGAAAGCCCAAGAACATCGAAGAAGGGATTTTCCGTAAACACGATCAAACAATGTTTTACACCGTTCGGCGAGTGAGAGGAAGATAATGCTTATTGTTATTGTATTGCTATCGCAATTAGCTCTCTGCTTACTCCCAACTTAGTGTTCTAAATGCACTTCCACAGTTATTAATTAAGAGCTTTCGATGCCAGGTACCATTTAGTACGATTGTGTGGCAAGTACAATCATACCCTATACGTAAGGAGTCGAGAAATTTTTCTTAACGAAAAATTCCTAGACCAGACCGGGAATTGAACCCAGCCACCTTCAGCATGGTGTTGTTTTGTAGCTGCGCCTTTGCCGAGAAGGCGAAAGCTTTGAAAGCTCCTGGATTGGATGAAAGTCCAAAGTGGCTTTGAAAACAGTGATTCCGAAATTCCCGTACATGTTCAGAAATGTTCTGCAGAGATGTGTAACTAATTGCTGTCGGAACCGAGAAAAGCACTGGAGCATCCGGAGTTGGATTTTTTTGGAAAATTCTTGGGAAAGGTTATCCTTACCAGGCTGACAAAATATACAGGGAGCGTGAATGTTTTGTTGCAAAACCAGTTCCGAATCCAAAAAGGGGAGATCTTCGTTAAATGCAATTCAATTAGGACTGTTCAGGCAAAACTAGCTTTAAGTCTCATATATGCATATTATAAACCCTACTCTGAATTTTGTCACAACCTAGAATTTTATAAGCTCATTAGAAAGATTAGACGAGTGTGACTTTCTCCAACATAGCGTAATTTTACTCTCACTCTCATTTGGACATCGCAAACGGTCGAGTAGGTAGCACATCACTTCGGATTCGATACCATAGATTATACACAATATAAGTAAGCTAGAGATTGATAGGAATCAGTACACCATGTGACTTCACACGGAATAGATTGTGGCTTCGTTAAATACAACCAAAAAAGTTCAGTCTAATTATAATATCGGTGAAGTATTTATACGCGATCTGGAACTCCGAAAGAAAGGAAATTAGTCCGTTTCCCACCGCCAGCTACTTTTTCTCATCGGCCGCAGTGAAATCACCAAGGACTAAAATATATACTGGCACTAATAAATGAACATTCACATAATTGCTACAAAATTATTAAACACTGTGCCAACAAAAAAATAACAATTCGCACTAGAAAAACTTGAAAGAGAAATAAAAAAATGATAATTCACTTTCAATAATTCAAAAGTGGCCTTTAAACTTTCAAATAAAGCAATGGCAATTAGTATAAACGCAATAATAAGCTGAAATCTTTCCAATTAAAACCAAACAAATTATTTTAATTTTTTCTATTTTTCATTGCGGTTTGATTGGTTTCAATTGGAAAGATTGGAAAAATTTGAAGACTTTTGTCACATGTATAGCGCTAGAACTTATTATTATGAAGGAGAACTATCAGCTTATTATTGCGTTTATACTAATTGCTATTGCTTTAATTGAAAGTTTTACCGGTCACTTTTGAATTATTGAAAGTGAATTATAAAATTTTAAGTTTTCTAGTGCAAATCGTTATTTTTTCATTAGCACAGTGTTTAATAATTAAGTATTAATGTCACATATTTTTATTGCTTTTTTTTCAATTTTTATTGATGTTTTATTACCCTACCAATTAATTAGTTATCAAGAGAAATCGACTCAGAAAAGAAGGGGAAATATATACTGCACTGTGGTAATGTATGACATTAAAAATGCATTCAATTGCGCAAGGTGGGTATCGATCGCAAAAACATTCCACAGAATGATAGTTTCTGAATACTTGTGGAGGATTTAATTTGCAAATGGAACAATCTGTTACTATAAGCGCACCGAAAAAAAAATAACTGAGTATAGCAAAACATTAAAGAAGTCAACGGCGACAATCATCCCAAACAAATCTGCAAGTTTAATAAAATGATGTTCAGTATTGCAACAATGGTGAGCGTAGTTGTTTTACATCCAGTATCGTTACAAGCTCAGCTGAAACAAGCTCTAGAAAGTAAAAGGTGCCCACGAGATTGTAGGGAAGAAAGCCACGAACTGAGAATGTTAGAGGGATATATTGTATCAGGTAATGTCATAATGACGTTTTGCATTGAAAATAAATAACCGTTACAAGCTCACACGTCCAAAAGCTTTAGAATTCTTGAATCAACTTAAAGCATGTGTAGGTTCATGCAAAGTATCCGGGCGGATAACAGTGCCCTCGCCTGATAAGGTGAAGATCGTTTGAACCGGGTGTTCTTTCTGAGCAGTTTCCAGGCTAGTTGGATCGCTAGGAAATGACCTTGATTTGCATTGGCAATAAGTGATCAATTTGTATGGGTGAGCTTAATAGATGTCACATTCCTATGATATGACAAACGAAATGCTGTACAAATTACATTTACTCGATATGCTAGAGTGAGAAGCCTGACACAACTGTGTGACAATGTTCTATGAACATATTTTGGATGTGGACGGTATTCATATGTTTTGCTTTGGTTAATTTCGGCCGGGTATGCAATTTGAAACCGTGCATTCTGACTGTGATAACTGCATGGAAAGGTAAGGGTGAAAACGGTCGGTCGGGGTACCGCTGACTTAGGCCATCATTGCATGTTTTGCACTTTGCTGGTGGTCACCCTTTTTGTTGATTTATTACGGTGCGTTGTTTTTAGCATTCGAGTTGCCACAAAACATATGCCAGCCATTTCAAGTCCTCAACAGTTAGACACACGACGGAGACAATGTCTTCTGTCTCCTGAACTCAAGAGAAAACCTGAATATAAATCTTCATCTTGAAAACCTGCTATCATCTGCTATCCTATTTGCGTTTTTCATAATTCGGCATTGAACCGCACGCAGTATGTTGAATATACCTCATATATTAGGATTTATCGCCAGAAATATTCAGTTCATTTAATTGTGAATCTCTTGGCTGAAAGACAATTGATGCTCGTTTAAAAGGACGATTTTAAGTCTCTTATTCGTGCAGCTTAGGGATAGACACGAGTGGCACGATCTCAGGAAGTCTGTCCAACTTTTTGGCTTCGCCGACGAAGCTGGTATTGTAGCACGTAGCTTTGAGACGATGGCGGAAACGTACATCAGACTCAAGCCTTTAGCTAGTAGGATTGAACTTGTCATTATTGCGTTCAGAAATAAATACATGAGCGGAAGTGGCTCACGGGAAGACAATATTAGCCTCCCACCACGAGTTCAGATCGACGGTGATGAAATCGAGGCGGTAGACGAATTCGTGTATCTGGGCTCATTGGTGATCACCGATAACGACACCAGCAGAGAAATACAGAGACGCATTATGGCTGGCAATTGTGCCTTAGTGTCTTTGAACGGAAGGTGTTGCGTAGGTGATCTACGGAGGAGTGCAGATGGAAGACTGAATGTGGAGGTGGAAAACAAACCACGAATTACATCGAAGAACCTCCCATCGTACACATCGCTAAAATCGGTCGACTACGATGGGCTGAACATATCGTAATGATGTCAGACAACAGCCCAATTAAAATAATGCTCAAAAGCAAACCGACGAGTATAAGAAGAAGATGCGCGCAACGAACACGGTGGATCTACCCAGTAGAAGGCGACCTGCGGACCCTTTGCAGACAGCGAGGCTGGCGAGGTGCAGCCATGGACCGAATAGAATGAACCAACTTCTGTGTACAATAGAAGCCACACTGGCCTTGGTCTGATTAAACTGAACATCGTGCAACTAAGGCTTTGAAGAAGGCCATTACTATACAGAACTGAGAAGCAAAAATTAAAATTAAAATAAAAAATCTACTATTTCCAAATCAAAATCACAACCATTATCATTATCCAAAACTATATCAAAATTCAAATTAAAACTCATACCTTAATCCCAATTTTAATTCGAATCTAAATTCAAATTTAAATTCAAATTCAAATTTTCTTACAAACAAAAATGCTGAAAAACTGTTTGTTCAAACAAATTTGGAGAGTTTTCTTCCAGAAAGCTGAATAACTTCTCCAAATATGTTTGAACAAGCGGTTTTTGACACTGATGTTTGTTGGGTTGGATCAACATACACAATCGAGTTCAAATTCTTATTCTAAGTCAAATCTAAATCAATCCAAATCTAAATTCATATCCAAATTAAATTTCAAACCTTAGTCGTAATCCACATCAAAACTCAAATTCAATTCCCAATTCAAATTCAAACCTAAACCCAATCCAAATCCAAGTTCCAAATACAAATGTTAATTTGAATTTAAAGCCAAATTCATCCCCAAATCTTAATCCTAAGCGTAATCCAAGTTCAAATTCAAATCGTAATCCGAATTTTAATTTAATTTCCAACCATATCCAAATACAATTCCAAATAACAATAAAATTTTTAATCAAAATCTAGATCATAATCTATATTAAAATCTAAATATAAATCTAAATCTAAATCTCAATCTAAAATGCAAATCTCAATTCAAATTCAAATTGAAATTCAAACCATAATCTTAATCTAAATCTCTGTTCCAATCCAAATCCAAATCTTGATTCACATCCAAAACCAAAAGCACATCTAAATCTAAATAAGAATCAAAATCCAAATCCAAATCCAAATGCAAATTTAAATCCTAAACCAAATAAAGATCAAAATCAATATACAAATTCAAATCTCCATCCAAATCAAAATTAAAATTCAATTCCCAATCTCACTTCAAATTCAAATCCAAACCTAAATCATAATCCAAAACGTAGTTCCAAATCCAATCTTTATCCAAAATCAAATCCAAATTCAATTCTTAATTAAAATCTTAATTCATAGCCTAACCATATGCAAACCCAAAATCCAAAACCCAATCCGAATTCAAATCCAAATTCAAGTCTCGATTCAAATCTTAATTCAAAGCAAAATCTTAATTCATATTCAAATTCAATTCCAAATATTAATGCATATTAAAACTATATCCAAATCCGAGCCAAATCCAAATCCAAATCCAAATGCAAATTAAAATCCAAATCAAAAGCCCAACCTTAATCTTAATCCAAAACATAGTTCCAAAATCAATCCAAACCAAAATCTTAACTCAAATTCAAATCCAAATACAATCCCAAATCTTAATCCTTATCTTAATTAAAATTAGAATCTGAGTTCAAATCTAAATTCAAACCATATCCCAATCCAAATATAAATACAAATCCAAATTCAAAAACAAATCTAAATCCTTATTCATTTAGACAATTTTGAAAAGTATAAATACACTCTCTTTCTCAAATAAAAAAGTCCATATTGTGATATTTGATTATTTTATTCTCAAACATAGTAAATAACAATGTTTTATTTCCATGTCAATTTGCTTGATTTTTTTAGGGTAGGCGAGTTTTCTAACTTTTCCCATAACACTTCTTATAAGCTTCTGCACAGTGCTTTCTGTAACTGGGAAAATTTTCGAACTGGATTGTTAATATACAAGGTTAAATTGGCATCCAATCGAGACAAAACACCACGGCAAAGGCAAGAGCGCATTTCTCGAGTACTTTTCAAACAGACGTATCTAGTTTTGTAAACAAAGAGGGGAAGTAAAATTCTAACGTTAAATTCTTGAAACCCTTAGCACTTTTACCCAAACATGATGATGATGCTACTTTCCGTGGGGGCGCTGAGAGTTTTGAGAAATTTACGCTGGAATCTTACTTCCCCTCTTTGTTTACAGAATCAGATAAGTCTGTTTGAAAAAGTACTCGAGATGTGTTAAACACAATAACCTCCGAGATCTATAATTTTACACAACCACCACAAAAGTACAACAGAGATTCAACAACACTTCAAGCATAAATAGTTGTCAACGTACTTGTCGTGGCAGGAACATTTGACCTGTGGGCTGAAAAGTGAAAGGTTTCAGACAAAGGACAATGTCAACCGAGATTTTTATCTACACTCCCGTTTCATTTTACTCAATTTTTGAGTCAATTAAAATTGAGTAAAATTTCCGTGAGAGAAAAAGAGATAAGGTCTGTATCCACATTAATCCGGACACCTTCAAATCATTGTAACTTTTGAAATATTGCACGTAGGAATGAAAAATTTCACTGTGGTATAGCTGAGAGTCTATGATGAAAAAGACTATGATTGATGTTTACATTTCATGTTTAGTATTCAAGATGGCGACGAAAGAAAAACAAGTGCGCGAGCGAATTTTGTACGGGCGTACGGCAAATCCTGACTTGTCAATACGGGACCTTGCAAAAACATTGGATTTGCCTAAATCCACTGTTCACGATGTGCTCAAATCATTTTCGGAACGTTTGACGGTGGAGAGGAAACCGAGAAGTGACAAAAACATTGGACGTGCTGATCCTGTCATGGACCGAAAGGTGAAAAGGATATTAACGAAAAACCCAAATCTCTCCATTCGAACGGTGGCTCGTAAAATAGGGATGTCGCCTGGTTTTGTCCAAAAATCAAAACAACGTTTGGGACTTAAGTCGTATAAAGTAAAAACAGTTCCAAATCGCAACGACAAACAGAACTTGGCAGCAAAATCACGGACTCGACGTTTGTACTGCGAATATTTGACGAAGTTTTCATGCGTTGTTATGGACGATGAAACTTATGTCCTGGAGGATTTCAAGCAGCTTCCAGGGCTGGCTTTTTATTTTGCTATGGCCAGAAATGCTACAGCTGAGCATTTCAGAACGAAGAAGGCATCGAAATTTCCCAAAAAATACCTTGTGTGGCAAGCAATTTGCACGTGTGGCAAAAAGAGTAAATCTTTCGTCACTACAGGCACAATCAACAAGGAGATCTATCAGAAAGAGTGTCTGCAGAAGCGATTGCTACCCTTCATCAAAAGTCACAAAGAAAAACCTTTGTTCTGGCCCGATTTGGCATCATGCCACTATGCTAAAACTGTGATGGAGTGGTACCAAGCAAATCAAGTGAACATTGTACCAAAAACCTCAAACCCGCCAAATTGCCCAGAGCTACGACCAATCGAGAGATATTGGGCTCTGATGAAGCGGAAGCTTTCTGAAAAGAAGCAAGGAATCAAAGACATCAAACACTTCCAGCAAATTTGGACAAAGACGGATTCTACGATTTCTGAAGAGTCTGTACAAACCCTAATGGACGGAGTTAAGCGCAATGCTCGAAAATTTTATGCAAAAACCGAATAACTATGTTTTGTCTTCACGAATTGTTAAAACACATCCCATGAATCTGAAATGAACAACTACGACGGAAATATAATGCGAAATTTATGTTTTATTCATGTTTTGAGGTGTCCGGATTATTGCGGATACAGACCTTAGTATACCATTGTACTCAAAAATTTAGTAAAATGAAACGAGAGTGTATAGAATGTTTGCAACGCTTGTTGCCTTTTTTTAAGAAGCTCTGTTGTCTCGTGATGTTGTTGTAGAACCAAGCTTCTTACGACTACGGGAAACAGATCAAAGCAAACTGGTGCTCTGCATTCAAGTAAGGCAGATAGAACCAAAGAGTATAGTTAAAGAAGCGAACAGTGTGAAGCCAAAAATACCTTTTCGAACTGTACCTTATCGAGCAAAATAAACAAAACCTACTCTGTCGTAAGAGGTATTGCAATCGTTGAATAGTTATAGAAAAATAATAACTTTATGAAAAGTATGGTAGATTCATTGACGATGTAACTGTACAGTATGTATTATTGTATAGTTTAAATCCATTTGGAAACAAGCATTTTTGCAACATTTGCAAACATTCATCGATAATTTTGTAGCACAATTTACAAAACATAAACAGAGTCAGTTGACATTTCATCATCAGCAGCATTGCGGATGTAGCGCTTAACAAATCATAACTTAGATCATTCACTATTCGCCACATAACCTAAACTCTTAATAAATAGGTGTGACACGTAAGACCCGACAGTTTGCATTTGTAAAATTGAAGGCCATTAACAACATAATCAGTATGCGCCTTATTATTTACACTTAGTGTTTGACGATTCCACCCTCTAATTAACTCAGCAGCATGGAAACAATTTAATCAATTAAAACGAGTTCAAAACAAGAAAATCGAAAGAAGTTGAGGGTGACAACCTTCCATGAAGATTTATATTTGACATTCCTTTTAACTTAATGGTCAAAATTGGTCTCCGTTGTGCTCTTTGTATATATACAGTACTGGACAAAATAAAGTACGTACCTGATGTGATTAGATTGAAATCGCTATAACTTTTTTGGCATAACATATTTCAATACAGTTCATAGAAATAAAATGTTTTTTTTTTAATTTATAAAATTTATACCACATCTTTATATTGCATGTATTTTAAATAATTTGATAAAATGCCAGCATGAGTCGCTTTTCAGCTGGACAAAATAAAGTACGCACTACTTCAACCACAACTGTGCATTTTGGCGTACTGCGTGTGAATGCTTTCCTACCCTTCGAACCGCATAGAAACGTCAAAAAAACTTGTTTGTAATTAATGTATCATATCACGTGCATTTCAATCTGATAAGATGAGGCAAAAACAAATTTCTCTAAATATCCGTAAACTCGTCTTTCAAAACCGTCAAGAGGGCCTTTCTAACAGAGAAATCGCTCGGCAATATGAATTGAGTGAGACAGGAGTGCGAAAAATATGCAAGAAGTAAGAGGATCTCAGAAGTGTGGCAGACAAATCAGGTAAAAGGTGTCCACAGTTAAATTGCATCACTTTAAACTCGTCCTCAAAAACAAGTATCTCAACCGATTGTCATGAAATATTCAGGGAATAAAAAACAATGTATAATCTTGGATTGAGTATTTTTATTTCACTGTTTTTCTTTACCAAATCCAAAAGCCCGAACTTTCTTCTTAATACTACACATAAGATTTTGTGCAACGAATGAACAGACCTTTTTTTCCGCGTTCAACCATGACTTCAACATTTCCTGTTCCCCAAGCAGCACACAACAGTCAAAAATGGTTTGAGCAGCTCTATTGTGACTTAATTGAGTCATAGAGCAGTCACCTTTACTGGGTTGAAACAAGTGTGCTACTAGGGTCTGTAGTGACAACTTTAGGATGCTTACGAAGTTCTGGAGAGTTTGGGGGATTAAGATCCTTCGGCACGAAATTGACACTATTCGTCTTGTACCACTCCAGAACATCCTTGGTGTTGTGACAAGAGGCTAGGTCCGGCCAAAAAATTGTAGGAACGTTGTGTGTTTTGAGACACGGAAACAGTCGTTGTTTCAGGCATTCATTCATGAATACTTGACCATTTACAGTTGAAGTTGTCACGAAAGGCTTTCTCCGTTTACCACACGAACAAATCCCCTACCAAATCATGAATTTCTTGGGGAACTTTGACACTTGCTGTTTCCTGAGAGACTCTGGAACATCGAACTTGTCTTTCACTATCACATACTGGTTGCCGGGAATTTTTTTAATGTCCGCTTTTACGTGTGTTTCGTCAACATTTGCGTGTACAGCTTACGCGCACGTGTTTTAGCTGTCCTATTCTGTTTTCATTGCCGTTTGGCGCTTTCTGAACTTTGAATGAACGGAGCCCGGCTCGTTTTTTGGCTTTCTGCACAAAACTTTTGGTCAAGTGCAGCTTTTTCGCGACATCCCGAACGGAACAGTAGGGTTTGTGTTTAAAGGCAGCAACCACTCGCTTGTGATCCTTCACACAGTACGGAACACTTTTTCTACCACTTACCTTTTTCCGATCGACAGTTAAACGTTCCCTGAAACGTTTTATGACACGAGACACTGTAGATTGGTGAAGTTTCAACATTTTTCCGATGACTCGGTGCGAAAGAAGTGGGTAGTCGAAGAGCGTGTGCAAAATGTTTTCGCGCACTTGCTGTTCCTTCGACTCCATTTTCGAAACTACGACACCTTTCACAATAAAGACTCACGCAGTGTCAACAATTCACGCTGAGGTCATTTCACCCAAAATTTCGTTGAAATCAACCCAAAAGGCGAAATGTTACAGCTTAATGAAAGTGATGCAATTTAACTGTGGACACCCTTTAGAGGAAGAAAACGAAAAAAAAAAACAAACAATGCCCCCCGAATGGCCCACAAAGGGACAAAAACCCTGAAGCACCACGCCGGTAAAAAAAAAAAAAACGAACTTGAACATACCTTGTGATCAAAAAGTTCCGGTAATTTTCAATTTAAAAAGGCCGCCTTTATTTTTTCGGTAAAATCTTTTTAGTGTAAGATGGCAACACTAGTTCTGATATTCTGTCAAAGTGTGAGAGCAAATTATCCATTAGTTTTGTTTTGACAACTGCTTTTGTTAGTCGAAAAATAGACGCTCGGCGATTTTTACCATGGATAAAAAATTGGAACAACGCGTTTGTGTGAAATTTTGTGTTGCAAACGGATTTTCTGCAGCGGAAATGCTCAGAATGTTGCAAAAAGCCTTTGGTGAGGACTCTATGTCACAAAATCGTACATTTGTTTGGCACAAAGACTTTAAAGAAGGCCGTGAAAGCGTGAGTGACATGCCGCGTTCTGGACGACCATCGACCTCAACTACCGATGAAAACATCGCTTCCGTGAAGAATTTAGTTATGGAAAACCGCTCAATTAGCATTCGGGAGATAGCTGCACTCCTTGATATCTCATTTGGATCGCCCGAACACATTTTGACGGAAATTCTGGGCATGAAACGCATTGAAGCACGACTTGTTCCAAAAGAGCTGAATTTTTTGCAAAAACAGCATCGAGTTGAGGTCGCTAAACAGATGATTGCGAACGCAGATAGCGATCCCACATTCATGGAACGCATCATAACTGGTGATGAAACGTGGGTATATGAATTTGATATGCTCACAAGTCAACAATCGTCCGAATGGCGCGCCGAAGATGAGCCGAAACCAAAAAAATCACGACAAAGTCGCTCCAAAATTAAAGTTTTACTGACCGTTTTCTTTGATTTTCGCGGTGTCGTCCGTTCTGAATTCCTTCCAGAAGGTCGAACGGTTAACAAAGAGTATTATTTACAAGTTATGAGACGTTTGCGTGAGGCAATTCGAAAGAAGAGGCCAGAATTGTGGCGCAATAATTCGTGGATTTTACACCACGATAACGCTCCATCACACACCGCGCTCACTATTTGTGAATTTTTGGCCAAGAACTCCACCAATACCATCAAACAAGCACCATATTCACCAGACCTTGCCCCGTGCGACTTCTTTCTCTTCCCAAAACTGAAAATTCCGCTCAGAGGTAGGCGTTTTGAATCGATTGATGCGATAAAAAAGAATTCGCTGGAAGAACTGAAAGCCATACATTCATCGGCCTATAAAAAATGTATGGATGATTGGATAAAGCGCTGGCATATGTGTGTTGCCTCTAATGGCGAGTACTTTGAAGGCGATAATAAAGATATCAATTAAAAATTGAAATAAATGCGTTTTTTTTTCAAATTACCGGAACTTTTTGATCACAAGGTATTCGATCGAAGTGAGCGCGAAAAAGACATCTGGAAACAGGTTCTCTGGAGTGATTAGAGCAAGTTCGAGCTCTTTGGTCGTAAACAAAGGGTACGAGTCTGAACAAAACCTGGAGAGAAACTTGCAGATAAATCTGTTCAAAAAACAGTGAAACACGGAGGTGGCAATATCATGGTGTGGGGGTACTTTGCGTGGCCTGGGGTTGGAAATCTTGTCAAAATAAATGGAATAATGACTGCCGACTCTTATATCAGCATTCTAAAAAGAAATCTGAAAGAGTCGGCAAGTAAAGCTGGTTCGCATAATAAGTTTACTTTTCAACAGGATAACGACCCCAAGCACACCGCCCATAAAACCACTGCCTACTTCCGTGCTTCACGTATCAAGCTATTGAAATGCCCACCTCATAGCCCGGACTTGAATCCTATCGAAATG
Source organism: Aedes koreicus (assembly GCA_024533555.2). Taxonomy (NCBI): domain Eukaryota; kingdom Metazoa; phylum Arthropoda; class Insecta; order Diptera; family Culicidae; genus Aedes; species Aedes koreicus. The sequence goes on from JAHHFK020001050.1 coordinate 22,191, forward strand.
TTGTGGTCTATTCTGGATCAAAACGTTGACAAAGGAGACTTGACCAACCTTGACAAACTGTTCGAAGCTCTGGAGAAGACCTGGATGAATTTAAACCCTCAGCACATCAAAAATCTCGTCGAAAGTATGCCACGACGCCTACAAGTCGTCATTGAGGGTGCGAGGTGGCCATACTAAGTATTGATTTTAGCAATAAGCAATAAAAGTCAGGAATTTTTTAAATACTTACCTTACCAATCAGACTAAGGCCGGAGTGGCCTCTGCTGTACACAGAAGTTGCCTCCATTTTATTCAGTCCATAGCTGTACCTCGCCAGCCTCGCTGTCTTCGGAGGGTCCGCAGGTCGCCTTCTACTTGATCGATCCAGCTTGCTCGTTGCGCGCCTCTTCTGCTTGTACCTGTCGGTTCGTTTTCGAGAACCATTTTCACAGGGCTGTCGACCGAAATTCTAACGACATGCCCAGCCCATCGTAGTCGACCGATTTTAGCGATGTGTACGATGGGAGGTTCTCCCAGCAACTGGTGCAATTCGTGGTTCATTCGCCTCCTCCACGTTCCGTCTTCCATCTGCACTCCACCGTAGATCGTACGCAGCACCTTCCGTTCAAAGACTCCAAGGGCGCGTTGGTCCTCCACTAGCAATGTCCATGTTTCGTGGCCGTAGAGAACTACCGGTCTAATTAATGTCTTGTAGATGGTCAACTTTGTGGTTCGGCGAACTTTGTTTGATCTTAGCGTCCATCGGAGTCCAAAGTAGGCACGATTGCCAGCCATAATGCGCCTTTTTATTACTCTACCGGTGTCGTTATCGGCGGTCACCAATGAGCCCACATACACGAATTCGTCTACTACCTCGATTTCATCACCGTCGATCTGAACTCGTGCTAGGAGGCTAATATTGTCTTCTCGTGAGCCTCTTCCCTTCATGTATTTTTTTTTCAACGCATAAATCACTGAATTTTTTAAAGGCGTACCTTATTTTGCCGATAAATCACTCAATCACTCAATAAACCTTGTTTTTTGTTGAAAATATCACTTTAAAAGCTCAAATTAATCCATATTTCAAAAACATAAATTTAATTGTAATTTCGTCCAATGATTTCGAAATGTTATCTCTCATAGTTGCTGGATAATATGAAAATTTTGGAAATATGGAGGGTGCGTTCTTTATTTTGTCCAGTACTGTAGTTCATATTAATTATTTTTTCTCTAGAATATTTCCTTCATTAATCGATTTCACATTCCGGTGAGTTTAGACGTACCTAAGAAGACGATATTTTTTAATGAAGCAAATTAGAGCGACCCGTTAATTGCCGATAATTTTCCCCATATCTATCATTTGCCAATATTGGGACCAACAGTTCCCAAATCACCAGAAGTCGTTGGCAGTTAGCAAATTTCAAAGCCCCAAAATAGCACCCAGTCTCAGTCAACAAACGATCGCAGCATCACCGGCAGCACAGCGGCAAAGAGGAAGTGCTTTATTTATTGGCAGCATTTATTTACTTAGGACAGCACCCCTGGAGATAAATCATAACCGTTCTCGAGGTACATTCTTTCTATTTTTATATATTTTTACCTTTTAAGCATCTCATCTCTGTGTTTCGAAGGAATGTTTCGAGGGTTGAATATTAAAGATTCCTGTACCTTTCGAGCGAAAGTATTTTGACGAACCTCAGCAGGTCGAAAAGTTGAATTTGTGGAATGAATTTTGGTCGGTGCGTAGAAATATTGCTCCGAAATAAAACTTGTGGGTGACTCTTCGTGAATTTCTCTTTGTATTGGAGATCACTTGCCAACGTGGGCTTGGAATGAGGTGCCTTCAGTGTCGGAGTGGATGATGTTCTTTATACACACGTCCGCTTTGCTAATGAAAAGGGATTTACAGAGGATTTGACTGTCTCGTCGAGCAAATCTGACCGGATTAGAGTTTACTTTTCCGTTAGGGGAGTATCGGCACGACAGGATCTTGCGCTTCCGAGAATCGATTTGTGCAGTTTTGAGTCGCTTCATTCAGGGGAATAAAAGTCGGAAGCTTACTACATCAGACACCTTGTTATTTGTGAGAACTGCGTTGGAAGTAGGTGGAAATGTTGATTGATCGTTTTCAATTTGGGTAAACATTGTTCTTTGATGTGGAAAAATTATCATGCACATAAACAAAACCCGAAGATACGAATTGCAAATTGGAAGTATTACCAAGAATATGTTTTTCTTTCATATCCATCAATGTCTCCGGGAGCGATGCGGAACTGAAGTCTTGATTACTTTTTGAGAGGCAAGCTGTTGTTTTCATTTCACGTTTTGGTCGCATTTTTCCCGCACAGGAAAGTTGTGCTTTGAGAGGTTGATTGCATTTTTATTATTTTATCAATCTAGGGGAGCCTGAATGTGCGACAAAAGGTCAAATGTTACATCGTTGAAGTGACAAAACTTCGAAATGAATTCAATTTCCTAATCTCTGTCCAAGGAACAATTTTGGTGTTTTGAAGGTACTGAAGACAACAGTTGCCGCTTGTAGAATGATATCTGTTGGGTGCTGAGATAATTTAAAACCTAGAAAAGATAAGTTAATTATTGAAAAAAAAAGAACACGTCTAGTGTGTAATATAGGATGTAACTTTATTTCACATAATAGTTCATGGTTTACAAGCGTATTTATCACTCCCTCTCAACCAGAAATTTGAAATAATCCCAGACCTTTTGTAGCTTCGATAAACTATGCATTTGGAACCGCCTTTGTTAATACATCAGCCTTCTGAAAATTCGACCCACCATGGTGTAATTGAATCGTTCCATCGTTCAGCTTTTCTCTCACAGAATGATGTCGCATGTCATTAGGCTTTGTGCAAGGTGAATGGCCGATCTCATTCTCAGCAAGACACAATACACTACTGTTGTCACAGGATATAGCCACTACAAGTTGAGCGCCATATAGTTCTCCTCGTTGTCCACGGCACCATGCAGCTTCTTGGATCGCAGCAGTCAATGCCATGTACTCGACTTCCATGGTAGATCCACCTGCGGATTGGAACTCGTATCCAGTAATCGATCTTCTGGTTTCTGCATCATTACCCCAGTCCGCATCGCTGAAGCCCTCGAATATTGTCTGGTTGCTTCTGGTACACCAACTTCAAGGTCATCGTGTCCTTAGCGAAAGCGTAAAATACGCTTGGCCAATGTCCTATGGATTTCACCAGGGTTGCTATTGACGCTGCTCACGACCTTCTCTGCGTAAGCAATATCTGGCCGCGTACATTGTGCCAGAAATTGAAGACCACCAACTAGTTTTCGAAACAGGACGTTCTTAATTTTCTCCTTCTTCTCGGTAGTTTCTGGACTCAGCGCTTTCATCAATTTCTGTGTGGGATCACACGAGCTTGCATTGTTTCAATCGGTCATCCGGAATCGTTAAAGCTACTTTTCAACACACCGTTGCTGGTCCAACATTACAGCATCCGTCTTCTGCGATTATCATGCCTAGAACCTGTTCAGTGCGTCCTAGGTCTTTCATCCGGAACCTTGATCCATTCGTAAACAGCAGGAAGTCATATCCACTCTCCATCCATACGGCAGAAGACGCAAGCATTGAAACTGGAACGCATGAGTCCTATCTTTTACAATTCCGTTTCGAGCTTTTGGTTCCCAAAAAGGGCTGACCTGTTTCAGCCCGTACAGCGCCTTCCGTAGTCGACAAACCTTTCGTGGACCACCAGCATCCTCGTATCTTTCGGATAGTTCCATGTAGATGTCTTTTTCATTCAACTTGCCTTGCAAGAATGGCGTCACAGCATCCATTTGGAAGACGTCCAAATTCAGTTGCGCAGCCACCACCAGGAGATAGCAAATTGTGGCATATTGTTCCACCGGAGAGTACGTCTGGGCGTAATTTACGCCTTTCTGCAGGCTTTATATCGGTCCACTGTTCCATCCGCATTGGTCTTGATTTTGTAGACGCATTTGCTACGAAAAACCTTTTCCTGGGTAGGGTATTGGAAAACGAACTTGTGGGCCGGGTGGAGGGGGTCGTTTTTTGAATCGATGCTACGTACCTTTTGTTGTCGTGTATTAGTGGAGAACCCACATTTTTCCACAGTGGAGGGTGCTCGCAACTTGATCTTTTCCTAAGTAACAGCAACGATAAAGTTTTGCGGTTTGGTCAAGTCAGCTTTCCTGGATTGTCACAGTACGATTTAATTTTTGTAGCAGTTGATATCGAAATCTCACGGACCTCCAGCCAGTTCCGAGATGTCGAGATTATGCAAATTTTGATCCGCATGCTCTGGAAACCGCAATTCTGTCCATCCCCTGGATCCTCTTCTACGCAATTGAAAACCTGAACTAATCTATGCAATTCTTCAACGCACACGTTAAAAGAGTTCATGATGAGTGCATCCCTCTCCGTGTCAGTACCAGTCGGCGTCGGTATAATCCGTGGTTCTCTGATAGTGTCCGTCAGTCCCTGCTAGAGCGTGACTTGGCGTAAAAGGATTGGTTGCAAGCTCCAACACATTTGAAGGACGTCAAGCGGCAACGTTACAAGGTGCTGAGGAATTGCGCTAACACTAAAATTACCCAAGCCAAACAGCAGTACCTAATTCGTTTTTTGGACAGCAGGACTCCTTCTAAAACCCTATGGCAGCGAGTAAAGAGTCTTGGTGTCGGCAAGCATAAACAGTCACGGCCTTGTGAGTTCAATCCAGACGAGGTGAATTGCACATTCTCAGCTAACTTCATAAACAGTACCCGTCGAGATGCAAAGCCTTTGAGATCAGCACCAGTATCGTCAATGTCATCTGGGACATCAAATCAAACGCTGTTGGGATGGACGGATTACCAATAACCTTCGTTAAGATCATCCTACCGTTAGTTGTGCAACACATTACACATATTTTCAATATGTTTATTGAAAGTTTATCCTCTCCTTACTCCTGGAAAAATGCGAAAGTTTTACCATTGAAGAAAAAAGCGCATTTGAACGACATCAACAATCTGCAACCCATCAGCATACTTTGTGCGTTGTCGAAGGCTTTTGAGAATTGTATCAAACAGCAAATGACCTCCTACATTGAAGGTAATGGCTTACTGACTGACTGTCAGGCAGGTTTCCGCAGGGGACAAAGCATCAAAACCGTAGTTCTTCGAGGGTACGACGATTTAGGAGCCATCGTCGATAAAAAAAGGTGCTGGTATACTGCTACTATTAGAGTTTTCGAAGGCTTTTGATACTATCCCCCATAACAAACTTTTGAACAAGCTGAATACACATTTCAACTTCTCTTCTCCTGCCGTAAATTTGATGGAATCTTACCTGCGTGGAAGAAAGCAGACGGTAGTCTGTGGTGAACGCTGCTCAAGCAGTGTGGAGGTACGATCCGGTGTTCCTCAAGGCTCAGTTCGCGGCCCCCTACTCTTTTGCTGCCATATAAATGACCTACCGACGGTGCTCAAGTACTGCTCCATTCAGATTTACGCAGATGATGTGCAACTCTTCGTCGGTCGGCTTGGCCCTTGTGCTCGCGATTTAGTCAGGATGGTGAATGGTGATCTCCAACGAGTTGCAGATTGGTCGAGACGGAATGAACTTCACGTAAATCCAGCTAAGAGTAAGGCGATGTTCATCATAAGTCGACGTCGCAGAGGTGGAGATTTTGTTCTACCTACACCTGGAATTGTAATGGACGGTCAAAGTATCGAATGGTCAGATAGGCCCGCAATCTAGGATTCATCTTTCAAAGCGATCAGCAGTGGGATGGTTTAGTAGCACAACAGTGTGGAAAGATCTATGCTAGTCTTCGCACGCTGTATTATTGTGCCGTTACAGCGCCGACTGGCACAAAACTTAAATTGTTCAAATCGTTGATCCTGTCGCATTTCTTGTTCGGTGATGTTCTCCATATCCGTCCCAATGCAAGCTCCTTCAATCGGCTACGTGTGGCACTGAACTGCTGTGTCCGGTATGTCTACGGATTGAGCCGTTATGATCACGTGAGTCACGTGCAACAGAACCTCATTGGATGTCCCCTACAAAACTTCTACGCACATCGATCTTGCGTTTTCTTGAGGAACTTGTTGACAACGCAGTCTCCATCGATACTTCATCGCAGACTTATCCAAACTCGAGGACGCCGCTTGCTGAACCTTTTGATACCAGCCAACAGCACTGTGAGTTACGCCAGTTCATTGTCCGTTCGAGGTGTGATAAACTGGAACTCATTACCACCCGCAGTGAAGCGTTCATCTTCAGAAGTAATTTTCAAGAGTGGCTGGATCAATTTTTGGAACCGAACAAATTGAATAATTTTATAAAATTGAGATTGTTAAATTAGTAAAAATTGTATTAGTTAGATTAAGTATCAGTTGAAAACCGGAGGTAGCAATTTTAAAAGATTTATGTCTTACGCTACTGGACTTTAAATAAATAAATAAATAAATTTGAACTTAGGTTCGTCGTTATTTTGGGTGTGGGAATGGTTTTCAGGAAAGGTACTGCCTGGAATTCGGTGATCCCTCGCGCTACGTCTGAGCACAGACATCGTGATCCTTTTTTTTTGCGAAGGGAGCGCAGGAGTTTCCGGTGTAGTCATCACAATCGTATCATTTACACTGTCATATCGGTATTTGCAGGTTCGTCTGTAGGCTGAACTTCTTCATCTGCATCATTGGTATCTTGACGCCGTGAACCAGAATCACAGATAGTATCCGCTCATTTCACATGTAGATTCATCGTCTTTCGCTCATGCTTGCTTCCAGGAAAACCTCCTTCTCACTCAAAAATACTACGTTATGACATACCACCACCTTGCCAGTCCGAGGATTGAAGATTCGATAGCCTTTCGAATATTCAACAAACACGCTTTCCTTGGATTTGGGTTCCCCTTTTCGAGGCTGCACCTCCGGAATGTGACACATCACCTTTGAGCCAAATACTCGCAGCCCCGACAGATCCGATTTGTTTCCAGTTAATCTTTCATTTGCTCAACGAGACCGTTTTGGCCCGGGTTTTTGGCACCCTCTTTTTTTTTTGGGCCCCCGCCGCGTGAAAAACATTTCTTTTTCTTGATCCTCAAATTCGAGGCCGGTGCCCGGGCGGAACGGTTTGGTTTGGTTTTCTGTTTAGGGTTTTGGAAAACCCCTTAAAATCCTGGAAACTATTCTGCAAATTTTTCTATTTTAAAAATAAAGACTGTATTCGATGAAATTTGGACACACAAAATATGTCACCAAAAATTTTTCTTGAGCCCGATTCTTTTCAAACTTTCTGGAAATAAATTACTACTAAATGGTTAAGTTTTGACATCATTGGTTTATTGAACCTCTTCGTCCAACCCAAATTCCCGCACCTTTGCCTTGACCCCTTTCATCAAATTGTGGGCAATGATAGGACCGACTTGCTTACTTACTTTTAACCACACTTTCTTTAGTTCAAGTTCATTTTCTATCAGTTTTGGAGTTTTAACGAGCTTTGCCTTCATGATTGCCCAAAATTTTCAATTGGGCGAAGTTCCGGAGTGTTTGGAGGGTTGACGTCTTTTGGTACAAAAACTACATTATTATCTTTGTACCAGTCTAAGACGGGCCGGGCATAGTGACAAGATGCCAAATCCGGCCAAAACAGTGTCGGGCCATCGTGAGATCTCAAGAAGGGCAGAAGTCGTTTTTGGAGGCATTCGTCCTTGTAGATTTGTCCGTTGACCGGCTCAGAGGTGATGAAGGGATGACTCATTTTGCCACATCCGCAGATCGCTTGCCAGACAAGGAATTGTTTGGCGAATTTCGACAGTTTCTTCTTCCGTACACTCTCCGGAACGGCCAACTTAGAGGTGGCGACGTAGTGTTCCTGTCCTGGAATTTGTTTGGTGTCGGCTTTAATGTAGGTCTCATCGTCCATCACAATGCAGAACGGTTTTGTGAGCCACTCCCTGTACAGTTTTCTTGCACGAGTTTTAGCCACCGAGTTCTGTTTATCGCTCCGATTTGGTGCCTTCTGGACCTTGTAAACATGTAACCCAGAACGTTTCATTGATTTCTGCACAAAACAAACTGAAACTTTCGCCTTTTTCGCAACATCTCTGATCGAAATGTTGGGATAACGCTTAAATTGGTTCAATACCATCCTGGCCTTCTCCGGATTTGATGTGCCACGTTTTTTGCCACTACCATTTTTCCGCTTGGTTGTCTTACGGTCCTTGAACGTTTTGATCACATGAGATACGGTTGAATGGTGCGATTCCGATCCATCGATGAGAAGCGTTTGGGTTTTCGAAGTGAGTGCCCAAAATTTGTTGGCGCACTATTTCTTCATTCGAAGCCATCACTGAAATCACTCGACCGATTTTCAAGCAACTCATTACACAATTGACACAACACAATGAAATACATTCAGTTAAAATTTCAATAATTTATACCCACACGCTAAAAAGTTACGACCAATTGCGCGTGTCCAAATTTCATCGAATACAGTCTTTACACGAACGTTTTCTGGCGGGTATCTTCAATGAAAGTCCAAAAATATTTGCTTCCACCGATCAACACTTTCCCCGTTAGACCACATAAATCGCTGTGAACAAATTAAAGGACGTCACTGGCTCTTGTTCCCTGTTTTTTGAACGGTTGCCGACTGTGCTTCTTTTAAAGACACGATACACACAGGAATGGTTAAATCAACTAAATCGACTCAACTAAACTATTCTTCTGAGACGATGATGACGGCTCTGGTTGTTCCATGTTCGTATTAACGACTGTTCCAGAAAGTATAAGCACACCTTATTTGGCATGTTTTGGCTGCGTCCTTTTGTTTGCACATTTCTGAATGACATAGCATCAAAAAAGTGCTCAGTTTTGGGTTGCCTACCAAAATGCTCGGTCTTACTCCGGACAAACGTAAAAGTATCGTGCACAAATGGTGCACTGCTAGCGGACTCTCCTTGAGAAAATTGGCCAAGGAAAAGGGTGTAAGCGTCGGAGCGGTACGATCTGCACTTCGAAAATACAGAGAACAGTGTACGTTTGAAGATGCGCCGAAGAGTGGTCGGAAATCCGGTCCTGTTAGTCCGGATATCGATAAAAAGATCAGGGATGCCTACAAGCAAAAACCAGCGACTTCCGTTCGGGATGTTGCGAAGAAACTAGGGACCTCGTCGAGTAACGTCATGCGTGCCAAAGAAAGACTTGGGCTAAAAACATACCGGAAGCAGAAAAAACCCAAAAGGAACCCAAAACAGGCCGCGTCCGTGAAACCACGGGCCCGCAAACTCTACGATTCGTTATTGTGTAGAAATTCTGGGTGTATAATAATGGACGATGAAACGTATGTGAAACTAGATTACAAAACGCTTTCCGGACCACAATTCTATACTGTAAGCGAAGACAAAGACATCCCCGAAACGGAGAAGGCAATTTTTACCGAAAAATTCGGTAAGAAGGTTATGGTTTGGCAGGCAATATGCGAGTGTGGTAAAACATATAGTCCGTACATCACAACGGAGACGATGAACACTCAGAAATACGTTAAGGAATGTCTCCAGAAGCGATTATTGCCGATGATCAGGCAGCACGAAGGTCAAGTAGTGTTTTGGCCTGATTTGGCGTCATGTCATTACGCAAAGGACACTTTAGAATGGTACAAAAGTCAAAATGTATGTTTCGTGCCGAAAGACATGAATCCGCCGAACTGCCCGGAGGCATGGCCAATCGAGACTTTTTGGGCTTTAACCAAAGCAAAGCTTCGGAAATTCATAAAACCAGCGGATGACATCCAAAAATTTAAAAAAAGATTGGCCAAAAGTGGTCAAAATGGTGGGAAGTACCACTGTGCAGAAGCTAATGGGTCATGTTCGAGGAAAAGTTAGGAGTCTTGGCTATGATTAAATATTTTTGATTAAACGAGAGTAAAATATCATATAAAACACAAATACAAACATGATTTGCCAAATAAAATTATTAAAACTAAAAAAAAACATGACTTTTTTGTCATTTTGCAAGTGTGCTTATACTTTCTGGAACAGTCTATAGGATTCAAATCCTTAATAATAACCTTGCGGGATTCTTTCGTCATGATTCCTTCTTACGTGATAATCCCGTAGCAGCATTTTGACCCGCCCTTAGGCTGCTTCTTCATTGGCTTCAGGGTAGAGTGGCGGTCTGAAAACCGGAAAGTTACTCTCTTCTGGATTCCTTTTTTTCGGTTTATTCGAGATTATTTTGGCATCGTTGTAGTCGCCCGCGCTACGTTCGTGGCCGCTCTCGAGGTAAATAATCTCTGACCCGTGGTTGTGAGGGGGGGGGAGATAAACATTGCCTTCGACGGCTGCCTTGAGTTTTGCATGTCCTGATGGAAACAACAGATGGCACTGCATTGTTTGCCACGTTGATCTGCTGCGAGACTTCCTTTACTTCATCGAGCGCTACAACACCGTGGCACATATGAGAGGTCACGCCGGAATCAACGATCCAGTCCGGATGTTAGTCACCGTTCCTCTGGAATACACTGAATACCCCATGATGACCTCTTTTCTTCTCAGGTTTCGCTTTAATTTCCTATTTCGGACATTCCGCATGGTAGTGACCAATGCGCTGGTACTTGAGAAACACCTCACAGTTGATTTATTGATCCGCTTCTTACGCTGCTGGCTGACGAACGCGCCATCTCTTCCACGTGATATCCGGATTTCAGACTATCTTGAAGTCCTGAAGAATCTTGACCAACACCGCATCCACCGTCAATCGAGCACCAAACGTCTCGAGGCCAATGATCATAGACTCGTCCGTCTCTGGGAGTCCTATCAACAGGAGACTAGGCAGCCAAGGGTCGTCGAAATTGAAGCCGACTTCAGACAACTTGTGACTAGCTGACGAGCTGAGCTTCGTCACTTAACGTATTGCTTCGAAGAGCATTCGAAAAGGCGGATACTGATCAGCTTTCGCAGTTGTCCAATTTGCCTCATCATGCGATCATCTTGAAGTATTCAAGTTGATCTATGCTCTTTGCCGTTTTCGCTACCTGCACCAAGGTGTAATTCACGGGCTCGATGCTGAGGCAGATTGTGGCCAACGCCCTCAGGGACTTCGAATCGATCGGATCTTCACCATCTCGTACCACGTTATCCCGAGAACCTTCTCGGATGAACATCATATTGGTTGCCCATGACAAATAGTTCTCCCGGCCCTTGAATCACTCCACCATAGGCATGGACATAATATAATAAATAACTCTAATAAATAATATTACTCGACCATATCGCCATTATCGCTCTACTTGCGATGCGCTCAGTCAATTTCAGTAGGAGAAAGGTATATCTGATATATCAAACTAATGATTAACAATGACATATGCTTACGTTAAAACTAACGAGCTGATATCTGCAGGACAGACTATGATAAACAAAAACTTTGGAAGGTGTCCGAATGTATGGAACACATGTCAAGATTTTGCAGATTTGTAGCACGGTGCCCAAGAACAGCGGAGATTCAACGAACCAATCACATTCTTATTCATGAATAGATTCCTCTATTGTCGGAAAATGAAAACTCAATACTTGAAATCCCACACCCCAATAGCAGCAGCCAATTTCAACTACCAGCGTGGCTGAATAATTCTGGGCGCAATCGTCACGCTTGTCGGGGAAAAGTTTCAAATGTAGCCGAAAATTTCCATTAAAATATGCCTTCCGATTCTGTGCGCTATTTCATTCCTATTGGCGGCCCTGATAAGGGGTGCCGCTGGCAAAGTGAACTCACTCATTGTTGTCGGTTACAGCCATATTGTGGGAGGAGACGGAGAGTGGTAATCTCCGCCCGCTGCGCAATCAAATTTCCTTTATGCAAATCAAACCCACAGCCGCCCCAAAAGTCTTTCACGGTCGGCGGTCTGTACACACGGCACTGCTGGCTTCGGAATGTATCGTATAAGGGAAAGGAATTCCACTCCAACAGTCGTGTTCATACCGAAATTAAGCAGGTTTAAACGATCTGAATAAACATAATGGAAAAGTGAGTCAACTGACTTTTTACATTTCCTCGTTGAATGTGTACTTTTGGTATTTGCCGACTTCTGTGCTTGCTGGTCGGAAGCTTGATTTGATTAGCATTAGTACAGCTAGCGAGATTGGGTGAAGTATATTTCAACGGAATGGAAAAGCTTTCGTGAATAGAGAAAATAAAACAAAAAAGAAAACAAGCTAAGGAAGGTGCTAAATCAACGAGCATTATTCCGTCTAAAACGAATGGCAGCAATTGATTGCCCGATGGTGCCTAATTGGTATCAGATATGGTATGGATAATTTGATAATTTCAAGGATTGTTGGTTCACTTTGAGATTTCTAGCTTCTTCAAAGCACTCCTTAAAGTTTGTGCGTTTATCTTGTTTAGCAGAGCGATTGAACCTTGAATTAATGAATCATCGTTATTCGTCAAGAGCTTCTTATCTTTACTCAAGCCCACTCTTGCCGAGGGTGGAAAATCCTGGCTTGCTGAACTAAAGCCGACAAACGACGACGACAACGATGATGATCCTTCACAGATTGTCCTAAACAAACACCATCCGCATCCATCTTCATTCCTTGCGAAAGCTGTAGCCTCACCCCGAATCGATTCACCACTGCTGACGAAGCGTGGCACGATAAACGATTTAACGACCCCACAGTCCTTGGCGGCTATCAATCGATCAACAGTTTGCCTCTGAAACGAAATTATCTCCTTCAATAAAGCTTAATTCCTGCCATAAAAATGTGATCACTACGTGAGGGTGCCAAAGCAGAATAAAGGACAATGTTCCGCTGAGCTGTCGTTCTCATCTCCCTTTTCCGCCGCGAAGGCAGCATTGGAAATCCATTAGCAATTAATTTCCTGGCCAGACAGTTCCAGTCGGATATAGAGTCGCATTTCCTAACCATTCGTGCTAGGGGCAGGCTGTTTCGTACCAACCCTCCAAACATGGAAAAACATTCCGGTTCATCCCAGTTGTTGATACTAATTTGGCAAGTGAGCAACTTGTTTGAGCCACAAGAAGACAGTACACAGCTTGACACAGCTCCCACCAACGACCACATGAGTGGAGTTTTATAGAGGTGGATGTCGATGTGAAAGTTTTCCTATTTATTAATGAATGAGTAAACAAATAACAATCTAATCTCATTAAACCAGTGCAAACTTTGGTGATAAAGTAAGATTGGGATAAGTTTTACGAGTTTCCTATCTCGGTCGATAACGACAGATTGTAGCCTGGAGCGGCAAGGTGATTCAAAGAAGAAGTAGAAACGGTTCGGATTTGCAAAGCTTAGACTAGAAATATGTTCATAACATACTACAATATGGTACACATAGGTTATTATAATTCATAGGTAATTATAATTCAGGAGTCAATGATTTCATCCAATTGACTGTGTACGTTTAACTGTTGGTCAATTATTTTTTTCACAGCCACATAGAATGGAAAGTATAATATTGTTCAAATTGATGAAATAATAAAATGTAGTAAACGGTTATGACAGAATAACAAACAGAATATTTGACCCTATAGTATGCATTAAAACTCGAGCAAGGGCGATTCAAAATACTACGAAAGATAATTCAATGAAACATTTTTCTTAAATTCTACCCTTTTTAATAATTTCGTGTACTTTAAGAGCACTTTAGATGTACCCAAAGCAAGCCTCTAAATTGACGTTTATTTAAGACTTTTCGCAAATTCACAAGAAATAAAAACTGAGCACATATTTTCCATCACGTGCCGTAAATTAAAGTCATTCACATAATTTTTAACAATTTATATTAATTGTTAAATAAATTTAATTTCACGAGAATTTAAGGCTACATCAAGTTCTATTATACCGGAAATCATAAGAGTAAGAAATGAAATAGAATTGACAATTATATTCACTGTTTTTTCTCCTATTGCCAACAAAAACAGTCATGGCAAATTGTATTTATAAGAAAGAATAGCAAAACTAAAGGGTGTCTCAGTTAGTCTAAGCACGATTAGTACATAACAATACAAGCTCGGTTTTTAAGTTAATTGAGTTTTAAGTGCACTTTTATGTTCTCTACAATATTCTTTTATAATTCAACGTGACATTTCCAAGATCCATTCAACCGTACGCCAAAGAGCGGAATTTATTTTATTTATTTATTTTTACTACGTCTTCAGCTATGCTGCACAGACTGAATCTATCTTAAATCTATGTCATAGGCCCTTTATTTGTTTTGAAACGGTCGCTACTTATACTAAAATCGAACGTTTCAACACCATTCAATAAATTGAAACACTTTTCAAGCGGGTGATTTTGTCCAAACATCGTCCGGTGTCTAGCAGTCCAAAATAACGATCGTTGTCGGGACCGACGCACAGGAACGAAGAAGTTTACCTGTTGCAGACGATCTGGGCAGTCAATTCGGTTGCTCAGTAAATCGAACGCGAACATTTTTTGTAAATAGATACGCCGCAGTTGCAGCGATTCCAATCTCATTAATTGGCGTCGATGTTCATACGGAGGCAGCCTAACCGGATCGTTCCATGGTAATCGCCGCAAAGCGAAACGTACGAAGCAACGTTGTATTCTTTCAATACGAGTAATATGAGTTTCGCGATGAGGTGCCCAGATTTGAACAGCATATTCAAGAACACTTCGAACGAGCGAGCAATAAGGTGCCTTCAATGCATACACATCACGGAACTCGGATGCATTTCGGCGTATGAATCCAAGCATGACAAATGCCTTAGCAGTGGTTGCAGTGATGTGTTCGTTGAAGCTTAGCTTGCAGTCCAGTACTACTCCCAAGTCTTTAATTTGATGCCGTTTACTCCGTAATCGTATATCAGTTGCCTCTGAGCCTTAATGAAACTTATCACCTTACATTTCATCGCATTCATCTCCATTCCGTTTGAAACACACCAGCTCGCAATGGTGTAAATATCTTGCTGTAATGCTGCACAATCAACCAATGAGCTGATCATTCGGTAATTTTTTAAATCGTTGGCATACATGAGGTGATGCGAATTCAGACGGTGGCTCAAGTCGTTGACGAACAGAGTAAAAAACAAGGGACCGAAGTGGCTACCTTGAGGCACGCCGGATGGTGTTGCAAAACATCTTGACTGAATGGAGCTAAGCTTCACGTAGGCAGATCTGTCTAGTAGGTATGACCGTAACCACATGATGAGCCAATTAGGAAATCCTAGTTTCTCAAGCTTTTTCATTGATAATTCGTGAGGTACTTTATCGAACGCTTTGGAAAAGTCTACGTAGATACTGTCAACTTGGCAGCGCTTTTCCAAACTTGAGTTCAGTGCGCTAACATATGCCATTAGGTTTGTAGCAGTAGAGCGATTCTTTACGAAGCCGTGCTGATATTGCGAGATTATGGGCTTAGCAGCAGAATACATTCTCTCGTGAATCAAGAGTTCAAGCGTCTTGGCTAAGCAGCAAAGAATTGAAATAGGTCGATAATTCTTTACATCATGGATGTTTCCAGCTTTATGTATGGGTGAGACCGCAGACAACTTCCATACATCCGGAAAGGTAGTCTCCGATAGCGACAGGTTGAATAGCAAACACACAGGGGATGCAAGTAATTCAGCACATCGACGAATAAAAACGGGAGGTAGCCTATCTGACCCAGGACCTTTCGAAGGGTCAACAGTTCTTAGTGCACTAGTTACATCTGCTACGGTGAAGGTTGGACACGGAAATTGTATATCGTATGATGGCAAGTAATTCAACAACTCCGGAGAACTCTGCGGAGAGTCAGCATCGTATACAGATTAGAAGAAATCAGCAAAAAGTTCAACTGAACCTTCGAGGCCTCGACTGGTTGAGCCATCGAAAGACATTTCCGCCGGGATCGACTGTGTGTCTTTTCTGCTTTTAACAAAGCGCCAAAAAGAAGATCTAACACTGCTCATTAGGTTCAGCACAGACTGTTTTCCGATGATTTTTGATACTTTTTTCCTGTCTCTTTCAAAACATTGGATGGAAGCCGCTGCCTTAACATTTTTGTGCAAATATGCCTTTCTCAGAGCCCAAAAAGTTTTAATTGGTCTTGTCTGGGGACAGCATAAATGATTCATCTCCTTGGGTATGAATTCGATTCCGTCGGATTTGTACCAGGCTACCGGGTTATTATTTTCCGGATCATGGGGAGCAGGCACCGTTCCAAGCATTCCCGAACGTAAACATTAGCAGTCATCGTATCGGTTCCTAAGTAGCACCGAAAACATACATATACCTGTTTTGTTTTTCATGTGTCATGCTGTAGATCTCTAACAGTGTGATTTGACTAGTTTTGTCATGAAGGTGTTCGTTTGATGCAATTAAAATCTAGATTATTTTGGCGCCTAATTCCCTGCCCTTCGGTTCAGAAAGGGGTATGGGCGCGTTCTGTCGAGTCTGTCGCGGCAGATTTCATGTGTGAGTGGGCTGCCACATCAACGTTCAAAAGTGCCTGAACCAAATGGACAGCTTATAATGATCACTTGAAGATGCGAATGTAGCACGCCATGGGATGTTTCTTGTCTTCTATATCTAAACGTGAGGGAGTTGAGTCAACAAGTGGAAATTAATCGGAAATGATCTCTCATACGCATCCGTTGAACTATTCTGAACGGCCGTTGTGAGAATATCACCATGAACATCTCACATGCGCATGTCATGTTGCCGGTTTTAATGCTTTCTCTATTTTCTCCTGTTCTCTTCCCTATGCCATGATCGCGAGCGGTACCATACCTGAAGTGGACATCGAGGCAATTTAAAAAACGATCGAAAAGGAACGGAAACTTGTAAGAAATAACATAGGTTACAAGTGAGTAAAAACTAACAACACACTTGCACATCATCAAGGTAAGAACTTTATAATTAACTTTTCTAAATTGCAAAATAATAAAATAATTGAGACTCACCACGCACTATCTCATGCGATGGGTGAGGTGAACTTATATAACATAAAAAGACTAGGAGTTGGTTTCAGACAAATATAACAGACACAATGAAAGGATAAGAAGAACAAAATTGAAAGATGTAGAACACACGAAAATAATAAGACAAACATAAATGACACAGCATCAAAAAAGTGCTAATTTTTGTTTTACCTATGCGCCGTCTTGCTCCGTAACAACTAAAAAGTGTCGTGCACAAATGGTGGGCTTGGAAATCATTCATGACACTACTGAACAATAGTGTGTCAGACTGCCACCCGTTCGTGAACATAGAATCGCAAATCCGTTCAGATTCAGTAACCGTAACAGAACATGAATATTCGGTGGTTGTTGCACTGTCCGAATGCTCGAAGCGATGATCCATACTTGTCCATTGTACACACTGATCGATGATGATCGCTGAGCACCGGCTTCAATGATTACACACAGCTTTGAATCGCCCGTGCCTTTGTTCTTCCAAGAGGGGAACAGAGCACACAACGGAGCAAGCAAAGAAAGAGGCACAATTTACGACCGATGCGGCATATTGAGATTAATTTATGGTTAAAATATATATTATTTTGAGAGTGTTTTTGGGATTTACTATAAGATTGAAGCCAATTAAGTTACGTTTTTAGCGAAGAGGGGATTATGAAAAGTGTGGCAAGCAATACAAAATAATAAAAACTGAAATACGTGTCAAGGGAGAAGGGAGGTTTTTCAGCGTTTCCTAAAGTTGTTGTGATGTGATATGCTATTCAATTATGAGACTATTCTACAATGATCAAAAAATGATTAATCTAATTGGATGAATTTATGCATCATACATATATTATACATGCTCGCTTGTATCTATATTACTATACATATTACTGTAGCATATTTTGACCATTTTCAGTTCCATCGTGCGGCGAATAAGGGAGAGATGTAAGGAATATGAGACAGGCCTTCCCCATATATAATATCAAGGTGAACACTGCGGCAGAACGATAGTGTGTCCTGTGCCAGTAGTAAATCAAAAATCGCAAATCACATATTGGTTATGGGCAGAAAGACACCTGTCAAACATTTAGTCATTAACAAATAATGTACTGCAAGTTTAAGTACCATCAATGTCCATAAATACGTAACAGTCCCATTATCATAGGGAATAACGCAATTTTGTTAGTTTATGCTTTAGTTGGTAGTTAAGGATACATATCGATTATATTTCTTTTTTTGTTAGAAGCGTAGAAGTTTATGCTTTTTTATTACGTATTCAGTAAAATCCTATATTTATTTTAAACCGACTTAAGTACATTAAATACAATAGTCGAATTACCGTTTGGATGAGTAAATCTTCAACTCGGGAGATGAACCAGCCCGAGGCTGAAGATCTCGATAATCAAAAAAAAAAAAAAAAATTCTTCAACAGTTATTCAGTGGAATTTATTCGTTACTTGTTTTATTTACTTTTACGTGATTCAACTGACGTGCTACTTTAATGAAGTCTCAAAATATATAAATAAAAATCTATAACAACAATAGGTAGCCTGACATAAGAAAAGGTCCCAACAACTTCTGTGAAGACGTTGCTAAGGAGGATTTGCGGTAATTAATAATATCGTTCTATACAGGCAAGTTCGCCTTTCTATTATGCCTCAATTTTTATTTTCACTTTATTTCATATATAGTGGAAAACCAAAAACAGGTTCAATGGTTCAAAATATTTTTAATCAACTTGTTTACCACACAGCTCGAAAAAGTTGAGTGAATTTCTGTTCAATTTCATGCACATAAATGAAGCGTCACAAAACTTATAAATTAACATTATGAATCCTGTAAACCTTTGGGAAATTCCATACATTGTCAATAATGTTGTATGCAAAAGCGCGTCGTTGATAGAACTATTTCATGCAAGTTGCTGCTTCGTGTGGAATGAAATACAATCTTACATGCTCTGATCTTTACATCACAATGAAAATTCAGATTTTTGTTCTGTGTATCTACATATCTGATTACCAAATGAAATTTTGGTTACAATGCATACCAAACGAAATTTTTTAGAATGCAAATTGTTGTGTAATTTTTTACATACATTACATTAAATTAATCAATCACATCCAATAATATCAATATCGTATAAATTTTACTTTCAATAGTCATTAAAATGCGTTTAGGTACTTTTAAGTTCTTTAAATACTCTTCAAATAATATCGAATACTCTGAGCACACACTTAATACGTCTGAGTACAGAAAGTATTTCTAAAATTTTATTGAGTGCTTTCAATAATCTCGAAATACTTTGAGTTATATGATTCCTCGTGAATTACTTTTGAGTACTAGGAATACTTTACTAGTACTTCTAAATCTTTGTTTAGTATCAAGAAGTCCAAACATAGTTCGAGTACAACGCTCTACATACAGTTCTCTGCATGCTCCTCGCATTTCGCCGCACTTTGAAACAAGTTTTCTTTCAAATTGAGGACTCAACTTCAATATCCCACAAACATTGAATACGCGATGCTCTTACGACGACTACGGGAATTGTGAGAATCGTAAAATCTTACACACAAAATCTGTTTGGTAAAATTTCAAACAGCTGAAAAGTTAACTTAAACTTAAAATTAACGTAAAATTTAACTTAAAAATAATTCTTAAAAAATGAAGAAAACATAAATTCTTCCAAAATGTACACTGAATGCTTCATTCCCACATTATCTATTAACAGAAAAATATAACATTTTATAATCTTCCTTACATTTCATGTGCTGATGTTTCGAAGTTTACTGACTTTTTCAGCTGTTTGAAAACTCAGTACAAATTAACCGACCTCAGTAAAAAAAACTAAGTGCGTACAGCATAACTAAATTCAAAGATGCATTCAAGCTAAACCAACAAAAGTATCCCCCGGTATCGAACGCTACCAGATGGAGTCCTTTCATGAAATTATACAGGTGTTGCTGGATTGACCGACTGGCAAACAGTTTTTCGGTTCAATGTAACATTATTTTATAATCTAAATTTTACTATTCAAGAGTGTAATTTTATTATTCAAGAATGAATAAAAAAGGCGATGCAGCGAAATTTCGTCAAATGGGCCGTAATTACGAAAAACAGGATCGCCCTTAGGTCGTGTGTCTTTATTTCCCTATCGGTGCAAAAACGGACGGTCTTGCCGTCTGCGGTCGATTAAGTCTGAACGACTACTGCGGTCCATCCCAATCTTGTGTCGACTCGGCTCGCCAACCAACTGTAGCACCAGAATCACTGGACTTCGTCGACAGGAATGCTATGAAAGCCGAACGTCTAGTTAATTAATTTGAATTTTTGAGCGCCCACCTAGAATCAACGTAACCCAAACATGACAAATCTTTTAATGTCTCATATTAACCATTTACTGCTGTTAAATAAGTTACCTGCCTAGCCACTTCGAAACGATGATGTGACCCATTAACCGCTAGCCACGAGTAATTGGCACCCCACATTTACTAAAATCAATAATAAAACATTGTTAATAACAATACTGAATATCGGCTCCGCAAAGTGTTACACACGCCTGAGCCTAACAAATAAACGAACTGATTAAAAAAAACATTTACTGCTATGCTGCGAAAAAATTAAGTTATTTTACAGCGCACATTTTCAATAATCTGCACTAAACTGTTTTTTTTTTTTTCATGAGTTATATTCGCCGGCTGTAACAACCGGTGAACCATCATATTCAGAATCAGTAACATACACAGAATGTGAATGGATCAGTTTTTATATACCAAATGAAACTAGTGGGCTCCGACTCATGCATAATCGTTGTGTACGCAGAGCCAAAGATTTATCGTCTCCTTTTGTGTCGTGATCCGTATCGTTCGGAGAAGCGCATTTGCCAGTGTAGTAAATGACGCCTGTATGTTCGCAAGGCAAACAAAGCATGTGATTTATTCAGTGACACCCAAAATCGGAAAGCCCTGTCTGTGAGCGGACTCTTCTTGGAAAAATGGAGGGAGAGGGGGGGGGGGGGGGGGGGATTTGGTAAAAAAAGAAAAGGGGTGTGGAGGGGGGGAGGGGGGGGGGGGGTGTTGGGAGGAAAAGAGGGGCAAAAAAAGAATCGGGGGGGGGGGGGAAAAAAAGGGGGGGAGGGGGGGGAGGAAGAAAACAAAAAAAACAAAAAGCGGGGGGGGGGACAAAGATTGGTATGGGGGATGTGGGGGGGGGAGGGGGGGAGAAAAAAAACGCAAGCGAGGGGGGAAAGGGAGGGAGGGAAGAAAGAGGGGGAAGGGGGGGGGGGGGGGGGGGGGGGGGGGAGAGGAGGGAAAAAAAGGGGAGGGGGGAGGGGAGGGGGGGGGGGGTGGGGGTGGGAATGGTACAAAAGTCAAAATGTATGTTTCGTGCCGAAAGACATGAATCCGCCGAACTGCCCGGAGGCATGGCCAATCGATACTTTTTGGGCTTTAACCAAAGCAAAGCTTCGAAAATTCATAAAACCAGCGGACGACATCCAAAAATTTAAAAAAGTGGTCAAAATGGTGGGAAGTACCACTGTGCAGAAGCTAATGGGTCATGTTCGAGGGAAGGTTAGGAGACTTGCCTATGATTAAATATTCTGATTGAACGAGAGTAAAATATCATATAAAACACAAATACAAATATAATTTCAAAGCACTCCACACTCACAAATTGCTTACCAGACCATTGCTTTTTAATCGAATTTTCCGGTAAAAATTGAAATATCGGCATCGTCAATACTTTGAATAGCACGGACCGTGTAGAACTGGTCACTCGGGAGCGTCTTATAATCAAATTTCGCGTAGGATGCATCATCCATAATTACGTTTGCCGTTTTTCAGCACATCAGCTCATCGGATAATTTACGGGTCTTTGGTTTTACAAAAATAAACACACTACCTGCTTACTGACACCGTTGCTGCGCTTATTCAATATGTCCGTCGTAAGAGGAGTGTTCCCATCCTGTTGGAAATTCGCACATATGTTTCCGGTCCACAAGAAAGGAAGCAAAGGAGACATGAATAATTATCGTGGAATTACTTCGTTGAGCGCGATCTCGAAGCTATTTGAGTTAGTCGTCATGGAGCCTCAACTTTCTCATTGCAAGCAATATCTGAGTTGTGATCAACATGGTTTTACTTCCGGTTGTTCCACCACTTCTAATCTACTGTGTCTTACATCGTATATCACGGATAGTATGGCTGAACGAGCTCAAACTGACGTCATATATACCGAATTGTCAGCAGCATTCGACAAGCTAAACCACGCCATTGCAATTGCGAAACTAGAAAAACTTGGGGTCAGCGGCAACTTTCTTCGATGGTTTCGCTCATATCTGACCGATCGACAGCTGATGGTCACTATTGGGAACTGCCAATCTGACATTTAACCAGCCACGTCAGGGATACCTCAAGGAAGTCACCTGGGACCGTTGATCTTCCTACTTTATTTCAACGATGTGAATTTGGTCATCGAAGGCCCACGACTATCGTATGCAGACGATCTTAAAATCTACTTTCGGATTCGTACGACCGATGACTGCATCTTCCTCCAACGTCAATTTGAAGCTTTCGCCAGATGGTGCAACTTAAACAGAATGGTAGTTAACCCTGCGAAGTGTTCGGTAATCACGTTTTGTCGGAAGAAAGAACCGATCATGAAGGATCAATAATAGATCGTGTGAATCAAGTAAAAGATTTGGGAATTATTCTGGACTCTCAAGTTTCATACAAGCAACACATCTCGTATGTGGTTCACAAGGCGTTGAGGACATTGGGCTTCATCTTCAGGATAGCAAAAAATTTCTCTGACATCTACTGCCTCAAATCACTGTACTGTTCGCTGGTGCGAACATTGGAGTATTGTTCTACAGTTTGGAACCCAAATTACAACAATGGTGCTGAGAGAGTGGAGTCCGTTCAACGACGCTTTCTTCGATTTGCTCTAAGCAACCTGCCGTGGAGGGACCAGTTTCATCTGCCCAGCTATGAAAATCGTTGCCTGCTGATCGATCTGGGGCTTCTCCGTACCAGAAGAGAAACCTCGAGGACGCTTTTTATCGCAGATATATTACAAGGCAGAATAGACTGCTCTGCAATCCTGGAGCAAATAAATGTCAACGTTCAACCTAGAGCGCTTCGAAACAATATGATGCTGAGACTACCTCTCCGCCGTAATGAGGTTGTGTTATTTTTTTGAAGTTGTGTGAGGTTTCGGAAATAACTATCGATGAGAAAGAGTGGTGACTAAAGGCTGTTGCGATGAAAAAATATGTGAGGGAAGTTTGTTTTTTTGCAATTCCATCTTATGCAATTCCCGGATATGTTTAGACCTCAATATTTTTTTTTCCTTTTGGTGATAGTTGAATTTAATTTGGATGACCTATACCATAACTACTTAATGTTAATAGCATATTATAGGACCATTAAACGGTTCATTTGAAGACTATTGCGTCCGGTTCTTAATTCTTTAAATCCATGTTTTCGAAAACTTTGTCCAACCGTATCTCCGGAACTGTTCCAAAAACTGTTAATAGGGTTCTATCGGACGATTGTACTTTTTATTTGGCGTGTGTTGCATCCATTCAGTCTAGTTGTTACCAAGATAGCCTACCTAGCTCCTAAAAACAAAGTTTTTCGGAATGTTGTCCTACCATATCTCCAGAACTGGTTCAGCCATTCCAGAAATATTAAAAAGACTCTATAGAACCATGATTCCTTCCAAATGACAGTTGTTGCGTCTAATTCTGTCAAGTGGTTACCAAGATACACGACTTAGTTCTTAAAATCCGTGTTTTTCGGAAATTCTTTCAGCCATATCTCCGAAACAAGATAACACATTTTAAGAACATGTAACAAAGTTCTATGAGACTACAATACCTTCCATTTGGTGGTCATTGAGCACAATTCGGACCGGTGGTTGCTGAGAAACAGGGGTTAGTTCCAAAAATCCGTAAAAACGAAGTATGTATTTTTGGAAATTGTTTCAGCCATATCTCCAGACCCGAATATCCGAATCCAAATAATTCAAAACCATTTAATGAGACCACTTCTTATTTGGCGATCAATTCAGTTGAGTGGGTTGAAATGCGTTGCATGAATTCCCAAAATCCGTGCATTTTTTGAAACTTGTTCCAGCAATATATCCGAACCGAGAGATTCGATTTCAAAACCATTCAATAACGTTCAATGTGAACGTGATACCTTTCATTTAATGCTTGTAGCACTCAATTCAATCGAGTTGATGCTGAGAAACACGGCTTACTTTATTTCGTCACATACATACATAACCACAGACATTCATAGGCACGCACACATACACAAAGAGGCACACAGGCTTCATGATCTCGTTGAGCTGAGTCGAATGATATATGACACTATAGTTCTAACTATACAGGGTAGCCCCAAATAAGTGACGTATAAAACAAAGACTGTATCTCCCACGAAAAGACAAATAATTTAAATGTTTCTTTGTTATTTTGTTTCTTATATTTTATTGTTTATCTGTATATATTTACATGTTGATTATATCGCCTTTAGCTTTAATTATTGCCCTTAGTCTCTTCGGAAAGGCATTACCTGATTTTCGGGGAGTTCATCCCATATCTTCTGTATGGTAGCTTTGAATGTTTCAATACCCATTGGTTTGAGATCTCGAAAGTGAGCTTCCATGATTCCCCAAATAGAGAAATCCATAGGATTTGCATCTGGCGAAGAAGCTGGCCACAATTCCTTAGGAATAATGTCTGGCAAATTCTTGGTGCACCATGCTTGGGTTATCTTTGCTCCAAGGGACGGCGCTGAGTCCTGTTGAAACACCCATTTGCGGTTACCGAACATCGTTGAAGTATGCTTCTTCAAATGCTTTTCCCGGACCTCTTTTACGTAGCATGCTGCGTGGATTTTTAAACCCTTATCAATTAAAAGCAGTGGCAGACGACCTTCCGCAGAAATCGCTCCCCAAACCATGAACGAAGTATGATTTTGAAAGCGTTGAACTGTGCAAATTGAAGAAGAGATATCCTAAATACTCGCTGCATAGACCCTGTCGTTTTGAGCGTTGAAACTTTGCTGCAATACGAAATTTTTCTCATCCGAAAACACAATCATGGAATCACCGTGCCGACGAAGTAATTCGCGACAACGAATGACTCTGTTCTTTTTGTTGGCTTCGGAAAGTCCATGAATTTTTTTTTCTTGTACGGCACCAATCTCAAATCCTCTTTGAGAACTGATCTGATAGTTTTCCTAGAGACGTCCATATCCTGAGCCAGTTTATATGAAGAACGACAAGGATTACAGCGAATTCATTCACACACCGTTTTTACAAGCCGTTTGGTACGTACACGACAACGACCTGGTTTTCTCTTTAGATCGCGTATTCCCCTCGTTCTTCAACTTCTCAATGCCCGGTCAATTAATGTGCGGCATATTCCTTCCTTCCGGGCCTCGGCCAGTATCTGGTTGGGATGCTTTCACGCCAAATGCAACTGCAAAATCCGTTGTTTTTTTAAATCCATATTTTTCTTAGGCTCTTCCTGTCGACGGAATCTAGTGAACACTAGTTTGTTTACATATTAATCAGTCCCTCTTTAATATGCTGGCAACCAAATGGTTCTTGCGATGGCTAGAAAAATTCCTCACTGAAACAAATTACTTCGTCACTTATTTGGGCCTACCCCGTAGTTGTAACTTTTTTTTTCAGCTATAAAAAGTTGTTGACTATGATCATTGAATCTTCTGGAAGTCAACAATGATCATTGAATCTTCTGGTAGGTCAATAAACACTATGAAATAATCTGGGATGTTCTAGGTCATCAAAACTGTGCTGGAGTATAATTACGATATGTATTCAACCATGTTGGAGTGGAGTTAAAGTTGACCATCTCCAAGACATTAATTAGACCGGTAGCTCTCTACGGCCACGAAACATTGCTAGTGGAGGACAAACGCGCCCTTGGTGTCTTTGAACGGAAGGTGCTGCGTACGATCTACGGTGGACTGCAGATGGAAGACGGGACGTGGAGGAGGCGAATGAACCACGAATTGCACCAGTTACTGGAAGAACCTCCCATCGTACACATCGCAAAAATCGGTCGACTACGATGGGCTGGGCATGTCGTAAGAATGTCGGACGACAACCCTGTTCAAATGGTTCTCGAAAACGAACCGATGGGTACAAGAAGAAGAGGGGCGCTACGAGAAAGTTATCCACCTTCAAGTAGAAGGCGACCTGCGGACTCTTCGCAGACAGCGAGGTTGGCGAGGTACAGCCATGGACCGATTCCAATGGCGACAACTTCTTTGTACAGCAGAGGCCACACCGGCCTTGGTCTGATTGGTAAGGTAAGGTATTCAACCATGTTCATTGAATCTTCTGAAGACCCGTTACGCTGGTAGATTACCTTTTCGAGGTGCGTTACGAGGTATAAGATCTACCACCGAACCCTAGTCTGAATTAATTCAAACTAGGGAACATATTTGTATTTGAGTCAAAGGAATATATCCAAATCGTTGTTACATTTTATATTTTGTGAAATGTTAAACAATGAAAACATGGTTAGTCTTCATTTATGTGAATCCTCATTTTCTATTTGATGTTCTAAAGTTTTAAGTTCTTGGGACTAGGGTTCTGATGCATGGTCAATATCGGAGTCATTGTTTGTTTTCTTTGCAATGAATTCGGCTTTTACTGATAGAGGGGCGAACTTTTGTACTGGGTATTATGATTAGATAAGCCATTTATTCCAGGAATCCAGACTCGTCGGTGACAGCAATTACTATCTTTGAAATGTCACTAGAACAATTTATTTGAAAATTCTAATGATCTATACTGTTTTTAGCTTTTTCAGGACTAGTAGGATTTTAATACTCGTCTAATTTTTATTTTATTTTCAGTATCAATTCAGAGGATGTTATAGAAATTTTGCATTTTGTAGTCATTACATGGTCAAGAAATTTAATTTGTATCTTAAAATTCCTTACATCATTAAAGTTTGAATTTTTTTGAATAACATTTTTGTCTATTATGATATCTAACTTTGTATGTGAAAAAAAAACGTTAAGAACGAGCAAATTATATGTATTAAGTTATTGATCCATTTTTTAGTTGAGCAGCTTATAGCATACGAGTCCTATAAGAATAACAATTAGTGAAAGATGCGTTTGAAAGTTTTATTTTTGAAGTGGAGTCGAAGGATTTGTTGACTGGACAAGGGTTCGTGGAGTCGCCAGTCCCTTGTCATGAGAAGACACGCGGCCTTCTGGCCGTAATCTTCCGAAGGTCCTCATTGAGATCGACTGACCTTGCTACAACAAGCCATCACGTAGGCTATTCTCACGGGACAACCTGCTGAGGACAGTCCTGCAGACTTAGGTAATCCTTGCACTGATGGTGGGTTCTTATCACATCACATCACATCATGTTCATTGAATCTTCTGAAAGGTCAAAAGATATAATGCAATAATCTGGGAGGTTCTAGCTCGTCCAAACTGAATCGATAAGAACACTAGCGTTTTGGTTATTGGAAAGTGCTACGAGGGACTGTCTTGTGGACATATTGTTCAAATTGTAAAAAGAAATCAAAGACTGTTGTGCACAAAATCATCAAAAAATTGGAGAGGAGCATACTGTGGACGATCTGCCAAGATCCAGAACCAGAAGTGGCCCTGTCAACCCGCAAAAGTAGATTAAATTTTTTGAGCTTCTGTTATCCGCAAAATCGAACTCAGTCTGACAGGTTGCCAAGAAACTGGGAGTATCCGTTGGATTTGTCCAAAACGTCAAAAAGAGAAATAACATCAGGACATACAAGAAACAAAAAACGCCAAAACGGAGCGTGGAACAGCTGGAACGAGCCAAAGAGCGATGACGGAAGCTTAATAAAGTGTTAAGAAAGCATCCCAATCGTTGCATTTTGATGGATGACGAAACATTTTGCAAACCGGACACAAACACCGCTACCGGGGCCGCAGTTTTATACCGTACCTGATGACAGAAGAACGATCGGAATGAAGAAATTCGGCGAAAAAGTTTGCCATTTTTCAACACCTTGACCATCGAGGGTGAAGTTCATCGCAAGGAATGCATAAAAAATTTGGGGTATTCCAATACCATTTGCTCAGTTATCCACTTTCAAAAATACAACATTCATTTGTCACATAATTCTCAAGGACTCAATAGCCATTTCCTCATTCTATAAAAAGAACTTGACACAGATAATTGTAACCCAAATTCTTAACCTTCAGAGTAACTGCTCAGTCAACAGTTAAACAATTCAACAATAACAAAACCTCTCTACAAAAAATCACAACCTTTTTCCTCTTTACTCAAGAAACCATAAACAAGTAACTGATGACTTTGTAAACACCAAACGTGAATAATAAACGAGTACAATCTATGATCGTCAGTCAAGTGAGAGATTTCTCTATCAGAAAGTCCGATCTGATAATCTGCCACAGAGCGTCTTGTTTCTGTGTATTTTGAACGCAGCGTCCCCACGTCAGCACAACGTGCATCCTCTCACTACGCTTCTGCTACACTGGATCGGATGAAGGAGCACGGTATAACTTTTGTGCACAAAGAGGATAATCCACCAAATTGTCCTGAATTGCGTCCGATCGAGCGCTACTGGGCAATAATCAAGCGGCCCCTCATAGAGGATGGCAGAGAGGCACAATCTGTCAATGAGTTCAAAAGAATGTGGTCATCTGCTAGCCAAAAGGTATCGCAGAGAACTGTGGAAAGGCAATGAAGGGTATTTGTCAAAAAGTGCATCAGTTTCGTATGTACAGGGTAAGCCCAAATAAGCGACGCAGTATTTTGTTTTAGTGTGGAATTCTTCCAGCCATTGCAAGAGCCATCTCGTTGCCAGCATATTAAAGAGGGACTGATTAATATGCAAACAAACTAGTGTTCGCTAGATGCCGTCGACAGGAAGTGCCTAAGAAAAATATGGATTTCAAAAGACAACGGATTTTGCAGTTGCATTTGGCGGGAAAGCGTCCCAACCAAATACTGGCCGAGACCCGGAAGGAAGGAATATGCCCACATTAATCGAACAGACGTTGAGAAGATGGAGGACGAGGGAAACCACCGATCCAAAGAAAAAACCAGGTCGTCCTCGCAGTGTACGTACCTAACGGCTTGTAAAGGCGGTGCGTGAGCGAATTCGCTGAAATCCTTGTCGTTCTTCATATAAACTGGCTCAGGGTATGGACTTCTCCAGGAAAACTATCAGATCGAGATTAAGAACTCAAAAAAGATTTGAGATTGGTGCTGTACAAGAAAAGAAAAATTCATGGACTTTCGGAGGCCAACAAAAAGAACAGAGTCATTCGTTGTCGCAAATGACTTCACCGGCACGGTGATTCCATGATTGTGTTTTCGGATGAGAAAAAAATCGTATTGCAGCAAAGTTTCAACGCTCAAAATGACAGGGTCTATGCAGCGAGTATTTAGGATATCCCTTCTTCACTTCGCAAAGTTCAACGCTTCCAAAATCATAGTTTGGGAGCGATTTCTGCGAAAAGTCGTCTACCACGTCTACCGCTTTTCATTGATAAGGGTGTAAAAATCAACGCAGCATACTATGTAAACGAGGTCCTGGAAAAGAATTTGAAGAAGCATACTTCAACGAAGTTCGGTAACCGCAAATGGGTGTTTCAACGGGATACTGCGCCGTCCCATGGAGCAAAGATAACCTGAGCATGGTGCACCAAGAATTTGCCAGACTTCATTCCTAAAGAATTATGGCCATCTTCTTCGCCAGATGCAAATCCGGATCCGAGCAAAATCGGAAAATTTGCACGCTGATAAACGTACACGCGCCGAACAATGGAATTTCCAGTTTTTTTGGGGATTGGGAATGTTTTTATTTGGGGAAATAAGAAAGACGTTCTATGTGGCGGTTTCGCGGGGGAGGGTAGAGAGACGAAATTTGGGAAAGTTGGGGGAAGGGCAACGAAACGGAGAAAAGAAATTTTCGCGAAGATGGCCGAAATGGGAAGGGATTTCCCAAGGAAAATCGTCCCAAATAGACCATGTGTTAAGTGATGTTAAATCAAAATTATTCATAAAAAACTCGTGGATACACGATTGATGACGTTCAAACTGATCATAAGTTCGTAACATTTGGAATCCAGATCAGAGGCAAATCGTCAATGAGCAACAACAACTACAAAGGTAGTACGTATCAAACAAACGCCATCACGAAATCTTCAATCAACTGGGATGTATCACTACTGCAAGACGAAACCTTCAGGAACAAGTACAAAAATAGTCTTGCCAAAATATCGATCAACACGGAAGATTACGCATCATCGACTTCGGAACTGTGGGACAAGATGGTAAACAAATTAAAGAAAGCCGCAACTTCATCTATCAGCAAGACAGCAAAGATTCCAACTTCCCCAATCCGTCGTTTAGCTTTGGCTAAACTGAAGAAATGTATATTTTGGAGAAATCAATGCCCTCTGAGCTCACGCAGATTAACGGTCCTCTCTGAAGCGCAACGGAAGTATACAAAACTTTGCGAAGAAAAAAACGAAAAGAATGAAATGGAGTTCTTTAAAAACCTTAAAGAGTATTAACCGATGGAAAGAGTCAAAAGGACCTATAAATACGTTAAAAAGTATAAGAAGGGGAAGATAATTGCAACGAAAGCCTTGGATATTCCTTTGAATCAATTCATAGAACCAGCATCGATGGACTTACTTTCCAAAGAGCTTGAAACAGTAATTGGAGAAGATACATCTCAGGAGACTCCAGACACTTTCCCCATTGACACAATTATCAAAAAATGTAAGAATGGAAAAGCCGCTGGGGAAGATGGGATCCAGGTTGAGCTTTTAAAATATGCAGATGAATCGACGCTTGAAGACTTCAAAAGACTACTCAAGAGAGTTTGGGTGGAGAACAGCATCCCTTCAGGGTGGCGGAAAACCCTAGTGGTACCCATACCTGAAAAGAAAAGCCCAAAGATGGCCCAAAGAAGTGATTTCAGAAAAATTGTGTTCTACGCTAGCTGGACTTTAGGCTACCTTATCGGATGTACAAGACCTATGGGATCTCACAGGGGGGGTTTCTTGGGCCAACGATCTAGGTAGATCACATTTTTGCAGCACGCCGTATTTTAGAAGAAAAATGGAATGCTGGCGATGACATAATAGTGATGGCTTAAGACATTCACAAAGCATTTGATAATATCAGCCTGACGGCACTACCAGACGTTCTAATGGGCAGAGGAGCATCAAAAGGTCTAGCCAACAGAATAACGCGATATATCAACATGGAGGAACAACAGGTCCTCGGGAATGGTCAAAAGACAGCTCCAATGCAACGTACAAGAGGGGTGAAACAAGGATGCCCCCTCTCTCCGTATATTTTTGATCTTATCATGGAAGAAGTTTTGATTACCGTCGAGGATGAACTGAATGGACTACTTAAACTCAACCAGTCTGGCAAACTCAAGTTTCCGATTATTCTTGTGTACGCGGACGACATTTTAATAATCGCAAGAACAGTAGAGGACTTAGATAGGCTTCTACCAGTGCTCCAAAATTAATTGGGGGAAGTGAATCTGAAATTGAATGAGCAAAAATGTCAAGTAATGAGAAGATCACCTACGGGAATGTCTCCTCCAGAAATAACTATAGCTGGGCATGTCTACAAAACAACATCTTCGTTATTCTACCTTGAAATACCGATAACCGAGCGATTAGACCGGATTATAACCACTCGCAAGCGCTCACGGGATGCAGTTATTGCCTCAAGAATCATACTAGATTTTCTAAAGGAGAGGAGACCACCAGTCAAGATAGGCACGGTTCTGTATGAGACGGTTATTGCTCCCACTATGTTGTACGGCACTCAAGCCACAGTACTCACGAAAAAATCTAGAAAGTCCCTGAGTAGGTACCAAAATCAAATATACGGAAAGATTAAGGCATTATGCCAATCCGATATAGGTATTAACTCCAATTGTGAACCTAAATCAATTACCAAATGGATCAAAACGCTACAGTTGAGATATTGGGGTCACGTTGTTCGAAGACCGGATAATCACCTCTTAAAATTGGCGACTGAATACAGGTTGCCTAACAAAAAACGCGGTCGACCTGCTTCCACATGGTGGGACACCATATCCCAGAACATGTGGAGATTTGAAATCATGTCGGCGGATGATTGGTATGATATCGTTGACAATAGGGAAGAACTTGAAAAGACAATCCAAGAGCTACACAAATTACCTGAATCAGGATCAGATGATGAGTAAGAATCTAAGTAGAATAAGATGAAATTAGGCTTAGGCAGTGAACTGTGAGCACTTATAGTAATTAAAGGAGTGATGGCATTTGAAAACCAATACTAAAGTCAAACAAGCGTGAAATCGATCTTCCACTGTAGATGTTTTATTTCCGAATTCGTGATAATTAGTTATCGCCGCATATTAGTTTGTTTCATAATGTTTCTCGTTTGGTCAAGGGATACAGGTTTCTGTCAATGTCAATGGTAATGTTCGAGGAGTCCTGCCAAACACCGATTCTGTCATCTGTCATCTGTCACTGTCAATGTTGATTTGCTCTGAATCGCCCGTTTTTCTCACTCACATAATTAATTTATAGAGGGGGGCACCCCGGGGGTGGGGGTAACCTCCATCCCCCCTGCCGCAAAAGTCAGGTACCCCCCCGGGGGCGAAAAAAAAAAAACAAAAAAGGGGGGGGTGGGGGGGAGGGGGGGGGGGAAAACAACGGGGGGAGGGAAAAAAAAAAAAAAAAAAAAAAAAAAAAAAATTAATTCATAAAATTGCGATAACCACATAAACTCCCTTCCATTTGTTAATTTGTTAATCTTAATAAAATAAATGAAATAAATTGTGAACTTTTGGAGGGCTGAGTGTCGGACATTTTTAAGTTGGTCAGGATGGAATTTATGCAGGCGGTTTGTTGTCTTGAGTTTAGGAATGTCTTTGTTTGGACTGTTTTCGATCACTGTATCGTATCGGAGAGTGAGCCTCCGTATCGTTGAACCATTCGGCGTCCTGAGTCTTAACGAGGTACAAACGGAAGAAGGTTTATGATGGAATGACCGCTATATCATTTTAAAACGCCGTGCTCGGGACGGCCCGTGTAGGAATGTGTTGGGATTCAATAAGGGTTCGGGATTCGGGGGGAACTCCATTCACACTCATTTGGGTCGTGGGACCCTGATCACTGAAATGGATCCTTTTAGAAGAGGATTATAGTTTTCCGCGATTTTATTGTCTAATACTGTATATTTTGAGCAACCAATAAGCATCTAAATCCTACTATACTATTAATTAAATATGTTGAAGTTCATAATCATTCCCAAAATTAATCTTAACATAACGTTGATCACTAGATACCATTAAGATTCTATTTCAGATAAACCCCTCATAGCCTGCTTCTGATCCTGGTGGCCATAGGGGAAGGGGTAATTTTTTTTTCCAAAATTAAAAATTTTTTTTATTGTTAAAAAATTTTGGGATGTTTTAAAAATCTTTTTTTTTTTTTTTTTTTTTTTCCGGAGGGAAAAAACTGTGGTGGCCCTTATTAAAAAAAAATAAAAAAAAAAACCGCCGAAGTAATTTTTTTTTTTTTTTTTTTTTTTTTATTATTTTTTTTTTTTTGTTTTTTTTTTTTTTTTAAAATATGTTTTCTGTTTTTGTTTATTAAAAATAATAAAGGGCGATACGGTCAAAATTTGGTCAATATCAACTTGACGTATTTCTTTCAATTTTGCATTTAAAAAACCTGAACACCCCTCATTTTGAAGGTGTGTGTGTGTAGAATGTTGCTCCTATTTTGATTTTGGAATTCACTCTTCAGTTGTCAAAATGCCGTCCAAGCAAGAAGAGCAGCGTATCAAAATTTTGCTCGCGCATCGCGAAAATCCGAGCTACTCGCACGCAAAGTTGCAAAATGCTAAAAGTTGCCAAATCAACCGTTACAAATGTAATTAAAGTGTTTGGGGAACGTTTGTCGACAGCCAGGAAGTCTGGATCGGGGGGAAATCGAAAACCGGAAGCCACTGAGACGACAAAGAGAGTTGCCGGTAGTTTCAAGCGAAACCCTAACCTATCTCTCCGAGATGCCGCAAATAAGCTGGGTGTATCGTCTACAACCGTGCATCGAGCCAAAAAACGAGCCGGACTATCGACTTACAAGAAGGTAGTGACTCCAAATCGCGATGATAAACAAAATACGACGGCCAAAGCGCGATCCCGGAGGCTGTACACGACGATGCTGACGAAGTTTGACTGCGTGGTAATGGACGACGAAACCTACGTCAAAGCCGACTACAAGCAGCTTCCGGGACAGGAGTTTTATACGGCAAAAGGAAGGGGAAAGGTAGCAGATATTTTCAAGCACACGAAACTGTCAAAGTTCGCAAAGAAATATCTGGTTTGGCAAGCCATCTGTACCTGTGGCTTGAAAAGCAGCATTTTTATAGCTTCCGGGACTGTCAACCTAGAAATTTACGTGAAAGAGTGTTTGAATAAACGTCTGCTGCCTTTCCTGAAGAAACACGGTTGTTCCGTACTGTTTTGGCCGGATTTGGCATCTTGCCATTCCGGAAAAAAGCCATAGAGTGGTACGCCGCCAACAACGTGCAGGTGGTTCCCAAGGACAAGAACCCTCCCAACACGCCAGAGCTCCGCCCAATTGAGAAATACTGGGCTATTGTCAAGCGGAACCTAAAGAAGACCAAAAAAAACTGCTAAGGACGAGCAGCAGTTCAAGGCAAACTGGCTTTCTGCGGCGAAGAAGGTGGACAAGGTGGCTGTACAAAATCTGATGGCAGGGGTCAAGCGTAAGGCCCGGCAATTCGGATTTGGAAAAGCGGAAGCCTAACTGAATATTTTTCCTGAAATTTATACTAATTGAACTTGAAAAAGAAATTTAATTTGATTTTTTAAATAAACGATTTCACCGATTTACACGCGTTTTCCCTTGACCAAATTTTGACCGTATCACCCTTTATATGTATATTTTATTGGATATGAAAAGACGAGAAGGTTTTGTGCCTACGGGAGAAGAGATTTCACAATTTTCACTCCCGCGGGTTTTCCTTCACCATATAAAAAATAAAATGAAATCGTAAAGCATACTCAGATTCTCCGAATAGTTTAACCTCAACGCCGAAACTCCCACGGACGAACCATCATACGAAACTGTTTTGATAATTATTATTTACAAACGTTGTTCATAATCTAATATTCAATATTCTTAACATTGGAACTATCAGGAAAAGTGTCTGGAGTGACGGAGAGCAACATTATTCTATAAAGAACGTTCAACACGAGCGCTGAATTTGAAGATATTTTCGAACAAGGTAACGGACGGCGACAACCAATAGCGGATAAACTAATCACCAACTTAACTTCTTAAATATGCAAATATGTAGATTGCCATACAGCTTGCTGAGCTTATCCTGAAACTTACCCTCCCAACTAACACAATTCCACCCTTCCCGTGACACTTAAGAGGGGTCGTGGAGTTCTCCGCATCTCTCTTAAGTAAGTGTCGGACTAACATTCTTTGTTTATTCCCACCAGTTGCAAGGACGTGGCCAGGACAGCTCTGGTCTGTTGGAAGGTGACACACCTTTTATCTAAGAGGTAGGGATTTCTACCAAATCACTATCTAACAGCAACCGATGAAGGTGCGTCTCCCTCTTAACAACAGTTCAGATCTTGTACCACCTACGATATTGTGCAACCTGGTTTATGCTATGCTATGCTTCTTCGCCAGATGCAAATCCTCTGGATTTCTCTATTAGGGGAATCATGGAAGCTCACCTTCGAGATCTCAAACCAATGGGTATTGAAACATTCAAAGCTACCATACAGAAGATATGGGATGAACTCCCCGAAAATCAGGTGCGTGCCGCTTGTAATGTTTTTCCGAAGAGACTAAGGGCAATAATTAAAGCTTAAGGCGATAGAATCGAAATGTCAATATGTACACATAAACAATAAAATATAAGAAACAGAATAACAAAGAAACATTTAAATTATTTGTCTTTTCGTGGGCGATACAGTCTTTGTTTCATGCGTCACTTATTTGGGCCCACCCTGTAGGAGCATTTTGACGAATATTATATTTGATAGTGATAGTAACACATAGGACCGTTTTTTTTTTAATTTTGATTACTAATAAATAAACCATCTGCAAAACAATGCGTACTTTTTATAAAATTAACAGTCCTTTTGTGCGATGGAGGAAATGATTCAGTATACTTTCACAACGCAGCATTACTGGGTACTGTGTCAGACCGACATCCGTATACCTAATTACTGAAGCGTGTATACGATC
The DNA here is from genome assembly GCA_024533555.2 of Aedes koreicus. Taxonomy (NCBI): domain Eukaryota; kingdom Metazoa; phylum Arthropoda; class Insecta; order Diptera; family Culicidae; genus Aedes; species Aedes koreicus. Next base: position 58,419 of record JAHHFK020001050.1, read on the forward strand.
AAAATTTGGTCAGACAAGAATGCGTGTAATTTGATTGAAAATTTAATTAAAAAAAACATCAAATTAATTTCTTTTTGTTTCATGTTCAAGGCTCTAATATTTAGAGTTTTGTTCTAAAATTTTACAAGAAATTTTGTTCACACCTAACGTATTTTTCAACGCTTTATATCAAAATATCTGAGGCGAAATCTCGAAACAACGATATTGTTTCGATACCCAATGTTGTTATGAAGCATGCAAGCGGAGAATTCAATATAAAATTCAACTTATGATCCGTGGTTTGCAATTTCTTCCCTGCCACATGCTATCGAGAAGCCGTTGTCATCAGAACGGTTGCATACGAATTCACAAACAAAAAATCATTTTCCATTTTGTTTGCACAATGATTCACACAATAGCGTATAAATCACGTGCTCTCGCGACAAGGGAGATTCCAAAGCTCAATGAAACAGAATCGTGTTTTCCTCGGAATTTGTACAGAACCGATGGTCCTGGTAGATCAAAAGGAGCATTGGAATGTTCCATTCTGGAATCCCACCAAGGGTGACCCGAAATAGTTGCACAAAGACAGTTGATTTGAATTTTATCACATGCATTGATAAAAACACCGAAAAGAAGCCTTTTCAAAGTTAACTCACTGGAATCGATATCCTTTACATACGACCCGCGAAGGTCGTGATGTGATTCAATGCACATGAAAAAACGGTTCCATTGATGCAGCGTAAAATTGAATATTTTAATCAAAGCTGTACCCACTCACGAATGAGTTGATTTTGGTGATGAAATACCCTCCTGTCTCCCTGCTCTTTTTTGCCCCTCCCACCACACACGAAGGGAATGCAAGCGTGGTTATGACGCCAACCGGTAGGAAGCTGCAGCTAGTACGTCAGGGACACATCGTCAATATTTGCAGCCAGCGAGCGAATGCATTATTAACGTTCAATGTTTATTTGATATCTCATTTACAACATCATGCATAATGAATGCAAATGCAGTGTGGGAAGTGTCCGCATGCCACGTCAGCAAGCTGTTACTTCAAATGTACACCCATTAAAATTGATTCGATGCACCAGTCAGCAGTGGCGGGATCACGAGTATCATCATCACTGTCTGTTGTGTGAGCGTGGCCATTTCGCAGAATTACCGATGAGGACAAATAATTGGGATTCTTGTTTAAGAGCCCTATTCGGGCGACAGAAAAATATTCAGATTATGGATGAAATCACGTGAATGGTGATTTAATATGATATTTCCTTTGATGCAAGTATATTGCATGGCAAATTTCATTTTGTCCAGCGCAAAACAAGTTTTCGTGATACATTTAGAAATTTCAAATCATCAAGACGGAACCTGACCGTGAAATGTTATGATTATTGGCTTTGAACTTGTCTAATTTTCGGAATAGTAGATTTTCGTTGTGTGACTAACGGACGAGAAGGGCCTCGTCCGAAATTCCCCTAACCTCTGGTCACAGCCACGGAGGTCGCCTGGGCTGGGTTGCAACTGGCTCTTTTGATTAGCTCACCTCTCAATCTCAGGGCCGGCTACGCTACTAGAAAAGACTTATCTTCGTGTTAAATTATATACGAGATCCACTAAAAATCAGTTTCTTTGGTGCATGCAAAAGATGAAAATTTAAATTTAACGTTTGATTTGTTTAGTTTAGATTTACTAAAATTTCGGTTTGACTCACTGCGCTCATTGTCTTAAAGATACCGCCGCCTCGCTGCCAATGGTGCACCACGTGGTTTGCTGATCTCGTTTTCGAGCTTGGCCGACCGCCAAGCTCGCTTCCTTGAGCATTCCGTTGACTCCGCTCACTTATTACCGAATGGTGACGGACGGTCCGTTTGACAACCTGCGAATTTGTTCAGCGTGGATACCACTTTGGGTTTCAGGCTGGTGCCTTATCACTACGCTCCTCAACACGTGTTGTTTGAGTCCAACGTCAGTCACTGGACTTTAATACCGTCCAAAACGCGCGGTTGGATCGTGAACAACGATACTCGAATGCGAGAAATCACTCCTTAACATTTAGCACTCAATTTACTGTACCGCGTCATTCGAATTTTTGCGCTATCTTAGAAAATTGAAGTTGATCCAACTGTAAGCACTCCGTTTATCTTTACTTCGCAGGACCAAGAGAGACCGCCATGGGGGTGAAGTGGGTTTATGTATCCTCGCCTAAATTTCCTTGGTAGTCATTGTCATTATCGTACGATCATCACGCCACATGCGATCGTCTGGATTTTCGTGCCTTCGGCAACCTTCATGCGTTCGAGTAGTTTGGGCTTTGTCTCTGTCGAAGTATTGATATTCGAGCAGCCGAGTCTCCCTACACTACGTAAAGCTCAATGATCCCTATTTAGCTCCTACAATGCCCAAAAGAGATGTGACCCGTTTATCTAAGCACATCTAAGCACATTCTAGCTTTAAATTTATTAATTTAATTTGTTAGGAATCGTTTAGTGTGTTATATAATTCGAAAATCTTTTGACATGAATATTTACATATTCAATCAAAATTTTCATAGTTTTCAACCAATTTTCTCACCAATTTAATGTATTTTAAGAGGAATCATCTTCGAAGGTTACAGTTGTTAATTGTACTACAAGTTGGCCTGCTTGGGATTCTCAGTCCTCCATTATTGTCTCGAAGTGTGTGAAATCGAGATAATCGGAAAGAACTTGACCTTTGATGAGAATATGCCTCCAGTGCTTTCGTTTCGGTAGAAAGACTGTTTCTTGCATTTATGTTTCATCTAAACTCGCCCTGAGGTTTGAGTTGCCAGGCACTTAAATTGACAAGTGATCCTCTGTTGAGGTGGCGCTTAAGCCATTTGTTTTTCGAAAGCCTATTTCCCGGAATTCTCTAGTAGACCGATTTTTGCTAGTTAGATATGTTTCATGCTTTCTTAATTAAACCCAATCCACATTGGATTCATCGATTTCAGATAAGTTGTTCTAATTCGCATTTATTGAACAGATGCAGGTTCGAACGCAGATAAAAAATAACAGCTTATGTTCAAACCAACTAGCAATAAACATTATACATCTATACGATTCTTCCTTCCGGTTTGGTGCCTTCCTGGCCTTGAAGACGCGAAGGCCGGCACGTTTAATGTATTTTCTGGTTTGAACAAACCAGATGGAAATCTCCGTCATCTACGCCACACCGTGGATCCAAAGGTTCGGTCGACGCTTGATCAGATTCAACACCTTTCTTGCCGGAAGACAACTACTAATACTATTTCTTCTTTGGTAGTCTGCCACTGTCTAACCGCCGCTGGGTCGTCTGGGTATCCTTGTCTGACTTCACCATTCGGGAAACCGTAGAATGATGGAATCCTAGGTGTTTTCCGGTCCATCTGTTGGACGCAGTAAGATTTCCTACGAAAGCGCACATAATTTTTTGGTAGATGTACTCTGGTTCCGTTGCCATCTTAGTTATTGTAATGACATTCTGCCAAGTTTTTTTTGCGTAATTTTGTTTTTTTTTTAATTTTTACCCAATTTAAAAAGTTACAATGTAATCATTGTGTCTCATTTTTTGTAGTAGAGTCTTTAAACTACCTTGTCTTCCTAATATATATTTACCATAACACTTTGTGAGAGGCCGTAGCAACATTCTTACCGTTGTAATAAATCGGTCCAAATCGACTTCCAAGCATCATTAGAGGTTACCTTGTTTTTTGACGTAAGACTTACGTCTCTCTTTTCTATTCCTGTATAGGGGCGCCGTTCTAAAATTTCTGAAATCACAAGCGTTACGCGGGTTTGGAGACTTTGAACGATAATATCTCCTCTCTGGCCCACAGAAATTTTATGATAAGCATTTCATTTGAGTAGTAGAACATCAAAGCTGAATCCCGGTTGATAACTACATTCATTACATTTGTTTAAACTAATTAAAAAGTACTTTAAGGAAAAATGTTTAAATGCACAACGCTATTGGTCGAAAATGACATCATGCTTGAGCCACGCTCTGATTGGTTCATACTGCCACAGTTACCGTGCCAACGAATATCAAACATGAGGGGACGACCGATCAATCATCAGTTCTCGCTGTGCATCCGCATGCGACAAACGTATTTGCTGAGCACGTTGGTAGAAAACGCCGCCCGTGGAAACAAGAAGACCAGACCAAGAAGAATCATCCACGTCACCTGCAGCTAGCCATCCGCAACGACGAGGAGCTGAACAAACTTTTCTCCGATGTGACCATTTCACAGAGTGGTGTCCTGCAGCCCAAGAAGACTGAAGAAAATTTCAATCGCGAACCATGTTATCAACTAAAATCCGTCCTTTTCAGGACGATCACCCCAAGAAAACTGATAAGAACATTTCAATCGCGAACCATGTTCCCTCCGTAAACAGAGGATCCATTTCACACTTACAAGCACGTTGTACATTTCAGCGCCAACACTTGATAAGGGCGAATCTGCTTTTGTAAACAAACACTTTGTCTGCTAATTTATCGGAAGTTGAATACAATTCCTTCAAATTGAATATATCAGCGGATAGAGATAAAGCTCCTCTTCCTTAAAGAGTGCTTAATTTGTATTTGTGACCTTTTTTTCAAGAGCAAATGACTACGAAAGCCATTGTTTATAAAAGCAAATTCGCCTTAATCTAATGTTGGCGTTGATTTAACAAACAAAATATCATTAACAGTAAATTCGAGCCGAACTGCAGTTTCTATAAATTTTCGTGGGGAACCAATAGCAGAAGAAGAACCGGAGCCTCACACACCAATAGCATAGGGTTTTATGGTTCTATAGACTGAATAGAATATAGTAGAACTTTATTAATTCGATGACATCAATTTCTTCACATCAACAAGCAGTCCTACGTCAACTTTGCAGTTATGTCACTGACATAACTCACCCTTTCGGTTTTTTTTTAATTAAATTAACAACCATCCCACTTTGTGAGTGGTCTGATCAGCTTTCTTGCTATTGGTTGAAATTGGTCCAAATCGGCTCTTTAACGGCAAAATAACCTTGCCAATGAATCTTCTTCTTCTTTTAGCATTTCAAGTCTATTGCTTTCGCAATTAGCTTATTGATTACTCTCAACTTGGTGTTCTATATGCATTTCTACAGTTGTTAATTGAAAGCTTTTGAAGCCAGATACCATTTATGCATTTTATGATTGTGTGGCTAGTGCAATCATACCCTGTGCCCAGGGAGTCGAGAAATTTTCCATAAAGAAAAATGCCTAGACCAGACTGGGAATTGAACCCAGCCACCTCCAGCATGGTGTTGCTTTGTAGCCGCACCTTTACCGACTGAGCTAAGGGAGGATCTTGTCAATGAATATTCTCCATCACACTTTGTGAATGGCCCCAGCAGCACCCTTACTGTTGACATAAAACGATCCCAATTGACTCTCAAGCGTTATTAAATAATGTTTTGTCTTCTCATTGGATGAACTACTCTCACAATTTGGGAGTGGCCCCAAAAGTATTCTTACTGATGGTTCAGTCGGTCCAAATTGGCCTCGAACTTTTTAATTAAGCTTATCTGCCCAATCAGAAACCACTATCACACTTTATAAGTTGCCCCAACAGCTCCTTACTGTTGGTATAAATCGGCTATCAAGCGTAATTAGAACCGCGTCGTCACAATGAAAATCCACAATCACACTTTGTGAGTGACCCTAATAGTATCTCTACTGTAGCTTTAAAACTGTTCAAACCGGCTATTGAGCGTAGATACATATCTTATTTTCCCAACGAAGTAAACCATCATCACACTTAGTGAGTGGTTTATATAAGTACTTATATGTAAATAAATATTTGCGCATCCCCTCAAACCCAGTTAAATTAAGAATAATTAAAAATTAAAAATAAACAATTATTCAGCGTATCGATTACGAAAACGGACCCTGCTGTCGACTCAACCCTTTCATTCAACCTACCAGTGATTTCTTGTGGAAGTACATTGGGCTCCATGGCTTTCAATAAAGCGAGTATTACGTCAACACATTCCTACCCTTTCCTTAATTGACTCGGGCGGACTGGCGCTGGCATTGCCTTAATTTAGGATCACCAGTTTTCACACATTCATGATGTATGTGATTCGCAAGCATCAGCTGTTGGTTTTTTGTGTAAATACAGCTGATCCGGCAATGACTCAAATCGATTATATAGTAGACGCGGAGCGAAGCGAAGCGAAGCGAAGCGAAGCGTTGCGGGAAAGTGAATTGATCAAAAGCGAAGCGCAACGCGAGCTATGGCATAGTGAGCGCGTTTTTTCACGCTTTTGGTTTCGTGGTGTTTTTTTTTTTTTGTTTATTATGTTTTTTGGCCGCGGGGTGGTTCTCCCTCTGGGGTTGTCACTCAAACAACTGTTTTTGGGCTTTTTGTTAGCTGTTGTGGGGGTGGGACTCGTGACTTTGGCGTGGGGGGTGTGGGTGTTGGCGTCAACACCGCACAGTGGTCGGAGATGGTCAAATCACGAACTTAATTGTATAGTGCCTTAAATATTAACTTTATTCAAAAAGTGTCTGCAGACGAATTGTTCACATAGTTGTTGCGCATAGTTTGGTAACATCAAAAAAATTTCATCGCCTACTATGAAAAAAAAATAAAAAAACTAACTTATTTTGCTTAATAGATAGAAAGATATTTTTTTCGGCAAAGTTGTAGATCTACTTAAAATATGAAACTTTGTTTAAGATAAAACATTTCTATGTCAAGTAGTTTTGGAGATATAAGTCGTTTTTGATGACAACCCCTTTGAAATTTGTTTTTATTACTTAACTTTTCATATATACATTTTTTATGCAAACTATGAGTTGAGCAAATATAAACAACATAAAATCACATGTTTTGGTAGAGACAACATGTGGATTTATGCATTCCTTGCAAAGTTAGAGCACTTTTTAACTTCATTTTACCGCAACTTTGACTGCATATAGGGGAGAAGGTGGCAAACTGGGATCCAAGAACTGCAACTTATATTAAAGCTTAGCCTCAGTACTTTAATGTAATGAAGATTTGGTTAGCGCGAATTCATAAATGAATGAGTACAATCACGTTGAATGATCGCATGTTTTTGACTTTTTCTATACAGAAACGAGTATGTCATCTAAATTTTGAAAGGCAGCATGAACATTTGAGAACCAGATATGATCAAATATAGTCATAATCAGTAAAAAAATGTTTTTGGTGTATTCAGAGGTGTTTGTATGGGAAATTGTGTGAAAGTGTATTCAATTTCATTTGGAGTCTTTTTCTTTTATTCGACAAATAATACAATTGTAATGAGACGACTAATATAACTCTTCGTGAAAAATCTTATATTAATGGGCAGATTAAAAACCTTCAACCAATGGAGCTCGAAATAAACGGTCGTCTAGTCCGGGTCTTTTATAGACTGCATATGACCATGACCGATAGCAAGGTTGTAAATGCTGTGACAAGTACGAAATCAGTACAGCGATGTAATATCTGTAAGGCTACACCGACCCAAATGAACAACATCAATAACGTTCTTTTGCGACCAATAGTTGAAGAAGTATTTCAGTTTGGATTATTCGTTCTTCATGCGAACATAAGCTACCTAATAAACATTTTACGTTTTGTTATGCAATCCATCCATATTTAGATAACTTTTAAAGATATTTTGAATATTTTTATCTCGTGGCTTCCAGGAAGTTATAAGTGAAAAAATGGCGTTGCAGTGGACCTGACTCAGAAAAAGTTAAGGACCGCAAGCAAATTATCCAGCAGGAATTCAAACAAAAACTAGGACTAATCGTTGACATGTCACGTGGTAATGGAGTAGGCATGTCAAATGACGGGAGCGCAGCGAGTCGCTTTTTTTAGCATATTGAAGTTTCTGCAGAGATTTTGGGTTTCCCGGAGAGAAAAACAAACCGGGCTCATTAAATTTTCAGGGTTATTTCTTCCGGAATGGAAATTAAAAATTCCAAAGGCAAACACAAATATAAAGAAAATGCACAAATAGTTCGGTGGTTTTTACCTTCCACTAATTGGTGGTTTATTTGCCCACTAATGTCTCAAAAAAAGTGGCACAAGGTTCCAATATTATTTTTTCTTAATGTTTTCCCTTGTTTCGTATGGCCCGAAAAGCCGCACAATAAAGTAATTAAAAGGTTCAAGCTAGATAACAGCCGGAAATTATCACGACCCGAGCAGGAATGAATAATTTGATAACTGGCCTTGGTATTTAGGAGCTCAGATTAAGAGGTAAATACCTGAGGATAATACCATAAAACTGTTCCCACAATGTTATGCGAACACCAAATTGAGGTAAGACAATACCAAAATAGTACCTCTCAGGTATTCCCAGGTATCCGAAATAACAAGTATTGTTATTCGATAGATATTTTGCTTGCAATTCTTAGGTATTTTGTTTAGGTATTTTCCCTCTTAATCTGAGCTCTTTAATACCAAGGCCAGTTATCAAGATCAAAATTAGGTATTCATATGTTGTTGTCTCCTGCTCGGGGAGCTATTACAAACGGTCGACTATTGGTTTCTTCAGACCCACTTATTAACGGTTTGCGGGTTAAGTCGCCAAAGAAGGACAAAGAGTTTTACGTAAATGCACAGTATTTGCTAAATTTTTCAAACAGTGAAAACGAAACAGATGAATAATTGTTATTGATGTGTTGATATTTTGATTCAATTAATGTACAATATAATGTATTGTTTTAAAGTACGCAGTAGCAAAACAATTGTATTATTTGTCGAGTAAAAGAAAAAGACTCCAAATGAAATTCAATACACTTTCACACAATTTCCCATACAAACACCTCTGAATACACCAAAAACATTTTTTTACTGATTATGACTATATTTGATCATATGGTTATCAAATGTGCTGCCTTTCAAAATTTAGATGACACGCTCGTTTCTGTATAGAAAAAGTCAAAAACATGCGATCATTCATTGTTTTTCGCAGTGTTGCAGAGAGTCGGGAGAAAAATTTTTTTGGGGGGGATTTTTTTTTTTTTTTTAAATAAGATGAGTGGGGGAAGGTTTTGTTTTTTTGTTTTTTTTTTTTATTTATATTATTTTTTTTTTTTTTTTTTTTTTTTGTGCAGGTTTTTTGCTACAGGGTCATCGTTTCAAACCCTTGGATTCTCTTTCCGCATGGAACGGCCCGTCGTAGCGGATTTAGTCTAGGAAACATGCCTTGTACTTTGGAAAGTGCTGTAGCCAATATACATGCCGTTTCCAACACAGCAGATGTTCCAGTATGTTGCTAACGAGTTTTGGGCCATATGGAATTTCACAAACTGCATCGGCTGTATCGACGGGAAACACATCCGTATCAAATGTCCCGGCGGATCGGGATCCATGGCGTGGAATTATAAAGGCTTCCACACAAAGGTTCTGCAAGCCGTCGTGGATGACAACTAAAAGTTCCTGACAGTGGATGTTGGGGCAACAGAGCGACGGAGGAACCTTCAGTGCGTCCGACCTCTTCAAACATATGCAAAGAGGAACCTTGAACATCTCCCGCGATGCACAACTGCCAGATCCATATCTTAGTATCAACATGCCGTTAGTATTCGTCGGCGATAAGATGGGGCATATCCGCTTGAGGAATTTACTTCGACCTTATCCACGGTCACAACTTGATGAAGCGAAGGAATATTTCAACGTGCGGTTGTCCAGGGCAAGGAAATGTGTCGAGTGCGGTTTTGGTATCATGACTGCCAAATGGAGAATTCGTGGAAGTCCATCGAAACTGGACTGGATCTTGTGAATGATATCGTTAAGGGGATGTGTATCCTCCATAACGTTACCATCGATCACGAAGGGGTACAATTCAGAAAGACAACTCGGACAAAATTTGCACATATACCGGTCGCTTTGTACGGGGGTATTTCACAAAATGTGGGAACAAGAATAACCTTGGTTCAGTTTGAAGGAAATTGTGTCCTGGTTAAACCCACACGCTTAGGTTTGAAAAATAGCAATGGAATGTCAACTCTTTCAAACGCTTTGCTGAAGTCAGTATATAAAGCTTCCACAAAATTTCCTCTATCCATTGCGCCCAAAGAAAATTCTACAAATTCCAATAGATTAGAAGATGTTGATCTGCCTTTGAAAAAACCATGTTGATTATTTGAAATCCGATTTCTTAACTGGTTGAATAATTTTTGATTTATAATCGCTTCAAACGTTTTAGGAATACTTGAAATTGCGGTTCTTCTATAATTTTTAATGTCTGATCGTTTGCCAGCTTTAAATACTGGTATTAAAAGTGGTTGGCTAGTTATTTCAATAGTACTGGAGGTATTCCATCAGGACCAGGTCCTTTTCCAGCATCAAGACCTTTTAGTGCCATTGAAATCTCTTGAACAGTGATGATTTCAACTGATACGTCATTTTGATGTTCAGGTAGATAGGAAAAATAGTTAAGGTCAAGAATATCGTTGGATTTCTTATAAATATTTTGGAAAAAGCGTGCAAACTGATTACAAATATCTCCACTATCAGAACCATAAAACTCTTCAAACTGCATGCGCGATTGAAAGTTACACGTTTTCATTGTTTCTTTCGTGAAGTTGAAGAACGCCTTTGGATCGGATTTTATATTATTTTCTACTCTTTCATCTGCATCAAGTGCTTTACAAATTTCTATGTATTTATCTAAATTTGGTAAACTTTTTTTTTTGTATGCTTTGTGAGCATTTTGTTTTCTGTTTTTGAGATTTTTGATTTCACGTGTATACCATACCGGTTGTTTATAGCTTTTTAGTATTCTCTTCTTTTTCTTTGAAACGTAGTCATCAATAATTGCATATCGATTGTTACAAAGTATGTCTACGGCCTTGTTCATGTCTTTATCATTTTTTAAAAGGTTCTGCCAATCTATATTTGTTAGTTTTCTGTTAATTTCAACATAGTTTATGTTTTTGAAATCGTAAACTAGTTTGTAATCAGTATTCTCTGGACGTTGCCTATGAGAATCTGAGAATAATGAGTATTCTATAGCAGTATGAAATTTTTCATTCTTCCATAGTGGGTCTAAAGCTTCATCAATACTAAAATCTTCTGTACAATTAGTAAAAACAAAATCTAAATAGCAGTCAAGCTGGTCCCGAACATGATTAATTTGATGAAGTCATAGATGGCTGATTTTATCAAAAACAAGTTGTAAAGTTTCATTTTCACCTACAATTGGAAGCAGTAAAGATTCGTTATCATTATCGTGAATAAAATCAACTGTTTTCTGGTTGAAATCTCCATAAATGCGAACCTTGGTTTGAGGCTCCAAAACATGAAATCTTGATTCCGTGATGTTTAAAAATTTGTCATATGAAGCTTTTTTAGTCGTATGTGGAGGAAAGTTAACAGATACAAAAAGATGAAGTTCATCATTTATCATTACTTTTACCCACACGTCTTCTAGTTCTTGATGTTTTTCACTAAGGATTATTTCGGCCTGGAGGTTTGCATTGACGGCAATAAGCACACCACCACCAGATTTTTTCTCTGATAATGTCAAGTCACGGTCACATCTAAATACATCAAAGTTGCTACCGAAAACTTCCTCACTTTTGATTTCATCAGACCAACTTGTTTTAGTTCCTAATATGATATCGTATAGATAACCGTTAATTTTATTTCGAACTTCGTTAGTTTTTTGTGCACTGCGCATACGATTAAAATTTTGACAGTAAACTATTGTTTCAGTTAATTCTATTTTATTATTCTCACAAGACTCACTTGAAGAATGAGGAATTACCTCATGTGGATCAGCTTCATCAAATAAGTGCGTCAAATCTATGTAGTCTTCCTCTAAAGAGGGCGTCAGTTTCGACGAAAACACGTATGTCTGCTTGTGCACGCCTCACACGATGTCGATGAGCTCCCATGGGCCATACAGGATAAGTTTGAAGGGACGCTCGTTGGGTACGGATTTAAAGTTTCCCCTTTTTGAAATTGAATCTGTGGTACATAATTACCGGCGGTTTGGAGAAACGATCTCTTGCTGATGCGAGAAGCTCTCGATCAGTCGGAAGGTTAAACCGTTCTGGTTTCTGAAGTTGAGATAACTAGAGTTGTTGTAGTTGGCGCTGTTGGAATCATAAGCATTGATGGGTCTTTCCAACGTCTTGTTTCGATTTATGTTTTTGGCGTTGAAGTGAGCGTTGTTCACGCAAGTATAATGTTGGCTAGAGTTGTAGTTGATTTTTGTTGCTTTCTGCGTTTCGCCGCTTTGTCGGAAATTTTTTGTTGCTTTAGGCGACGTAGGTTACGCTCATCATACTCGGTCCAGTCTGCCCTCCATACCTTCCTGGTACCGAGTAGGCGCCACCCAGAGTTGTCGCTTAGTTTAGTTTCCAAGCTGGGGTACGAATCGTCTGGCAGAGGTAGAGGGGCAATACTACGTGATGATGCTATGTTTGCCGATAAGGATTTTAGTTCGTCTATAATATCAAGCCCGAGCATAGAATTTGCATGCATATTGCAGCTAGCCGCTGTATCTAAAGACAGTTGATTAAGTTGGTTTATTTCGTTGTTAATATACTAGATACATTTGCTCCTAGCTCAATTGTCACTTCTTACCACAGTTTCTCCACTACCAATCGGTTCCGGTAATGTTTTGTGGTTTTGTCCCACAACGCTTTGCTCGCGAAAACTGCATGAATTAAATTTTCCGCATCGTTATCCATTTTTAGTCAGCACTGTCAGTAGAATAATAACAAAACTGCCCAGCCGCAGAACCTCAAGTGTTTATGCGCGTCAAAACATCACTCGGGCTGCTTAGACGCGTTTGGCAGCCGGTTCGCATCGCATCGCGTCACGTTGGCTACATCAGGTTTACGCGATACGCATATATTTTCATCAAAAGTGTTTTGACGTGAACGCTTCCAATCGCTTTGAGTATACCATCATCTTCAGTAGCAACCTCGTGCTGGTCAGTCATGATTATTACTCCAATAACTGATTTTGTTTTCAGTGAAATCATCTTGATACCAACTCATGTCATCCCGAGCGGGAGAAAATAACATATGAATACCTAATTTCCATCTTGATAACAGCAGTATATATAATCCCCGAGCAGAACACAAAAGCATATGAATACTTAATTTTGATCTTGATAACTGGCCTTGGTATTAAAGAGCTCAGATTAAGAGGTAAAATACCTAAGCAAAATACCTAAGAATTGTAAGCAAAATGTCTCTAGAATAACTAAACTTGATATTCCGGATACCTGGGTAAGTATCTGGTCACCTTAGAGGTATTTTTTTGGTATTGTCTTACCTCAATTCGGTATTCGCATGACATTGTGGGAACAATTTGATGGTATTATCCTCAGGTATTTTACCTTTTATGCAGCGATCCTAAATACCAAGGCCTGTGATCAAGTCCTTCTCGTGATGTTAGAAACATTATTGCAATGGTTTCAAATTCTCCAGTTATTTCGGCTGTTTATTCAGCCATAAATAACATATTCAGTTAAAAAAATAATGATAACCTGGTATTAGAATTTGGTATCAATTTGGTATAATCCTTTGCCGGGTAGTGAGCCCAGGCAGACTGTCAAAATTGACATTTCTACCTGAGGGCCAATATTCGGAGTGACGGCTTTTGCTAATGTTTGCATCAATAAGGTGGAGCCCATTCGGGGGAAGGGGGGGAGAGGCCGAAGGGAAGGGGGGGTGGGGGGGGAAAATTTGGGAAAACAGGAGGAAAAAATGGCTGAGTTGTTTTAAAGGGCGATACGGTCAAAATTTGGTCAATATCAACTTGACGTATTTCTTTCAATTTTGCATTTAAAAAACCTGAACACCCCTCATTTTGAAGGTGTGTGTGTGTAGAATGTTGCTCCTATTTTGATTTTGGAATTCACTCTTCAGTTGTCAAAATGCCGTCCAAGCAAGAAGAGCAGCGTATCAAAATTTTGCTCGCGCATCGCGAAAATCCGAGCTACTCGCACGCAAAGTTGGCAAAATCGCTAAAAGTTGCCAAATCAACCGTTACAAATGTAATTAAAGTGTTTGGGGAACGTTTGTCGACAGCCAGGAAGTCTGGATCGGGGGGAAATCGAAAACCGGAAGCCGCTGAGACGACAAAGAGAGTTGCCGGTAGTTTCAAGCGAAACCCTAACCTATCTCTCCGAGATGCCGCAAATAAGCTGGGTGTATCGTCTACAACCGTGCATCGAGCCAAAAAACGAGCCGGACTATCGACTTACAAGAAGGTAGTGACTCCAAATCGCGATGATAAACAAAATACGACGGCCAAAGCGCGATCCCGGAGGCTGTACACGACGATGCTGACGAAGTTTGACTGCGTGGTAATGGACGACGAAACCTACGTCAAAGCCGACTACAAGCAGCTTCCGGGACAGGAGTTTTATACGGCAAAAGGAAGGGGAAAGGTAGCAGATATTTTCAAGCACACGAAACTGTCAAAGTTCGCAAAGAAATATCTGGTTTGGCAAGCCATCTGTACCTGTGGCTTGAAAAGCAGCATTTTCATAGCTTCCGGACTGTCAACCAAGAAATTTACGTGAAAGAGTGTTTGAATAAACGTCTGCTGCCTTTCCTGAAGAAACACGGTTGTTCCGTACTGTTTTGGCCGGATTTGGCATCTTGCCATTACGGTAAAAAGGCCATGGAGTGGTACGCCGCCAACAACGTGCAGGTGGTTCCCAAGGACAAGAACCCTCCCAACACGCCAGAGCTCCGCCCAATTGAGAAATACTGGGCTATTGTCAAGCGGAACCTAAAGAAGACCAAAAAACTGCTAAGGACGAGCAGCAGTTCAAGGCAAACTGGCTTTCTGCGGCGAAGAAGGTGGACAAGGTGGCTGTACAAAATCTGATGGCAGGGGTCAAGCGTAAGGCCCGGCAATTCGGATTTGGAAAAGCGGAAGCCTAACTGAATATTTTTCCTGAATTTTATACTAATTGAACTTGAAAAAGAAATTTAATTTGATTTTTTAAATAAACGATTTCACCGATTTACACGCGTTTTCCCTTGACCAAATTTTGACCGTATCACCCTTTTTGAAAAGGTTGGGTTAGGGAAAATTTAGAGTTAGAGAATTCTCCACACTCACGTTGAAAACCCAACATGGTCAAGAGGAAAGATCGCAAAGGTTCTCAATTTTCCAAAATCGACTGTAAATACCATATTTAAACATCACCGGGAGACACTTACGTTGAATTAATCGAGTAACACAAAACAAGCGTAGAAGTGGAACATACGGCGGGAAACTACGAGCGAATATAATCAGGGCAGTCCAAAAGAATACTGGGATCTCAGGGCATGAATTGGCGAAAATGTACACTGCACACTCGTACAGTACATTCTGATGAATCTGTATGCGTGAAGGATTTCGGTGGTACCATGCCACCAAACATCCCAACAGGATGCTAAAACAAAACCTGGCTGCCAAAACCCGTGAGAGGGAGTTGTACGAGCAAGTGCTGACCAAGAACAACGGATGTGTTTAGATGATACTTACGAGAAAATGGACTTTGGAAAAATCTCGGCTTATAAATGTTACCTTAGTATTCGTGAGGGGGATGCACCGAGTAAGTTCAAATATGGCTTTGCAGATAAATTCACTCGCAAGATGGTGATTTGGCAAGGTACAGGCAGTTCCCAAGTAACATTTTCAAAACCATCCTGCTTTATTAAGTTTTATTATGGTTTTATCAAAGCCATTAGAAATCAATTTGGTTTTATTATGACACCAAGAGTTGCCTTTAGGTTTCATATTTTAGTCAGGTATATGAGAACATACACAGCATGTTTAAAACGATCTTAAAACCTCGTTTTCTCAAATTCCTTTTACTCCTATCAAAGGTTTTATTTCGACTTTATGAACTCATAAAATGCTGTTTTGAAATGCCGTTTTAAGACTCATTCATATTATCTTATTATGGTCAGTTGAAAATGCATTTAAAAAACTATTTTGCCTCCAGTAAATGCATTATACGGCAAATTGGCATTGAGGGAAGCCACCAAATAATAAAATAAGTTTAAAGTAGTCATTGCGAAGATAACTTGGTTTTATGGCAGAATTGTGATTTTTTTCCAATCGCCATATTGAAATATACGAAATAATTGAAATGTGGAATACTCAATGCACCAAATTCTAAATGTAATGCAAATGAACTGCAGATCGGAGACCAATTTCGACATTTTTATTAATAACCTTATTGAATTCCATCAGATTTCAAGAAATTCATGATTAATTTATCGAATATATTTATTTTAATTTTGTGTTTGTTGTTGTGAACTCGCATAATTTCCGAGGCGAGTTAATTTTCGGCTCTTAACGTCCCTATATTCACCACAAAATCAAATGCGTATATGATTTGGAGCATGATACGCCACAAATAACTAAACTTGGTTTGTATATTTTGATATCAAATAAAATTTCCCCCAACACTTGACCTTTTTTCTTCGATATTATTTACTGCTAAATAAATTAGAAGAGCAGAGAATCGAACAAAGCAGAACAACAAAAACCAACCACAATATCACAGTTAAGTTTGACAGCTTTGGCCGTTTGACCGCATGCTGGTTTTCAATGCAGCCAATAGGTTTTATGAAGGTTCTCAAGTGGTCATATCATCTATCACTAGAATATTTTCAAAATCTGTATGGTCTTATGAAGGTTTTATTACCCTGTTTTCACAACCGTCTATAGAGTGGGCCACTTTGTACAAATTTTGGCTTTAAAGAAGCATAGAGGAGGTATTGGTAGACAAAACAGTTTTGAATATAGTTTTATCAACAAAGCCAGGAGAAGTGTTATACGGCTGGAATAAAACTAAAATTGTTACTTGGGTTGTGAACTATCAATGGACAAGAGGAGCGTATTCAGAAAAGATTTTTGTCATTCATTCAGTCACACGAAGGTTCCGTGAAGTTCTGGCCCGACTTAGCCAGCTGCCATTACTGCCGTGAAGTCATAGAATGGTATAAGCAGAATAATTTCGATTTTATTGAAAGAAGTATCAATCCACCAAATTGTTACGATTTTTGCTACATCCACAAATATTGGGCAATTATCATGCGCCAATTTGGATAAATGCTGAAAAAGGATGAAAGATAAGGTGGACAGTAGTACTGAGCAAAAAAATGATGGGTGGAATTCGGCGAAAAGTTTGGAATTTCATCCGAAAAACTGACAAATATTCTAACATGTATTTTTCCCCTAAAGCTCAATAACAGAAATTGAAAATGTTACCTCTAGATATTTTTGTACGATATTTCCTCTCGGAGAAATCACCCCATTTTGCGTAAATGAAAAAGACTTTAGATTAAGCAAATAAGATAGAAAAAGGTAAGTTTTCCATAGACATGGTTTTCCAAATCTTAGAGATGTTGAAGAGGAGTGCTAGCTTATCGTAATTACAATTGTTTGTTTTTAAAAAAAGTGTGGTAACTAAGCTTCAACTTAAAATGTTTTTGTAGAGCATTATTTTACGTTTCTGTGTGTAGTTCACTCACACACGTTTTCGTGACTTTGTTTGTTTCATAAAACGCTATGTAGATCAATACGCAAAATTACTTATCCGACTCTTGTGGTTTCCGAGATATATGATTGCAAAAATGCATTATTTGGTGGGGGGCAACATTTAGACTTTTGAGCTTAAGCGTCTTTGGACTACATACATAAAAAAAACCCGTGGTGGTGGATAGAAAAAAATTTCTTGTAATTTTTTAAAATCTCAAAAGATGATGTCCACGCCAGGGAATCCTCTTCGGTAGCTCTCACGCCTGGCAACGGCGGAGTGGAATGATTTGGGGTAGTTCACTGGTTCGTTTTACGGTGGAGAAAATTCAACAACTCTAGCCTTGACAGAGGCTGGTTCTGTGGCTTCGATCGGAGGGAGAAATTGAAAAACTTCACTGCGTCATTTGACCATTTAGAACACTATATTATTTCGGACTTGTTAACAATAGTTTGATTTGAACTGGCTAATGTGACCGGCAGTGCGTGGTGTTTTTATATCTAGCTGCCATGCGATCAAGAGTGATCGCATGGTGGTATTTCTTGCCTATTTGGGTGATAATAAATGGAGTGTACTGGTGCTGTGTAGTGTTTACTACAATGGTGTTGACATTCGACTACTGAGTGGAATGCCGTTCTATCGTGTTGTATGCGACAGATGACATAACTGATTGCCTGGGAACGATATGTAATTTCCAAAACATGCGACAAGCCTCACAAATCAATTATCGTCACTGAACCATCGAAACTAAAATAAAGTCAACCTTCGTTGCAATATTTATTCTCCGCTCTGTGTGGGATATTAAATGTAAATTTTGTATGGTGAATAACGGAGAGGGTTTTTTTTCACAAATATATATATATATTTTTTTGTAGAAAAAAACGCGCACGAAATAATTTGTGAGAATAGAATATAATTTTTTTTCCCACACCATGAGAAATGTGTTATTTTATGTCTTTTCTATTTACAACCGACAAAACTGCGTTGTGTTGCGCCGGCATCCATGCGTATTTATACGTTGTTTTTTATTTTGTTTTGTTCAGTCTCGCTCTCTTTGTGAGTCATCATAATCCGTCCCTCGAATCTTGCTCCCATGCATAAGGAGCGCAGAAACTTTGTGAATCAATATTTTCCCGACTGGCAAGCAAAAGCTTATTATTGGCTCAATCATCACCATCATCATCAACGTCGCAACCGTAGTCGTCTTCGTTTTCGTCTCGGTGGTGTCTTCGGCACACATTTCGGTACTCTACATCAACAAAAGCTCTGCTATCAGGATAGAATCTCCGTTTTCCCTCCCTAAACGAATTTTCCCAATCGAATCGATTCCCATCACCACCCCCGCCCCGTTCGGTTGTCACCTTCTCAACCCACTCCGTCTGCGAGGGATTGTCGTTGCTTGGAAAGGTCTTCACTTTAAAGGATTATAAAAAATTAAATCTTCGCCTGAGCTCTCCATTGTCCCGGAATGGACAATGACAGAGAGATGGGAGCCAGAGGTGGCCAAGATTCCGCTCTATAGTGATAATGTGAAAACAGCCTTTCAACGTGTCTCAGCTTTTTGCAAAAGATTCGCATTCCCTAGGAAAGATTACGTCGAACGTTGGTTCCCTCGCAAAATGGAGAATCGAAAAGACATCTACAGAGACACGCAATGACACAAAAGACGTAGGAATTGAGGGAGAAAGTTTGCCACCTTCTTGTCACCGGCCAGCTTGAGGAGAAAAGATGCGCCTATAAGATGATGATTATGCCTGTTATTGTTGTTGATGTTGTTTGCAATAGTGACTCCATTTTGTCACTTCTCGTCGTTGGCGCCAGCGGCCGGTGATCGTCCCTTATTCTGAAACTGTTCGCTTTTGTACTTACTTTCCCCCTGACCTGCTGGATTCTCTCACTGATGATTACCTACCAGAGGGTATTATCGTTAGACAGGATAACGACAAAAGAAGCTCTCCCAAGAAGGTAACCTTAAACGATTTAGCTTGTGCTCGGGGAGGGGTTGAATTTAATTTAGGGGGCCCGTTGGTGTTCTTTCTGACGGGAGTCGTATTTTTCGGACCTGAGTAGGATGGATTGGTCATGTTCAAAAGGGAAAGCGAAGGTGAGTAGACTAAATGGAATTGGTCACCGAGGTGGATAATTGGACTTTGAAAGGCCAAGTGGGTAGTTATATTGGCAACGCCAGGTGGGATCGCTCTTGGATGTGATTGTGTTGCTCAACGATCAATTTATGCTGATTGAGCAGGGGAGTTTTGCCAAGCTGAATAAAACCCAAAAAGTCCACTCCTAAGCGTGTGCAATCCGCGAAGATTTCACAATAGATTCACTAGATTTTGTGAAACTTTTACGGGATTTCTGTGGCTTGCTTGCACTTTTATACGGGATTTTTTAGATTTACAGCTTAGCACAAGTTGTGCAACTCGTCTTGTAATCAAAGACTTATCATCATGGGAAATGTTTTTAGACAAAGTCATCTGTTTTTCTAGATTCCAAAGTAAGACAAAATTTTGTAATATAAGCACGTCACAAATATTCATGTTGTTATTTCGATGATGAAACACATTTTTGGATACAACTATTTTTTGGATTAAAAAATAAGTTTTTTTTGGTTGTTTTAAATTTAAAAAAATTTTTGTCTTCAACAAGGGGGTATGTATAAACCCAAATTTTACCACAATCATCAACCTTAAAAAATCGAAGACGCGGCTGGGTAGCTCAGTGGTTACCCGTTCTGCTTACTGAGCAGATTGTCGGGAGTTCAATCTCAGGCCCGTCCCCTTCCTTGCCATTTTTCACTTGCCTCTTTCTATCACCACTAGATTTAAAATAAAAAGCAGTCTACTGCGCTTTCTTTCATTGATCGCATCACTTACCACAGTGCATCCATTATCTAAAAATAACCTGCCTCACTAACACAACTATCCTTCCCTTGGCAATTGTAGAGATGCAGTGGTGTTCACGGTCTCTAATAACAACGATTGTCAAACTAAAATCATCCTTCCCCCTTCCCCAAAACACCGTGAGGACGTGGCCGGCGCCGGTACTGATCTATAAATAGAATTAGTGAACTTGTACATTGAAGATGTAAAGCTTACTCCCAAGCTCCATCTATGTGGTTCTCTGTGCAATTCCACTAGTTCTGTCAGTAGCAACTACGTAGCAACTACGAATTTGCACGGTCTTTTTTTTTAAAAAAAAAAAAAAAAAATCATCAACCTTATAAAATCGAACTTTTCCCCCCACGGTCATATTCGCCTGGGAGATTCTGAATGATAAGGTTATGATTGAACCTTCCCACATTTCTATATGCCACCATGGTAGAGGACATAACACTTAGGCATGACAGAATTCCGGATTAAAGCATAGATTGAAATAAAACGGATTTATTAAAATTGTTCGTAGGATAGGAGCTTCTAAGAGCTTTATCTTCACGTTCTTAAATTATCACTTTTGTGTGGATTCCATCTCATAGTTCAATTCCGGGAAATGAGAAAGTGGACTCGCTTGCAAAGGTGGGCGCTATGGAAGGTGATATTTATCGCCGACATATCGCCTTCAACGAATTTTTCTCAATTTTTCGCCAGAGATCACCCGTAAGCTGGCAGTACAAATGGATTAAAGGAGATTTGGGGCGATGGCTACATTCTATCACTCCTAAACTGTCGAAGAATTTTAGGTTTAAGGGATTGGATGTGGGTCGAGACTTAATGCGTGGGATGTCTTGCCTCAAGTCTAATCATTATTCATTAAGCGCTCATTTATACCGTGTATGGCTGAGTGACAGCAATCTCTGTGAATGTTACCAGGACACAGAGCGGCAAACGTCAATGCGACATGAATGCCGTATGCGGGATAATGTTAGCACCATCATACAAATAAGGTTACCGTTTCGCCTGTGCATACAATGCCTTGATTTTTTTTGCATACACGTAAGCTATAATTCATGTCACAGTCGTTTCGTTTCCTTTCTCTAGTAGTTTTTCGTTTCCCCTCTTGCATTTCTTTTCTTCCACTTATTTTCTTTCGGTTCATTTCTTCCACTTTTCTAATTCTGGTTCCCTTCTTCCGGTTCACTTCTTAAGCTTCTCTTCTTCCACTTCTTTTCTTCCGATTTTCTGCTTTAGGTCCCCTTCTTAAGCTTTTTTTCTTCCACTTCTCTACTTCCGCTTCTCTTCTTCCACTTCTGGTCTTCCGATTCTCATTTTTCGTTTCACTTCTTCCGTCAATCTAATTCCGTTTCTCTTCTTTCACTTCTATTCTCCTGCTTCTTTTGTTCCTTTTCTCTTCTTCTACTTCCCTTCTTCCGCTTCTCTGCTTCCATCCCTGTTTATTTGCTTCTCTTCATCCGCTTTTCTATTTCTGCTTCTTTTCTTCCACTTCTCTTCTACCGCTTCTCTACTTCCGCTTCTCTTCTTCCACTTCTGTTCTTCCGATTATCATTTTCCGTATCTCTTCTACCGTCAATCTGCTTCCGTTGCTATTCTACCGCTTCTCTTCTTCCATTCATCTTCTTCCATTCATCTTCTCCATTTCTTTTCTTCTGTTTCTCTACTTTCACTTCTATATTTCGTTTCACTTCTTCCGATTATTTTCTTTCGCTTCCCTTCTTCAGCTTCTATTCTTCCACTTTTCTACTTCTGCTTTTCTTCTTCCACTTCTCTTCTTGCACTTCTTTTCTTCCGTTTCTTCATCTTCTTCCATTCATCTTCTGCATTTCTTTTCTGCTGTTTCTCTACTTTCACTTCTATATTTCGTTTCTCTTCTTCCGATTCTTTTCTTTCGCTTCCCTTCTTCAGCTTCTATTCTTCCACTTTTCTACTTCTGCTTTTCTTCTTCCACTTCTCTTCTTGCACTTCTTTTCTTCCATTTCTCGTTTTCTACTTGTCTTCTTCCACTTATCTTTATTCGCTTCTCTTCTTCCGCTACTTTTCTTCCGCTTCTTTTCTTCCACTTCCCTTCATCAGCTTCACTTCGTCAACTTCTCTACTTCCACTACTCTACTTTGGCTTCTCTTCTCCCGCTTGTGTTCTTCCGATTTTCATTTTCCGTTTCTGTTCTTCCGTCAATCGGCTTCCGTTTCTCTTTTCTACTACTTCTCTTCTTCCATTTTTCTTCTTCTGTTTCTCTCTTTTCACTTCTCTTTTACGTTTCTCTTCTTGTACTTCTCTACTTATATTTCTCTACTAGCGCTGCTCCTCTTTTCTCTTCTCTTCTTTCCATTTCTCTTCTTTTGTTTCTCTTCCTCCGTTTCCCTTCTTCCAGTTTCTTTGCATCCTCTTCTCTTCTTCATCCTTTTTTTCCACTTCTCTTATTCTTCTTATTTAATGAGATTTATTTTTCTCTCACTGTATTTTCATCTTCTTGCCAACTTTACAATCCTTGTTTTTACTTCTTTGTCATCTTGCTTCTCTTTTGTTTCCGCATAACTTCCTTCAGCCCATTCGCTTCTTCATATTTAGTGAGTTTTGAGTGATGTTTTCCACTTTGTTTTTACTGGATCCATTGAATCGTCTTATCTTTTCCACTTCATTGTCTCTTCCATTATTTTCCGTTTCTTCATCCTTTTTAGGTGTTCCTTTCCGTCATCCTTTATTGGCAACTTCTTAATAATCTACTCTGATACGCTTTCATCGCTAGCCATCTACAGTGAACGAACTAAGTATCTAGATAGAGCAGTCGGAAGAGCAACATCACATGTCCACGTTAAATTTCGGACACAAAAATAATAGCAGCAAAAAACTGTTACACATAATTCAACAAAACCGATTGTTTATTTAACATTGACAGAGTTATATATGCATTTAAAACAGTTGATTAATATGTAAACTTTCTGTGGTACGATTCTCCACCTTCTCTTGAAATCATCGGTACCATTTGCTTCCTTATTAGTTTCGCAGAGTTTCCACTTAACTAGAGCCCAGTACTTCTCTAATGGGTTAAGTTCTGGATAGTTTTGTGTATTGGCTATTTTTGGCACGTATTTGACCTCTTGTACCTTATACCATTCCAGGACGGATTTTACATAGTGAAAAGAGGCCAAATCAGGCCAAAACAGAGCTGGAGAGTCGTGGCTTTTGATAAACGCAGCAACCGATTTTGCAGACATCGTTCCTCGTACACATCCTCAGTGATAGTGCCGGTAGAGACAAAACTTTTAGATTTTCGACCGCAACTATATATGGTCTGCCAAATGAATACTTCTTGGGGAATTTGGACACTTTTTTTGTCCGGAAACGCTCGGCAACGGCGTTCCTTTGTATTGCGGTCGAAAAAACCAGACCCGGAAGCTGTTCAAAGTCTATCAAAAATTGGTGTAAAGCTCCTTAGCACGACTTTTTGCAGTGAAATGTTGCTTGTCAACACCGTTGGGCCCCTTTTTGATTTGTTCCACTTCCAACCTTTCGATCCACAGTCAAGCGCTGGTCAAATGATTTGCAAACGCAAATACGGTAATTTTAGTTTCTTGGCAAGATCGCGTACCGATAAATTCGGATTTTACTGCCGATCGCGTTTGCGCACTTCCACCTGATTCGACGCCATTTTACTGAATGTAACAAGAGTCGAGAGTTTCAGCTATCATATAAGTGAAAAGTTTCAGCAATCCGTGAAATAATTCAAAGTCAACACTAAAATAAAAGTGTCCAACATTTAACGTGGGCAGGCTTTAGCCAAGCCTGTTACAAAGTTGAATCAGAATCAACACCAGAACAAAGAGCGCCAACCGGGAAACAGCCATAGTCTTCATCATCATCGTCACAAATTCCCCCGGCAACATATTACATCCGATAGGGATTAAGCGTCTGGGTACATTAAGATAGGATTAAATAAACGTTTCTCAGTTCTAGTAGCACCGCAGAAGAGCGAAGTTGTATACTTAAAAATACACCGAACTCTAAATCAACTGTTACCAACGTATTTAAAGTGTTCGGTGAATGTTTTTCGACAGTCAGGAAAGCTGGATAGGGGGGAAATCGAAAGCCGGAGGCCACAGCGACGACAAAAAGAGTTGCCCGCTGTTTCGAGCGGAACCCTAACCTCTCCGCCCGAGATGTCGCAATGAAGCTGGGAGTGGCGCCTTCAACCGTGGATAGAGCTAAAAAACGAGCTGGACTATCGACTTACAAGAAAGTGGTGACCCCAAATCGCGACGATAAACAAAACACGTCGGCCAAAGCAAGATCGCGAAAGTTGTACACGACGATGCTGGCAAATATTTTCAAGCACATTAAACTGTCAAAGTTCGTGAAGAAATATCAGGTGTGGCAGGCCATCTGTACCTGTGGCTTGAAGAGCAGAACAACGTTCAAGTGCTACCCAAGGACAAGAACCCTCCCAGCACGCCAGAGCGCCACTCAATCGAACAATATTGGACCATCGTCAAGTGGAACCTTAAGAAGACTCAAAAAGCTGTTGTGTGCAAGAAACAGTTTAAGGGAAACTGGCGTTCTGCGGCGAATAAAGTGGAAAGGAGACTGTACAAAATCTTATGGCAGGGGTTAAACGAAAGAACCGGCAATTCGCATTCGGTAAAAAGAAAGCTTAGCTGAATATTTCTCCTGTATTCTGTATTAACCGAACTTGAAAAAGAAAAACAATTTGACTTATTAATAAAAACTTTGATCGACTCACACACATTACTCTCTGACCAAATTTTGATTGGAACACCCTTTATTTATTCTTTTCATCTTTATCGTAATCTTCGCTCTCATATCTTCGACTATATTTGATTTGCCTACGTTCTTCGCTTCTTCACTACATCAGCATCAGCGTCTGTATCAACTCCGACATTTTCAGTTAATTCTTCTTCTTCTTCTTCTTCTCATCCACGTCTTATTACTCCGTTCTTTCTTCTCTTCACATTGGTTCCATGCAAGAACTTCAGCAATTGCTTTTTGTTGTCATATTTGTAATATAACGTCGCATGCAGGTTGGTCGGATCGATTCCGTATTTTGTTCAAGATGCTTCATACTACACGGTGTTCAATAAGTTCGAATACAAGTTTTCATCATTGCGTAGGTATGCGCCATGTACATATTCTGCATTGGTATTGGTGTCAGCTTTAGCTTCATTCATACGCTACCGAATGTGCGCGGTGTTGACATTCTGTTAGTTGTTGTTTGTTTGTTACGCGCGATGAAAGAGTATCGGGACTTCGTAATTAAGCGTTTTTTGAACGGTGAGCGACCCGGCGATATATTCCGGCTGCTGAAATCGCATGGGGTCAAGCGGAACTTTGTCTACACGACCATCAGGCGATACCGGGAGACGTCCTCGACCAATGACCGTGCGAGATCCGGTCGGCCGCGTTCAGCGAGGACGCCACGGGTCATCAAGATCGTGAGGGAGCGAATTCGGCGCTAAAAGAACCGCTCAATCCGGAAAACGGCTGCAGATCTCAACGTTTCCATTGGAACCGCTCACACCATACTCACCAAGGACCTTGGTTTCAGGCCTTACAAAAAACGTAAGGTCCATGGCGTTTCGGAGGCTACCAGCAAAAAGCGGTTGGATCGAGCTAAGAGGATCCTCTCTCGGCACGCTGGTCAGGAGTTTGTTTTTTCGGACGAGAAACTGTTCGTGCTGCAGCAGCCGCACAATGTGCAAAATGACCGGGTGTGGGCGCCATCGAGGGACAGCATTCCTGAATCCAATATAAACATCCCTCGGTTCCAAAGTGCCGCGTCGGTGATGGTTTGGGGGGCAGTATGCAAACGTGGTAAGCTACCCTTGGTGTTTATTGAAAAAAACGTCAAAATCAACGCGGCGTACTACAAAACTGAGGTTTTGGAAAAGGTTGTTGCCCCCAGTCTCCGAAGCCTCTACGGCGATGAGCACTACGTGTTCCAGCAGGACGGTGCACCAGCCCATACGGCAAATGTGGTTCAAGCCTGGTGTCGGGACAATTTAACCGACTTTCTGGACAAAACTTTGTGGCCTCCCAGCTCCCCGGACTTGAATCCTCTCGACTTTTTTGTTTGTTCCTATATGATGGCGAAGCTGAACGAATACAAGGTCAGCACTTTGGATCATTTCAAGACGGTAATTCTCAAAATCTGGGACGAAATGCCCATGCAGTCCGTGCGTGCCGCCTGCGACGCGTTCGAGAAACGTTTGAAGCTCGTTAAGGAGTACAAAGGGGGGGTCATTCCAAGAGAAATGTTGTAAACGTTCCTTGTAAACATAGCTTTCAATAACATAAATCCAAAAAATAAAAAAACATGTTTTCATTTTTTTAACAAATTTTGAAAGTGTATCCGAACTTATTGAACACCGTGTATTTGTAGTGCAAGATTACGTGGCGGATATTTTACAACAGTTTTTAGAATCATGCGTAAGCTTTGTATTGCCTATGCGTAGATACTGTACTCGAAAAAAATGAGATACGATTATTATATTATAAATTTTTAGCGTCTTGGCAAGATTTTAATATCCGTAAAAAAATCTCAGTAACCTTTGATCGCGGCCGGTTGCTTTTTCCGCGAGCTGTCACGGGTTTTCTATTCGCTTGTAAAAATAAACTGAAGAGTAATGAGAAATCAGAAAAAAATAACGTGTTTGTTTATCCGTCCCCCCTTACTGTTTTTCGTGCATAGTGCTCAACTAATCATTTTTAAAATAACTAATGTGAAAATATCCAAATCACGTGAATTCATTGAAACGTCCCTTGAACTTATTATGCTTGATGCAGCCATCATAGGAAGAAGCAATCAAAGGAGAAATCTGCTTTTAAGTGTAGTTTTCGGAAACCGGATAATGTTGGGAACGGCTTCAGCTCCCCGGGACCCTATTTCAAGCACGGAATCATATTTTCAAAAGTAGAACCCACTGCAACGCATTTTGGGCCAACCAACACGAATTTAAATGCCATCTCGAAAAAATGATGCTGATCGGGAGAAGCTAAGGAGAAACCCTAAAAATTGAATTAATGGAGCATGACCAGCAAGGAAACAACATAAATTAGTGGTGAGATCTAAGCAATTAGAAACAAATATCAAGTTCATACTACTAAATACGTGCCGTTATCAAAACAGAACATGCTGCGATAATGGAAGTGTAAACATAATACAAATATCCAATTGATGTTAGTATTATGTTTATGCGGGGTTTGTTGTACGTGAAATTGACCTCGGAATGGACGTGAGTGACCAGGCATTCTGAAATGGGTCACTGGATCCCAAGAGAGCTATCACCATTCAACTCCCGGGCTAAACATGTTTACAGTTTACAGAATAAGAACAATATTATCTCCAGGACTCACAATATTAAGGATACCTGCAGACATTTGTCTCCCATAAAAGCACTGCGGACAGTGGGAGTTGGATTACACACACACACACACACACACACACACACACACACACACACACACACACACACACACACACACACACACACACACACACACACACACACACACACACACACACACACACACACACACACACACACACACACACACACACACACACAACGCAGTTGAAGACTGGATGAATGCAGTCAAGTTGCAGCTTGCTCACCACAAAACGGAAGTGATGGTGGTCAGCAACTGTCGAAAGATCCAGTGGATGCAGATTACCGTAGGAGGGCACGTCATACCGTCCGTGCGGGCTTTAAGACATCTAGGAGTGATGATCGATGACCGGTTGAATTTCAACACCCATGTAGACTATTCCTGCGAAAAGGCGGCTAAAATGGTCGGTGCGCTTGCAAGGATCATGCCGAACGTCGGTGGTCCGAAAGGCAGCAGTAGGCGACTTCTGGCGGCCGTATCATCCTCGATACTGCGGAACGGCGTTCCAGCATGGGGAGCCGCGCTCAAAACGAAACGTAACCGCAGGAAGTTGAACAGTAATGTGAGGAAGACGGCGAGGCTAGACTCCATGGTCAAACGGCAGCAGGAGTGGGACAACGCGGAGAATGGAAGGTGGACCCACCGGCTCATCCCCAATGTGTCGACGTGGGTGAACAGGGAGCATGGAGAGGTGAACTTTTACCTCACACAGTTCCTGTCCGGGCTCGGCTGTTTTCGCCAATACCTGCACCGGTGTGGTCATGCGTCGTCACCTTTCTGCCCGGCGTGTGCCAACGTAGAGGAGACTCCAGAGCACGTGGTGTTCGACTGTCCGAGGTTTACGGAATAGCGAACGGGAATGCCTTCCCCAAGGCCGGATAATATCGCAGAGCGAATGTGCAACGAGGAAGACACGTGGAACGCGGTAAGCAGAGTCGTGACGCAAATACTGTCGGAGCTACAGCGTAAATGGAGACGGGACCAGCAAACAAGCGCCGGTTCTGAGGAGTATCCAGCGCAGTGAGCAGTGTTTGGCCGACCTCGGCACTCCAACAGCCTGCTGAAGAAAGAAGAAAGAAGAAGAAAGTGCTTAAGGTGTGTAGGGCACCACCAGTGCGGACGTCATCCACCACCGGAACTGTCGGACCACCAATGCGCGTAAGCGTCCCCTGCGATAACCGCCGGTAGTCGGGGCACCATCAGTGTGGAAGTTTCCTTCACCGGAACTGGTGGACCACCCTCGACGCCGGGGGGGGGGGGGAAGCAGGAGGATTCGAGAGATGGATACAACGTAGCAGCGGAGCAGTGGATCATCCAGCCAGTCGGCGAATTAGCCTTAGCTAGGGGTCGGAATTTTAGAAGAAGTGCATGAGCACAGCCCCCCCCGAAGTAGTCGCAGCATTTCATGGTCCCGGGGGGATCGAGGTAAGAAGGATAAGGGATCCAGATTTTCCGGGAGGCACATTTTTAGCAGGTCGGGCAGGAGCCCAACCCTGTTCGCCTGAACATTGTGTGGTGTCTCAGGTGTCTGTCGCGCAGATTTTTGATAGCCTTTCAACCCTTATAAAAAAAAACACACACACACACACACACACACACACACACACACACACACACACACACATATAAATTTTTAGCGTCTTGGTAAAAATGGATGGGAATTCGAATAAAATTAGAAAGACTCTAATGTTTACGTTGGAAAATGTTTATCAAAATTTGTCTAGTGTTTATCGAGATGGCCTCGGGCCATCGTTCCACAGATAGATCGGAAAACACCAGGGATTCCATCATTCTACGGTGCCCTGGGTGGTATAATCCTTCAAGGAGACCCAGACGCCACAACGTCTTTCTGGCAGCGACAGAAAACCGAAGAAAACTGATCCAGTGCATGCAAGGAAGTTGTTGAATCTGTTCAAGCGTCAACCGAACCTTTCAATCAGCGATATGGCGAAGATGGCGGGGGTTTCCATCTGGTTTGACGAAAACACGATGGAACGTGCCGGCCTCCACGTCTACAAGGTCAGGAAAGCACCAATTTGGGACGACAAACAAATTACGGTAACCAAAACCCAGGACGCCAGGAAGCTGTACTGAGAGTGGCTGTCGAAACGGATGTGCATCGTGATGGACGACGAGACTTACATCAAGGCCGATTCAAGGCAATCGCCTGGGCAGGAGTTTTAACTTGCCACATCACGGTAGGCCGTTCCTGAGGGGGTAAGGAAGACAAAAGTGGACAAATTAACCAAAAAGTTCTTGGTTTGGCAGGCCACCTGTGGGTGTTTAGAGATGAAACAGCGATACATAACGACGGGTACCATGAATCGGTAAATCTACGGAGACGAGTGCCTCCAGAAGCGCCTGCTGCCGTTATTGCGGTCTCACAAAGGCAAGCCACTTTTTTGGCCACATTTGGCATCGTGCCACTCGGTTTCTCGTCTCTCGTTTACGCCCAACTTTCTTCCCACTACTGACGGATAGCTTAGTGCATTGCTTTCGTAGCATCATTCCAAGGGATAGCGACATCAAGTAGCGGACTATTCCGAGCTTCTCATGTGAGACGGTCTGCTATTTCGTTATCACTCATGCTGACGTGACCCGGGATCCAGCAAAGGTGTACTGAAGAAAAACGGAACAAAAAGAAAGAAACGAAACCATAAGCATAAGAAAATAACAAAAGGAAAGAAGCGGAATCAGAAAAATAAAAGAAGTTAAGCAGAAGAGTTGAGAATGTAGAAAAAACGGGGGTAGAAAAGCGGAAGAAGAGAAGCGTTAAAAGAGAAGTGGAAGAAGGCGAGCGAACAAAAATAGCGGAAACAAGTAAACTCATGAAGAGAAGCAGAAGAAGGATAGCTGAAAAAGAGTAGCTGAAGACGAGAAACTGAAGCATTGAAGTGGAAGAAGAAAAGCTGAGAAAAGAAGAGATACAAATGAAAAAAAAAAAAACATGTTGGCTGCGCTTTTGATCATCGACAGCGAGAGTAAGGCTATGTTCCGATTTCCGAGTTCCGATTATAAGCACACGAATTAATGTCACTTACGATTACGATGGATCTTTGATTCTTTGTATTAGCACATCTTTAAACTATTCCTCTGTTGTAGACGATTTATGTTCATTCGAGACGGCGATTTACCATGGTTCTCCCTTTAATGCCTAGCAATCATTTCTCGTAAAAAAAATCAAAATTGAAATGCGGATAACTCTCGTGCAGGTATCATGAGATTACATCTCTCAATATTGCCATGAATTGACCACTTTAACGTAGAAACCAAATCCATGTGAGATACTTCAACAAACATTCATTGTTGAATAAAAGCTTGTTCAGGTAAAAAATTGCCTTTTCAACTACAATGTTTGCTCATTCAACTTTTAATTTACTCAAATTGTTTGTTCCGACATCCAAGCCTACTGGCTCAAAAAAAAGAGCCGAATTGAATTACTCATTAAACCGAGCTGATTAAAAATTCATTAAAAACCACTCCAAAACTTTTCGCCTTGTGTCGCCGAAACTGTAATGAATATTCTCTTCGTTACACATCCTGATTTAAGTGGAGCAAAGTTTAAACTGAAAGCCAATTGTGTATAATTCAACGCAATTCGATTATCCGCCCTGCCAGCGAATTCTTGACGGATAATTGAATCAAGCAGCAGCAAGCCTCGCCCACACAAATACAGGTAGCCCCGGCAAACTTTCCGGTTTTCTCCCTCCGCGTCCGATCAGGTCACAATTTGAGGCCGTATTATTTCCGTCGATTGGTTTTCCGCTTTTTCATTCAGGCGGAATCCATGGGAAGCCAATTTCGAATCGTTTGTTGCCGCCACGCGATGTTGTTTTGGCAAAGCTACTTTTTGTCCCCTCATGACAGGTTGTCGCACCAAAATCAATCGGTATTGAATAAGTTTGTGATGTTTTCTTTTTGTTCTCTTTTTTCCTATACAGAATTTCTTCACGGAACGATAAAGCACATCGATATGTCACGAACATTCATACACAACGTGGACGACGAGACGTTCCAGGGGTTGCGGCTCGAATCGCTGAAGCTGGTCGATAACAAGATTCAGGACATTTCCGAGAAGAGTTTCAAGTAAGTAGATGACCAAACAAGCTTTGGCAGTGGTTCTTTGTTGTGGGTAAAAGTGATGGGGGGTTTCGGGAAAATCAATTACTGGACTTCGCTGTTTGTGTAGACCGAAAAGTCGGAGTAGTTTTACGAATCAGATTCCATTAGTATTTGCATTAGCATTGACGTTTGCACACCTCGTGGATGGAGCTACGATGAGGAATAATTCGTTGAAGACATTGCATGTCACCGTAAACCGTAACCAGTTACTGAAACGTTTCTTCTCGCAATAATCTCTACGAAGACACTCTTCAATCGCTCACCTGGCCATGGCCACGCAACCGTTTGAGGGGATTTGATATCAACTTTAAGATGACACTGGAAACTCAAGTAGCTTTCAGTAGATGTCAAAGGAAATAGGAAATAAGTGTTCGGAGAATAGTTTAACACAATGCCCACACAATGGCCGTTGGGAGCATCTAGTCTAGAAAAGTTAAGTGATGCTCCATTTTCTCTTGAATATCTCTTCAAACTACTGTTACTTAAGCAATAGCTATAGTCCTATCCCCATATGGCTTATGGTTATAGCGCCATTACTCACTCTCGGTAAAGATAAGAATGTCTGAGAATATAAGAACGGTTGGTGAAAGAAAACGTTTCATATTTCTTGCTTTGCACAACAACATGGCTTTACCTAAATATTTTATTTTATTTTATTTTATTGACTTATAAAGGGGCATGGCGCCAAGTCACCAGTCTGATTTCCAGAAATCAAACTTTACAAAATACACCAGGGAATAGTTGACTAGGTTTTGCTCCATTAGACCCTAGGAGTGGACAGCAATTTCTGCTAGAACAGAAGATGTGAATAGAAAGTATTGATAAGCCCGTTAGAGTACGGCAGGCTGTGAAATTTAATAGAAGCAGTTAAAAATTAGCGGAGGACTATTTTTGATTATGCTCATATACCACAAAATGCTACAGAACAGTTCTAGCGATGTGAAAATTTCTGTTTACACTTCCTTAAGTCTTCATGTGACAAAATCAATTTCCAAATTACCGTGTTTCTCTCTTAATTTTTTAAGTAAATTATGACGAAAGAAAAATAACTGGTAAAATTGGAAGTCGTATTTTCAAAAGGAAGTGTAAACAGAAATTGCCAGTTAGGGCCGGTTCATAAACCACGTAGACTCATTTTTGAAAATCTCAGACACCCCCGTCCCCCCTCGTAGACTTTTCTCCATACATATTTTTGAAATTTTGTATGGAGCGTAGACTTTGGCCAAGCCCCCCCTCCCCCAAAAAAGTCTACGTGGTTTATGAATAGCCCCTTAAGGCGGGTACTCTTCCCTCCCTTGCCTACCCTGCATTAGGATGACTTGGTAAAAGATTGAGTGTTTGATCGGATACTGCCTTTCAAAATATCCCTTCGCTCAATTTCAACTGCTTCTATTCAAATTTCACAGCCTTCCGTACTCTAACGAAACGATCAATGCTTTCTCTTCATATCTTCGGTTCTAGCAGACACTACTGTCCACTCCTAGGGTCTCGTCTTCCGTCTGCACTCCACCGTAGATCGTACGCAACACCTTTCATTCAAAGACTCCAAGGGCGCGTTGGTCCTCCACTAGCAATGTCCATGTTTCGTGGCCGTAGAATACTACCGGTCTAATTAATGTCTTGTAGATGGCCAACTTTGTAGTTCGGTGAACTTTGTTCGATCTTGGCGTCCTTCGGAATCCAAAGTAGGCACGATTGCCCGCCATAATGCGCCTCTGTATTTCTCGTGTCGTGTCGTTATAGGCGGTCACCAATTACCCCAGCTACACAAATTCTTCTACTACCTCGATTTCATCACCGATGATCTGAACTCTTGGTGGGAGGCTAACATTGTCTTATTGGAAGCTTCTTCTCCACACGTATTTTTTTATCAACGCATTAATCACAAGCCTAATCCTACCAGTTTCAGTCTTTAGTCTGATGTACGTTTCCGCCATCGTCTCAAAGATACGTCAACGTCGTCGGCGAAAAGCCAAAAAGTTGGACAAACTTTCTGAATAACGTGCCACTCGTGTCTATCCCAGCTTATCTGATCATCCCATCTTATTTTCGATTATTTTCCATGATCTTATCTGCTGCTTCTCATGCTGCAACTTGAAGCTACGGTGAAAATTGTTTTAGGTTTCTTCAGCGTTTATCGGTATCCCCACCAAAAGTTTTATCACTATTTACATAAATCCTCGCAAGACAACGAACTAAAATATTCTCTGAAATTTAGCAGAATTTTCTCAAGAATATGCCAAAAATTTCTACTTTAAATGGTCGAGTCCTCTTGGTACCTAAAAATTCTATCTAGGATTTATTGGAAAACGCTCAGATATTTGTTTAAAAAAAAAAGATTTCCGAGTCCATTCATAAAACAATCTCCAGAATATTCTGCAAGATCCACCAGAACGCTTTCCAGCATACATCGGAACCCTCATCAAGACTTTCCAGAACCTTATCAGAGATTGCAAAGGGACGTCAATTGAATTTTCCGGAATGCTTTTAGAATTTTGTTCGATCATCAAAATACTCAAAGGAATCTGCCAGGAGTGCACTTTCAATGTATCCAAAGTCCTCTCCTATTTTTTCGGGTTTTTATTTTTTGTTTGATTCAGGTGAAAGTCTCTTAGAGCCTGTTCATAAACCACTTAGACTCATTTTTTAAAATCTCAGACGCCCCTCCCCCCTCGTAGACTTTTCTCCATACATTTTTTTAGAAATTTTGTTAGAAGCGTAGACTTTGACCAGACCCCCTCCCTCTCCTCCAGAGAAGTCTACGTGGTTTATGAATAGCCCCTTACGCTACTCAGTATCAATCAATAGCATTTTAAAAATATCTGTTTAATAAAACGGAACCCGATAAACCCTTCGTTCGTAAATACACTGATAGGCAAAATAAAGTGCCCACCTCTTCGTTTTTTCAATTTCTCTCATTTACTTGTTTCAAATTAAAGTAAACACACTGTATTTTTTTATTATCTTATTTTTTATATTCTTTTTAAGTTTCACTTATGGAATACTGAAAAACAGGAGTTTTACTTAAAGAAAAAAAAAAAACAATTTGTGTTGAAAAAATAACAGTGACAAAATAAAGTCCCCACTTCAAAAATCGATATGTTTTCGATAAGTTTCCATTGGAAGACCCCTCGATTGTTTATGTTTTGATATTTTGACATGCGTTTATGAAGCTAGATTATGATTTTATTTTTGTCTTTATATGCTGTTTGAACAATATACAAGCCAAAACTTCCTATAGTTGAGGGTACAGGTTCATATTTGTCCATGTCCACCTAGAATTCTTTTATTAAAGTCTAAATGAACATTTGGGCCATCTATCGATATTTGTGGAACCTTGGTCAATAATATGACACAATCTTCTAGGTTAGTCAAAAAGCTTTAAAAGTGGAAATGAAAATACTTGGTCCCACAATCTTTCAACTTTGTTGTCCCATCATGGAAGTGACTTTCTGGAAGGCCTGCAAAATACTCCTCTGCGACGCCTATAATCTCTTCGTTTGATGAAAAATGCTTTCCACGAAGGACTTTTTTGGAGTGTGAGAACAACCAGAAGTCAGAGGGAGCTAAATCTGGCGAAAAGGATGATTGCTGCAATAATTCGTACCCCAATTCAGTGATTTTTACGATAGTTTTTTGAGCTGCGTGAGCAGGTGCATTGTCTTAATGAAAAATGATTTTTTTTACTGCAAACCGGGTATTTTTTTCCACAAATGTTTCCATCCAACTGGTCCAAAAGGTCACAATAATAATCAGAGTTGATTGTCTAACCAGTTTGGAGATAATATATCAATAAAATTCCTTTTGCATCCCAAAAAACTAACCTTCTTGGCCGATTTCTGGACACGAACTCGCTTCGGAGCCGAAGTGCCTGGTTCACACCACTCCTTAGCCCCTTGTTTTGATTCAGGATCTTGGTGGTAGACCCAAGTCTCATCCATAGTGATGAGTCGATGCATAAAATCTTTTTAATCCTTTCGAAATTGCTCCAAATGTTGCTCAGAAACTCGCATCGATGATCTTCCAACACCATATCCTGTCTTTTCGCGAGATTCGATTTTTTCCCTCTGTTAAAAAATACACTGACGCGTCAAACTCAAATGGCTTGTAAACAAAGAATGAACAGACCGATCGAACTGAAATTTTGATTACGTTCTTATGAGAGATGAAATATTAAAATGACGTAAAAAGTTTTGTTTTTATACAGTTCCATAGATGTCGCTTTCAAAACTTTTTGACTAACCTAGTAGATCGTGAATGAAGGTCCCCTGCATGAGATTCTCATCCTATAATCGAACGTCAATTTAATCAAAAAATGCTGCATTTTTCAGCATCTCCAGTAACCCAGCATTGAAAATCGTAGCAACACAATAGTTAATAGTGTTACAGGTAGTCTACGAAAAGCGTTGCATAAAGTAGGGGATATGTTGGCTTCAGCAATGTTGACTGTTCTCGGCCGATTTTCCTACTCTAATTCTATACATTCTACCGTTGAAGCACTCTACGGAGTGTATTCACCCTAGTAGCACACTTCCCATCAAACATCGGTGTTGATTTAGAGCTTGTTCAAACAAATTTGGAGAAGCTATTTAGCTATTCTAGAAGAAACAGCTGAATAGCTTCTCCAAATTTGCTTGAACAAGCTCTAATTCAACACCAATGTTTGTTGGGTTGTTTCAACCCAGTAAAGGAGACTGCTCTGTGAATCAATTAAGTCACAATCGAGCAGCAGAAACCATTTTTGACGGTTGTGTGCTGCTTGGGCATGTTGTAACTTGGTTATTTAACTTAAATTAAAACCTTTATTTTGCTTCAAATATACCAAGATTTGCATTCACCACGTGGTGTACAGAGCATATCTAACGGGCGATTTAGCAACTTTAATTTTTGCGCTTATTTTGTCGCGAGTGCATGAAAATAATATATGTAAATAATTGTAATTTTTTGGTTTTTAAGGAGGGACAAACGGGTTATAAAAAAAGGGGGGGTTTGGGGTATTTTTTTTTAAATTAAAACTTAATCAAAAATAATTTTAAAATAATACTTGGTTGGTTCCTAATTTTTAAAATTTCCAAATCCGAATTTGGGAAGCTGTTTCAATAACCTTGTTGGGTTGGGTTACATGGGGGCTAAGGCTTGCTTCATTTCGAATTGGAACAAACTTTTGCTCATATTGTGGCGCTCCTGGTGGACGGATTTGGAAGTTCTTGGCGCCCACGTGTCGGGAATTTTGTCAGCTTCACGTATGTATTTTTCACATTCCGCAAATCGACTGTACTTTGTAAACAATCAACATGGAAGCCGAAAGAAGGGAAAAAATTGGGCACAGTTATTTGGAAAATACATTGTGGTCTGCATCTAGGCTAGCTAAACAGCTGAAATTGCCCAGAAATACGGTATGGCGCGTTATCAAACGGTATAAGGAAACATTGACGACGATTCGGTAGTCTCAAGCCAATCGTCAGAGTGGAACTGTCGACCGGAAACTGCGTGGTAAGATTTTGAAGACGATTAAGAGGAATCCCAATCTGTCGGACCGTGATTTGGCCAGAAAATTCGGTGCTGCCCATAGTACCGTGAGGAGAACTCGACTCCGGGAAGGAATCAAGTCGTATCGAGCTAGCAAACAGCCAAATCGGACCATAAAACAGAATAGTGTGGCCAAAATCCGTGCTCGGAAGCTATACGACCAGGTGCTGACCAAGTTCGACGGGTGTCTTCTGATGGACGATGAAACCTATGTCAAGGCTGACTTCGGGCAAATCCCAGGTCAAAAATTTTACTTGGCAACGGCTCGGGGGGATGTTCCAGCCAAATTTAAATTTGTTTTTGCCGACAAATTTGCACAAAAATCCATGATTTGCCAGGGCATTTGCAGCTGTGGCAAAAAAACGAAAGTTTTCGTTACAAATAAGACAATGACGTCGGAACTATACCAAAAAGAGTGTCTCCAAAAACTAATTTTGCCGTTCATTCGATCCCACGACCATCTCGTGATGTTTTGGCAAGATTTGGCAAGCTGTCATTACAGCAAAGTCGTTCAAGAATGGTATGCAGAGAAAGGGGTCCAGGTTGTTCCGAAAAACCTTAACCCACCCAACTGCCCCCAGTTCCGCCCTATTGAGAAATACTGGGCAATCATGAAGAGGAGACTCAAGGCAAAGGGAAAGGTAGTCAAAGACATCAATCAGATGAAGACCTGGTGGAATAAAATAGCTAAAACGATGGACGAAGAAGGTGTGCGCCGCCTAATGAGCCGTGTTACAGGAAAAAATCGAGATTTCCTTCGAAACCGTGACGAATAATTTTATCCGTATTTTTTCTTAAAAGTATGAAGAAAACGCTACATTTTTATAAAAAAAGATCTTGAATTCAATAATAAATAACTGAAATACAAGCAATTGTTTTTGTTGCAATTCTATCTGAAGCAAGCTTTATGTGAAGGTAACCTCGGAATGGGCGGACTCTCCAGACATTCTGAAATGGGTTGCTTTGCTGGATCTGCAGTAGGGCTATGATGTATCACCTTCAAATTTTCAGCTTTTAACAGTGTCCAGTGGGGGGTTTGTGGAAAATAGTATTTTATATTATACCATAGTGCCGCCGGGGGTGTGGTCTACACCAAAAAAAAAAAAAAAAAAAAAAAAAAAAAAAAAAAAAAAAAAAAAAAAAAAAAAAAAAAAAAAAAAAAAACCCAAAAAACCCACCAAAAAAAACCCAAAAAAAAAAAAAAAAAAAAAAAAAAAAAAAAAAAAAAAAAAAAAACACCCTTGGGAACTTCTTTGTGGGTCGGGGGTTTTGCTGTACGATACCAGGGTCCATCCTGGGACCGACGCTTTGGAACGCGATGTATAATGGGGTGTTAACACTGAAGTTGCCAACGGGAGTCAAGATCGTTGGTTTTGCAGACGATATTGTCCTGACAGTTTCAGGCGAGACGATAGAGGAAGTAGAGATGTTGGCGACCAAAGCGATTAACACGGTCGAGAACTGGATGCGCGAATTGCAAAGCGGTGCAACGGGCGGAAATCGTCGTGGGAGGGCATGTCATAGCCTCGAAGCGAGCACTGCAGTACTTGGGAGTGATGATCGACGACCGGCTGAACTTCAACAGCCACGTCGATTATGCCTGCGAAAAAGCGGCAAAGGCTATTAAAGCGATAGCTAGAATCATGCCGAATAGCAACGGACCTACCAGTAGTAAGCGACGTCTACTAGCTAGCGTTTCCTCTTCAATACTGAGGTATGCTGGGCCAGCCTGGATTTCAGCGTTGGAAAGCAAGAAGAATCGTGTTAAGTTAAACAGAGCGTATCGTCTCATGGCCATGCGAGTTGCGAGCGCATACAGGACCATCTCTTTGGAAGCAGTATGTGTTATCGCCGGAATGATTCCTATCGACATTATCCTGGTCGAGGACAGTGAGTGCTACACGAGGAAGGAAACCAAAGGGGTTCGAAATATCGTGCGTGTGACATCGATAGAGAAATGGCAGCAGGAGTGGAACACGGCGAGAAACGGTAGGTGGACACACCGGCTTATACCAGTTCTGTGGTCTTGGACAAACAGAAAACATTGCGAAATTAACTTTCACTTGACGCAGTTCCTGTCTGGTCATGGATGCTTCAGAAAGTATCTGCATCGGTTCAGACACGCAACGTCACCCGTCTGTCTAGTGTGTGGAAACGCAGAAGAAACAGCGGAGCACGTGATCTTCGATTGCCCAAGGTTTGAGGAAGTTCGAAGGGAGATGCCGGTGCTTAATACGGAGAACATCATCGAGGAAATGTGTCGTGAGGAGAGCACCTGGAATGCCGTCAATAGCGTAGTGACGCAAATTATGACTGAGTTGCAGCGCGAATGGAGGGAACATCAGCGGTCAAGCAGCGTCGATGTCCCAAGAGGGTGACTGTGAAGGAGGGCACGTTATGACGGCCGGCTACTCCATATCGGTACACGTCTCCATGGGTACACCGAACAGCGCAAAGTAACGCCGGCAATAGAGAGGACAACATTGAGAGCATCTGGATCCTTGTAAACAGTGTAGTGGTTCTATGGTGGAGTGAAGATTGATGGTCAGTAGCGCTGGAGCAGAAGAGGGTGCCACGAGGGTGACCGTGAGGAGAGCACGTTATGATGGTCGGCTACTCCATATCGGTACACGTCTCGATGGGCACATAAAGCAGCACAAAATAACGTCGGCAAGAGTCAATACAACAGAGAAGTGCATGAGCACAGCCGCCCCCTGAAGTAGTCGCTTCATCGTGGTCCCGGGGGGAGAAGGCAAAGGAGATAAGGAATGTTTTTTAGTGGTTAGGCACGACGGAAGCGAGTCCCATTACCGCTTGAGTGAGTCCCACACAGTGCCAATAACACTACAGGCCAGGCTTTTGATGCTTTTTTCAACCTCATAAAAAAAAAAAAAAAAACACACACACACACACACACACACACACACACACACACACACACACACACACACACACACACACACACACACACACACACACACACACACACACACACACACACACACACACACACACACACACACACACAATTCAATAGAAAATGATGCTGTTTTTGTTGCACGTGGTTTAAATGGAACGATAGCCGAATAAACAAGGGGGTCTTGTCCAAAGAATTTCTTTTATTACGTAAAAACTAAATTAAAATCAGACAACTTTCTTTCAATTATGCAACTTGACGAAAATGTCGGGGATAGCTCAGAACAAATTTGTGATCTCCTTGCAATTTTTTCTTTAAGAAATTTATACGACATTTTCAGAAGATGATCGCGACCGTGATTATTTTTCATTTCATCCAGAATTTTCAAGGGATATTGGCAGTGTTCAACATTATCGACGCATGAAAAGGAAAATGAACTTCCTACGAAATCGTTTCGATTCGAGCAATATCATTTTCATTTATTCCATTTTGGTTCTTGCTACCGAGTCACGATGAATGTTTTTCCTGTCAAACATGACTTGTCTGTCGGTCATTTTCGTCTTTATGCTCATCATTGATTATTGGTTTGTTTTCACTTCAATTCGGTACTGAATCGACTCAATAGACTATAGTCATGCGTCACGTCGTTACGTATTTCCTAGTTCCTACAACAAGTTTGTATCGAAAAATCGGTAAAATGGACTCTCGAGGACCATC
The DNA here is from genome assembly GCA_024533555.2 of Aedes koreicus. Taxonomy (NCBI): domain Eukaryota; kingdom Metazoa; phylum Arthropoda; class Insecta; order Diptera; family Culicidae; genus Aedes; species Aedes koreicus. Next base: position 99,472 of record JAHHFK020001050.1, read on the forward strand.
TTAAATTCACGATCTTTTTCCTTCAAACATGGTCAGTTTTTAAAGTGGTATTGTGTTTTCTTTCGGAAGAACTGCTAATTTTAACCTTCCTCAGGTATTAAAAAAGTATAACTGACACATAAGACGTTAGGGTCAATAAGGACCCGCATTTCTACCCTTTCTAGAGTTATGAAATTTCAACCTAGACACAATGCTGCACCTCATTTGAAAGGTTATGGTCTTAAAAATGCAATGGTTCTGGAAAAACCTGTTTCCAGTCACATTGGCCACCGGGAATCTGCTACAAAGGGAAGGAGTTTTTGATTTCTATGTGTGAACAGAATGACATACAAAACATTCCAGACTTGTTGTAGAGAGTTGCTGTCTTCGACAAAGTTTCTCAGTGTGTCATTTTTTCATCCTTTGAAATCATCATATAAGTTTCAGATCAGGCCGCAAAGATGGCGCTGCAGTGGAGCGCTAGAGAGTTGCCACCATAGGCAAAGTTTCTTATTATGTCATTTTTTGTGTTTTGTCATTGGCAGATAAATTCGCTGCTCTCTATCTTTTCCAAATTAAGCGCTAGAGAGTGCCCTTCTTCGGCTAAGTTTTCCAGAATGTCATTTGTCATCTTGTGAGATTATCATATTAGTTTCAGATCTTGCCGCAGAGATGGCACTACAGTCTATCGTTGACAAATGAAGCTCTAGAGAGTTGCCATCATAGGCAAAGTTTCTCATTGTGACATTTGTCGACTTTCGACGTAATTATATTAGTTCCAGATCTTTCAGCACAGATGGCGCTGCAGTTTATCTTGGTTTACCATTACCATTGAAAAATGGCGAGCGTGGTTATTCTGGATTCCCTCGGAATGGTAGCCATTTACATATGAACGCAAAAAAAAACTCTCGTTTTTCCAATGCTACGAACAATTTCTGCTGTTTAAAATATTTTGTTTAACTTAAAATGGATTGTAGACACAATTTATTCAAGATCTAACAATTAATCAGCCTTGTCACCTAATTTTTGAATTTTCAAGTATTTCTTATTTTTCAAATAAATCAATGTTCTAGCAATGATTCCGTGGTCCATTAAAATTTTCGAACTTTTATGTTATAAAACACCAATAAACTGAACGTCGCATGAAAAATTTATCAGTTATAGACTGTTCCTGAAAGTATAAGCACACTTTCAAAATAACAAGAAAGTCAATGTTTTTTTAGTTTTAATAATTTTTTTATTTAGCTTATCATATTTGTATTTGTGTTTTAAATGATATTTTACTCTCGTTTAATCAAAATATTTAATCATAGCCAAGACTCCTAACTTTTTCTCGAACATGACCCATTAGCTTCTGCACAGTGGTACTTCCAACCATTTTGACGACTGTTGGCAATCTTTTTTAAATTTTTGGATGTCGTCCGCTGGTTTTATGCATTTTCGAAGCTTTGTTTTGGTTAAAGCCCAAAAAGTCTCGATTGGCCGTGCCTCCGGGCAGTTCGGCGGATTCATGTCTTTCGGCACGAAACATACATTTTGACTTTTGTACCATTCTAAAGTGTCCTTTGCGTAATGACATGACGCCAAATCAGGCCAAAAACACTACTTGACCTTCGCACTGCCTGATCATCGGCAATAATCGCTTCTGGAGACATTCCTTAACGTATTTCTGAGTGCTCATCGTCTCCGTTGTGATGTTCGGACTAGATGTTTTAACACACTCGCATATTGCCTGCCAAACCACAACCTTCTTACCAAATTTTTCGGTAAAAATTGCCTTCTCCGTTTCGGTGATGTCTTTGTCTTCGCTTACAGTATAGAATTGTGGTGCGGGAAGCGTTTTGTAATCTAGTTTCACATACGTTTCATCGTTCATTATTATACACCCATAATTTCAACACAATAACGAATCGTAGAGTTTGCGGGCCCGTGGTTTCACGGACGCGGCCTGTTTTGGGTTCCTTTTGGGTTTTTTTCTACTTCCGGTATGTTTTTAGCCCAAGTCTTTCTTTGGCACGCATGACGTTACTCGAAGAGGTCCCTAATGTTTTCGCAACATCCCGAACGGAAGTCGCTGGTTTTCGCTTGTAGGCATCCCTGATCTTTTAATCGATATTCGGACTAACAGGACCGGATTTCCGACCATTCTTTGGCGCATCTTCAAACGTACACTGTTCTCTATATTTTCGAATCGCAGATCGTACCACTCCGACGCTTACACCCTCTTCCTTGGCCAATTTTCTCAAGGAGAGTCCACTCACAGTGCACTATTTGTGCACGATACTTTTTCGATGTTCCGGAGTAAGACCGCGCATTTTGATAGGTAACACAAAACTGAGCACTTTTTTATGCTTTGTCATTCAGAAATGTGCAAACAAAAGGACGCAGCCAAAACATGTTGAAATATTTCATTATATTCAAAGTGACCGTTAAAATAAGGTGTGCTCATATTTTCTGGAACAGTCGTTATTCACACCGAGTGGTGGTTTTCGGGTGGTATTAGGGATCTTGGACATAAGTTTGGGAAAATTCAATAATTTTTTTGAAAAATATTCTTTTAACAATATTGTCCGTATTGTTGTTTGTTTTTACCGATCTCTTTGTATAAAATATCGTTTTTACAGGAGAATATGAATATGTTTTTTTTTTTTTATATTTTTCTTTTTTTTTTTCCAGAATTTTTTGTTTTCTTTTTAATGGTGGTTTTCTTTGCCGGGGGTATTATTGTTTATTTTTGGCTGTTGGGTGATATGCTAAATTGTGGTTGGTGGGGGTGATAAGGATAAGGATCAAGATTGGAAGAAAATGTAATAAGGTGTTATGTAAATAAAGTTTGTAGTTTTTAAATGTTATGAGGATCAAGGTCGATATAAAAGCAGCAAGACCTTCTTAATCAGGATTTAATCCGAGGATAATACTTGTTGGTGCTCACCACCGTAGGTGTGATAACTTGAAAATGTTTCAAAAGCAACCTTTTTAGCTGTCAAAACTAATTTCAAAACTTGTTGGAGTACTAGTTATTCCGGCTAGACTGTTTTTCACATCAAAATATTTATCATATGTTTTATATTTCATATCAACAATATCGTGTTTTGCATAATTACAGTAGCTGATCATAAAGAGGGTCATACACTACAGATCCTTTCCCCTATAGCATATGTTTCACCTAGTACATTATTGGACATTGCTTGATACTAAACTAGACTAATCAGAACACTAAATGTAACATACTTGAATCTAACATATTTGAGCATTCTTGAATGAAACATGTTTCCGATAGTAATCTACATACGTAGTGTATTAGTTCGAATCCTTGAAAAGAAAAATACACTTTCTTTGACGGTTAGCTTAACTGACACCATTGTCTTGTTTCGGTCTTTCGTCATTTGATCGCGCAAAATAATAGCAACTGAGTTTTTCAATACCTGCCATCTTCTTGTATAAGCAAAAACCCTTGTCGGTAAGCAAGTATACGATTCATTACCATGAGAACTTAACGCCGAGCTTCCGGCAGAATAACCATACTTCATCAAATCTGCATGGCGTTGACTAATAACTTCCATTGCTCTTTTACAGAGGTAACTTCTAAAGGTTAATTATGTGTTGTTCAATAAAACAATCAGCCAGTAAGCCACACACACAGAGGAATTACAACTTTGCAAACCTTAAAGCCTTTTCCAATAGGGACAATAACACCTTTGCTGTTTAATAATATTTAAGCGATTCCGCTCCTAATAGAATTATAAAACCATATTTAGCACATTTATGCAGAACATACTACACCAATTAGCGAGAAATTATTTATATTGTGTGTCGGTCTTTTTTGGACAGTATCCATCCACAGCATGAAAGCTACAATAGACAAATTTATGTGAGATGATGAACCCTGCCGAATTCAGTTGATTTTATGTTGCACATGTTCTCCTCCATACAGTCAAAAATTATAGTCTTCACTTAACTTTCATAATAATTATCACACCATTTTCCTCGTCGTCACTTTTATATTTTAAGTCCAGTTCTTTACAGTTTCTTTTGAGTCTTACGGCAAGGAATAAAAGGCTGTTGTTAGTCGGTTGGCAGTCAACACTATAAGAGAGCGAGTGCCAGCTCGCATCGTTTATTTATTTCTATTCATATCAACAATATCGTGTTTTGCATAACTACAGTAGCAGATCATAAAGGGGGTCATACACTACAATATGATGAAATATGTACAGTGACCGGCGAAAAAAAAGATCCATCGAGCCGTATACTAATCAGGCATAGATATCTTTACAACTTCGTATCGATAGCAACTTTCTTACCCGTACTGTACATATTTGGGTATCATTCATGAGGCTTAGCGTAAAAGTTTGAATATACATATTCATTTCAGCGAACTGCATGTGAAAAACGAAATAAGCTTGTGTTTACGGTATGTCGATAAAAAAGATCCTCTAGGAAAAAAAAAATACTTTCCGTGTACATCCACTTAAATACCCCTTGTTGATCATGCTTTTGACATTCCTTTATTTACATCCATCACAGATAATTGCTACAGTTGTGAGAAATAAGTGAGTTTAGCCCAAGTGACGAGTTTTTTAAGAATCGATCATGGGAGTAAAGAAAATAACAGTCCAAGTTCGAAATCTTATCGTGAGCGATTGCTCAAAAAACGAATCTCAGCGCAAAGTTGCCGAAAAGTATGGTGTAAGCCGTGGTGCAGTGCAGAAAATAGTTTTAAAACACCAAAAGCTTGGAAGTGTCGCAGATCGAACAGGACTTGTCGCAATCGCAAGTCTGATCACCGCGAAGACACTAGAATCATCCGAGAAATTAAGAAGGATCCGTTTGTTACCATCCGTACGCTCAGAGAAAAGCTAAGCCTTTCGATATCCGATCGTACAGTTCGGCGACGCATTGCTGAGCACGGTTTGAAAAGACATTTTGCTCGGAAACGGCCGTTTATAAGTAGGGTGAATAAGGAGAAGCGATTGCGGTTTGCAAGAAACCATATAAATAAGCCACTGGAGTTCTGGAAACGGGTTGTTTGGTCAGACGAATCAAAGTTTGAGCTGTTCAACAGAAAACAACGACTGCGAGTTTGGCGGAAAAGCGATGAAGGGCTGAAGGATAAACATCTACAAGGGACCATGAAGCACGGCGGTGGAAATATCATGGTCTGGGGCTGTTTCTCATGGTTTGGAGTGGGGAATCTGGTTTTAATCAGTGGCAGATGAATCTTTGCTGAAAATGGGTCTGGATGATGATTACATTTTTCAGCAAGACAACGACCCAAAGCATACGGCCAAGAAAACACAAGCTTTTTTCCGTGCCTGTCGGATTAAACCCTTGGAATGGCCTCCCCAGAGCCCGGATTTAAACTCAATTGAAAATCTCTGGGCAATTCTCGACAATAGAGTCGAAAAAACCCACGTAACAAACAAGCAAACATATTTTGCGGCACTGGAGCAGGCCTGGAATGAGTTGAATCCACAATACCTCAGAAACCTAGTCGAAAGCATCCCGAAACGATTGCAGTTCATCATTGAAGCGAAGGGAGGTCATATTGACTATTGAAGAGTTGATTCCAACTCTTTCGATTATTGTTTTTTATTCATACATGAAGTGGATCTTTTTTTATGTCATACGTATTTTACTAAACTCCAATAAATTTGTTTTTAATTTTATGCAAGGAATAAAAGTGATCGTTATTTTTGTACTAAAATGATTCGTCTATGTTTATTTTTCAGAAACATGTATTGGAATACCCTACTTTTTCAAAAATACGTGTTTTTTTCTTAACAATAATACATCAAAGGAGGATCTTTATTTTTGCCGATCACTGTTTGTTATTGGCATTTAGTTTGTTCATGAAGTAACAAAAACCAATGGGACAATAAGCTTCATAACAAGGTATAGAGTGTGATTCAATAAGTGCGGCAACGATTTTAATCGCGTAAAGTACTTGGTTCAAAAGCGATGCTCGCAAAGTTATTTTTCAACCAGGGAACGGGCACCAAACAGTGGTTAAATGAACAATACAGATTTTTTTACAGATTTTCAACAGCCGGATACAGATTAAAAAGATTTTTGGATGTCAAAATACAGATTGACCATGAAACAAATTTGGCAACACTGTTGCAAGGGCTGAGTGATGTTACCCTCGAACATCGGTACTAAATATTTAACTAGACGTTAATATCCAACCTTTAATCCCGTAACGTATTTAGTTGAATCCTTCGAACTCTAACCTATTATCGATCCAGCTTCTGTGACCTTTATTGCGATGCAGCGCTAAACACGGTCAATAAATACAAAAAAAATGGTTACACTAATATGCCTTTCTCATTCCCATTGGTTTGCAAAGACGACGCCCGTTATTGATCATTGAAATGAGGAATCATTGAAAATTGTACAATGAGAATGAAAGGTCAATTCCAGCTTCATTCGATTGATTCATTCTACAATTACACTAATTTGTATCGATCACGAAGATGTTACCATTTGATTTGTGCAGTTAAGCAATGCTAAGATAAGCATGACCACAAACAGAATCGTGAAATAATTTTCAACCTGTACGTCAGACCCTTCCCCACTAGGATGTGACCAATAATTATCATTTTCCTCATTTAAATTCCTCGCATGGCTCATTAGCCAAATTCCTACTTGGTTCCCAACATGTCACCACCATGCACAATAAACGCGAGATCCATGATTGAAAATTTCAGGAATTCCACCATACTTGGTAATTAAGATTTACCTGTTCGTCGGTCAAGGCTCAGAGAAACTTTCCACGACGATGACTTCAGAACCGTGGAACCTTTTGAACCTGAAAGAAAAATTATTCACGTCCTCGCTGCAAAAGGAAGTCACCTACCTGAATAGCACCGTTACCATATACATTCTTCACGACGATGACTTGAGAATGATTGATGACCGAGCGATGCGCTGGTTGGCTGGTTCCGCCCGTCAGGCCCCACGCTGCAGAATGGATTCTCTCGAGTTGTTCCGTGGGCTTGTTCTGATGGTGATAAATTGAAAGGCTGTTCTATGGTTGCCTACATTAGGTCCGGATTTGTGTGGAAGTGGCTACAAAAGATTCATCAATGTACTATTTTGCACCGGAAATGGAAAAAGGAAGCTAGAGTTCGTTAGCTGATCAGCCACAAATGCCATTTGGGTTGAACATTAAATGGAATGCTTACGGTCAATTTTGTTGCTTGCGGATTGTGAGGGGCTTCGCTGGCAATCCGATTTCGACTGGAATGGCGATAAGTTCGCTTTTCATTTCAACGACGCTGTTGATGGGGAAGTGGATTTAATTTGTTCCTTATTGAAATTCTGTTTTGTCGAAACTGTGCTGCTATATATATGGTTCAATGGAAAATGATGCGCATAATTATTCTGCAGTTCGTGAAAATTAAATTTATTCTTTCGTCGATATAATTTGTTTACGTTAAAATTGCAGCACACAAAACGATTTTCCAAAAATCCTACTTTTAACTTGTCTTGAAATTATCGGAGTATCAAATAAAACGTTTTTCCTATGTTTTTCCATGTTCATTTTATTCAACTGGCGCTCCAATTCCAAATGCTCTTACTTTTCTATTGAGACCCGTCTGCATGATATTTTGTACTACACTAGAACTGACAAGTTTTTGTTCATTGGCTCCTGATTTCTTCAGTTCTTGATCTGTTATTGGCTGTCTTAAGATATTTGCGTAATTCTTGCATCATAATAGCCATTTTTTGACGTAAGACCATTGGCGTAGCTACTAGGGTGCCTAGGGGGCCAGGCCCCCTCCAAAAATCTGTAGCCACCCTCCAGGATTTTTTTTTCTAATATGTTTATTTCTAATTTGAAATGAAACACTATTCATAATCTCTACGGAATTGTACGGATTTTTTTTCCCAGTAAATGTTTTTTTTAACTCTTTATTTATTCCAAATTTAATATTATTTTACATTCATTAACCTTATTTGCTATCATTTATATCTAATTATGTTAATATTATTTTACCTTGTCTATTCAGTATTTTTCACAGGGTTTTTTTTTGCCTGCGTGTAAGAATAATTATTAATTTCTTAAAACTAGTTCTTATCTATAGAGAGAATTGATCATTGCAATTGAAGATCGCAATGATTTTTGTGTAAAATTATGAATTATTTTGTTGGCCATTTCTTCTAGAGTCTCAATGTTAGAAATTCTATGTAATTAAAAAGTACTGAACCAGGGTGGCAGCTTCAAAATCGTTTTCAGAACTTTGTTTTGAATCCTTTGAAGTGCTTTTTTCCTAGTAACACAACAACTAGACCATATTGGCACAGCATAGAGCATGGCCGGTCTAAAAATTTGTTTGAATATTAGAAGTTTGTTCTTCAAACAAAGTTTGGATTTTCTGTTTATAAGATAAACATTTTATATATTTATTACAGTTGGCTTGAATGCCCTCAATGTGATCTTTAAAAGTTAATTTTTGATCAAGTATCAGTCCAAAATATTTTACTTGATTTGACCACGAAATTGGAACTCCGTTCTTAGGGACCATATGACTTATTACTTGGTTTCAAAAATGCAGCTCTAGGCTTGTGTGGGAATATTATAAGTTGAGTTTTGGAAACATTAGTAGAATTCTTTCATTTTTGAAAATAATCTGTAAAAATGTCCAAGCTTTTTTGTAGCCTTCTGGATATAACACGAAGACTTTTTCCTTTAGCGGAAATGCCTGTGTCATCAGCAAAGCAAGATTTTTGACAGCCCTGAGGTAAATCAGGGAGATCTGAAGTGTAAATGTTATAAAGTATTGGCCCAAGAATGCTACCTTGAGGAACACCAGCTCTGACAGGCAATTGATCAGATTTAGAATTCTGATAATTTACTTGCAAAGTTCTATCAGTTAAGTAGTTTTGAACTAATTTCATGATATAAAGCGGAAAATTGAACTTTTTCAGTTTCGCAATCAAACCTTCATGCCAAACACTGTCGAATGCTTTTTCTATGTCTAGAAGAGCAACTCCAGTGGAGCAGCCTTCAGCTTTGTTTGAACGAATTAAATTTGTTACCCTCAAAAGTTGATGTGTAGTTGAATGCCCATGGCGAAATCCAAACTGTTCATCAGCAAAAATTGAGTTTGTATTGATGTGAAGCATCATTCTGTTCAAAATTATTTTTTCAAAAAGCTTACTTTTGAAGAAAGCAAACTGATTGGTCGGTAGCTAGAAGCTTCAGCCGGATTTTTGTCTGGCTTCAA